>JAPSGF010000016.1:6503535-6949666 GCA_035772895.1 Perdix hodgsoniae
AAGAGGACTTGGGGGGTTTGAGAAGCTTAACAATATATTAATCTCCTCTTTATTATAAATAAGGGACTGGCCAAATCACTGACACAGTTGGTATTACCTATTTGAAATCAGATCTTACTTTTCACTAGAATCTTCTAAAGCCTTTATTCTGCTGTTTGGTAACCTTAAGCTCCGAGATCTATTAATGCTTGCTTAATGTCTCAGCAGAGAGATGCCAGCAAACAAGTGACCAATGGCCGTTTTTCTGTAGAGATCTAATGACATTTTTCAGCCACCTATACTTGTATGGTCTGTCATCTGACAGCTCACTGAAGATTAACTGACTTAAGTAAACTGAATTGCTTGTACTGTAACTCTCATTTTAATTTTGCACGGATAAAATACACAAACATACATAATGCAGTAGAAAATCTAGTCTCTCTATTGCACCTCTTTGCTACATTGTCATCCTTCTTCGATTTGTAAGATAGGTACGACTGTTGGTGAAAGCTTTCAAGCCTGCAGAAACCTGAAGAAATTGCCGGTAATAGTGATTTCTCTGGACATTTAGACATTCCTATGCCTTAGGAATTGAAAAATTGAGTTCAGGTCCCTTCTGCATAAAATTCTAGCAATATTCAATGAGCTACTAACCAAATCAATAGAAGTTTTTTTTTTTTTTTTTTTTTCCCCTTGTTTTAAACCTTGTGGGATATTAAGAGTAGCTAAAGCTTTTTCCACCAATGGACAAGTATGTTTCATATGCAATACACAAAGGGAGTAGATTTGACATGCTAGTATGTATTCAACCATTTGAAATAACAGGCCTGGTTATAAAATCCTTAACAGAAAAATGAAGGGCACAGTCTTGCTACTCGTTTAAAAGCATTTAAAAAATTTACTTTTATACCACTTTAATGTTCCACTATGAATTCCTCAAAAATTCCAGCAGATACAACAGATCTCAAAACACTCCTAGTTACATGGGGGAGTGTGCATTCCTCAGTTAAAATGGCAAAGCAGAATCAACCATCTATTTAACAAAACATTGCTACGACTTTTGAAAGACTGCCTACAAGTCAGAAATACACTGAAGAGTGATATCATTGTCAGCTGAGATTGGAAACATTTCTGACATGCTGTTTTGGATCTTGAAGAAAGAGGCTTACTTTCATCTGAGTCTGAAAAGGTAATTATCCGTTAATAAGTTTATTTACCTCAGAGCTACTAGATATAGGACATGACTCAGCAGACAAAATTTGCAATGCTAAAATAAAAGCAGAAAGAAATCTGCTTGCAAGCTAGCCAGGAATGAGAATGTCTCACGAACTGTTGGTCAGTGTAGAAAAATATCACTTAATTAATCATTTTAGCAAGAATACTTACTATTGTTTAAGAGTCTTAAAACATGTATTAAGATTTGGAGGTAGTAAGATAACACCTTTTGATCCAGAAGGAAGACAGTGTGACAGCTAATATACAGCCAGTCAAAATAACCTTTTCACAGAAATATTACACAGAAACGTATGCTAAGCCCCTCATTACCTTCCACAGTTAAGTGCTCTTAGCATAGGGAAAAAAAAACAACATTCAGAAAGGTAGGCCTACAGCTGGCAACCTCAATGATGAGAAAACCAAAATCAACCAACTAAAACCCAAGGACTCCCAAGGACTCTATCCCCCCATCTATAAAGACGAATGACAAGTGCAGATGAGAATCTGGTTAATTGCAGAAATAAATGGCATGAATTACTGCGTCAGTGACAACTAAAGCAAGGGAAATGTTCCAAAAATAGCAGTAAGGATAAAAATGGAAAGTGAGACGTTAAAACTAAAGCAAGTCAATGCATCAATTTTACCCAGTGCTGTTTCTAACAAATGCCGTTCTGTGGTAATTACAGGCATGGTTATCTCCAAATCAGCAGTAAATCCAGCTGCAGGAAAAAAATGCAAATACATCTGAGAAAGAGTTGCATGTAAAAAAATTAAGGGGGTAGAACTGAAGAAAAGAGAGGAATTTCAACTTTCACTGCTCTGTAGAAGTTAAAATGTGGGTTTTTTTTGTTTGTTTGATTTTTAAAGAACCTTGTTTTAGTCTGAGTATTTTAAATACCTTAACTATATGGCTGAATGCATTTTCTTATTTTATCTACAAAGGAGCTGAAAATCTATCTATCTATCTATAAAACTATATATAGATTTGCCTTAAATAGCATCAGAAAAAAAATGGGCCCACAATTTATACCATATTTCCATGAAGGTAAGAAATCTTCATAAACTCTGGGAAAATAACTGTAGGTTCAGGAGATAAAAGTTTCTCTACTTTACTTCATTAAGCCACTTATCTCAATGCAGCTTCTCAAATTTTGTTCAACTCAACATATGCGCACCTGCTCCATGTAAAATAATTAACTAATTTGATTTAAAATCACTACCTGGGACTAGGAGGCTTTAATATTTTACACCAAGTCTGAACTTCCATAAACTGTATTGCGGTGCCAGAATCCAGCTTATTATACAGCAAAGAACTTAAACTACAGCTTTATTACTGTAAGTTTGCAGCAATGAACTACTTCCTTTCCCCTTACCTCCTTCTATCTCTTTTTCATTGCTTTCACTTCTCATGTATATACATGCTCATGTTCAAACAAAGCCTAAAAATACCAAGCATCATTACATACCAAAAGCTCCAGGAAAGTAAAACAACCCATCCCTACAGCTGTAGTCCACAGTATAGCTACGTTAGAAAGGTCTGGACTGAAATGTGTTCACTTGCTGTTTTTAAGTCAATGTACAAGAAAAATCACAAATCACAGCAAAATTTGTACAGGAAAATGTACACTGACAGAAAGAAAGCAAGAAAGATTTAGCATCAGAAAGTATATCTTAGTTGACAGCAACAATCTTCCACCTTGCAAAATTTACATCTTCTCTTGATGAATTTATAAGATCAATACTGCCTTTAGTCAGCTGTGTGCTAGTTGCAGTCTTGCTTTTCATCTGGGTTGTGCTTGGTCCCAGGAATTATGACACTATTATAGGATTTGGAGAACTAACACATACTGCAACATCCAATGCAGGCAGTATAAAATAATTGTCTAAAAACACTAATAGTAGTAAAATTTCAGCACAAAAAAGACATTAAAAGTATGCTTCTAAAATAATATTAGTGTAATTTACCAGCATCTGTCATTTCTGAAGCTGTAAAAGTTTGAGGAGTAGAAGTAATATGAAGAAAGCCATGGGAAGCTGGAAAATAAAAACACAAATCATGTTGCATTATTTTAAAATTACAAGAACCATCTGTAGCAGTGCCATCTTTTATGAGCTGAAGAAACTTTTAGCTAGTATTTAACAAATTAAGTCCTCCGAAAAGGTAGACTCAAGTGTACTATAATCAATTGTGACTTAAAAACAATCGTATTTATTTCCAAAATTATTATCATTAACGCACAGATGTATAATGCTACTGATGATCAAACTATCATCAGAATCACACAAGAAGTTCTGAGCTTATATGGAGAAGAAGAAAGAGAACAAATTATGAATAAAAATTAGAAGATTAGTATGGTATGGAATCTTTGTCTAGAATTTCAAGGATCAAGCAGGAGAATGTCCTGGTGCTGAAACTGGAGAAGGAGAAAGAAAAGATGACAAAGCAAGAATGAAACATAGGAACTGTCTCTTGTCAGGCATGCGAATGGCTGACATTTCCAGGTGATCTTCCCTTTAGTAATGGATTTTGTCCAGAAACATATGCATCTGGCATTACACTGCTGGCATGTTAGAGAAGTGAAATCTTCCAGCTGGCTCTTTATACACTTGTTTCTTTTGGGTAACTGGCAGTGCCCCCACATAAAAAACAAACAAACAAACAGAAAAAAACAAAAAAAAACCCAACCCTATTGTTACACCCAAATTTCCTAATCTTTAAAATAGGAGTAGCATATCTGGAGATATTTTCTATACATCAAGTAGCCAATTTGAGTGTAGTGAGATCCTGACACAGGCTGCCCAGAGAAGCTGTGGATGCCCCATTGCTGGAACCATTCAAAGCCAGCTGGATAGGGCTATGGGCAACCTGAGTTGATGGGTGTCAGCCCTGCCCCGGGCAGGGGCTTCGATTTAGATGATCTTTATGGTCCTTTACAACCCAAGGCATTCTATAGTTCAATGAACATCTCAGTTTTCAATAATATGTTTTTATAGTTCCAGTTTTTAGATCTGAATGTTTAGGAATTGGCATATCTATATTCATATATGAAGGTTAAAGGAAGGCCTATGCCTTCAAAACAACCAATCAAATAAACAACAAAATTCATCCACTAACCAGTAGTTCAATTATAATTTCATATAAAAGTTCATAAAGAAACCTGTAATTTGATATAACACTTCCATATCTGTAGTTATTCTTCATTATGTCAAACTGAACAAACTGTTTAATGAGAGGCAGTATGTCTTTTCTGAAATTCCCAACTGTCAAGAGAATTAATCTGATGAGAAATCATTACCAGATTTTGTGGGTTGCACTTCTGTGGTACCAGATGTTTTGGATCTTGACGAAATAGGCTGCGTTTCATCAAAAGCTGAAAAAAGAATCTGAGCTTAAACTGCTGAGACCTGTGACTTAATGAATTAGCATAAGACATCTTTGTGAAGGCTGTGAAATTCTAGATGATGCTAACGCAAAGCATTACAGACGAAAAGTGAGGCGCAAGACAACTGTGTAATGACAACAGGAGATGATGGCTCACAGTACAGTCTTCAGACCTTGCAATTAGAGTTCCACATGCCAAAAAGAATGAAATTTTACCTTATTAAATTTTGGAAGATAAGAGATGCAGCTTTACCATAAGAAGTGAGAAAAGAATAAGATTTGACAACGTTGTCTTTATGTGGTCAGTTTTTAAGCCAGTAACAAATGTCTTTTTCAGATTATTACACAGACAAAAGCAGCTTGATGTGAGTGTTGGTAGCCAAGATCCTAAGATCTTAAAATTACCATTTGCAGATCTAATTGATACAAATATAATGGAAAAATACGGAAATAATCCACGGATTACCTATGTCCATCTCTCTGGTATCTGCTGAAGGTAGAGATACAGATTTCAAGGTTGGACTCTGAGTAGCTAAGAGCAAACATGAAAAAAAATTAAGATATCCGGGCAAATAGTTGCCTTGTAAATGGCATGAAATTTAATTTTAGCTGTAATTATTAAGCTTTTATTTAGTTTGAATTTTTGTTCTCACAATTTTTTCTTACTGTATGCAATCTTTAGCATAAATCCAGTCAGGTTTTTATACACAACCAAGAAGCTATAACCCAAACAAACACACTTGAGGTAGCATTTGCAAGTGTGTATCAACTGATTCCTATTATATTTCACAGAAATATGTTTAAAAAAGGTGTAATTGGAAATGATGAAAGAAGTAAGAAAGATGAAGTCAGTGAAATAACCATGAAAGTGACAAAACAGGATCTTTAATTTGTTGCGACATAATGAATAGTACTGCAAGACCTTGAAGTTATTTCACTTAGAAGTATAGGTGATTTCAAGAGAGCTTGTGTGCTTTAATGGAAACAAGGAATCAAGTTGGAATTGGGTATTCTTACCTAAGGGCTAACATGAGTGAGCTTCCATCATGTGTGGGTTTTATGGTAAGAAATAAGAAACAGATCCTATTAAACCATGTGTACAAGCCCCTAATAACACTTCTTTCCCAGTAAAACAAAAAGCTGCATTTGTCACTAATGCTTACTTAGGTTATAATGTATATGAAAGACAAAAATTCCAGCTGCATTTTTTTATTGCTCCTTAACAGTATGATTTATTTTTTTTTAAGTAGCTACACCAGGATTTTAAAGCTAATCTCCAAGATTGAGAAAAATATTCAAATAAAAAGGTGTAGGGCTGAGTCTGAATGCAGACAATATTAATTTATGACTAAAAAAGGAACAGACTTTTGTTTCATATATTGAATCTGCTTTCTCATTTACCTTTAACCAACAGATCACATTAATAAATATTATTTCTGGTTACTATGTACTGATTTCGATAGAGCAATACAAACAAGCCTTATGATTCATAACTTTGGCCAACAAAAGCTTCCTTTGATTCTTTTACATATAGTAAGAGGTATGAGAGATCTCCCAAAGGCATCAGAAGAGTGGAGCTATGTTAACAAAGCTATCTTTTCAGAAATGTTTGAATTCAAAATACACTGACCACACAAAAATTTTATAAAATAGTGGGAGATATCTCCCTCCGGTACAATCTTGATAGAAAAATAAAGGAAAACTTCTTCTGAGGAACTAGGACAGAATACAGGTCATGCACTTTAGCTTCAGTAACTAAAATTTCTTTTTTTTTTTCCACCGATTTCATGACCTGAGGTGATCACAGCATGCTGAGGCACAGTGCAAAGAAATTTCCTGCAAATGACTCCTGCAGTCACTCTCACAGAGTACCTCTGAGTTCAGCACTGACTTCACTGGGAGCACAGATGCTCCACATGATCCAATGTCAGGGTTCAACCTCACATAATTAAATCTCAGGTTTTGCGACATGGCAGAAATGGAAGACATGAGAACTTGAATTTAACATGCATTTTGGCTCAACTGTTATCATTTTACCTCTACTACTGACAGAAACATAAGATTATATTATTCTCTAGTAAACAAAAATACTTCCTATCCATTGTAATTTTCAGGCTTTAAACAACAATTCTGTCGAACTTGTTTGTAAAATGCTAAAAGGACTTTTTTATTTTTAATGTTACCTCTAACTACATTTAACCAAACTTACTTCAATACAGTGAAAATAAATGTGAACCTCTATCCCCTCAAGCACATTTGGAAAAGAGCTGTCAAATATTGCAACAAATCAACAGCAAATTCTCAAGATCATTCAAATTATGCTGCTTGGTACAAATAAGCACTTCAAAAAATTAAGAGCTCTTCCAGGAAATGATTTTAAAATCTGGCAGTGCGTTAAGTACGTTGTCTAATTAAATCAGCACCATTACATGGTAAATTCTCATCCAAGGCTTAGTGAAATACAAATCTATACTGACTGTAGGTCACTTCTGTTAACTAGAAAAGAAGAAGATCACAGTCTGTAATGGCATGGGTGTAACTGCAGCCCTGTAATATGGTACTGCCACTGTTAGTAGCAGGCTATAAGTTTTATACTGAGTTCAGGACTAAGACTAATCAGGTTTGCTCTACCCAAACTCTCCCTGACCTGCCTACAGCTTTGTTGTAACTTGGTTAAGCTGTGACAACAACTCCAGTTGACTAGGTGACTGTATCTATTTTTTTTCTTTTGATTATTTTTGGGTGGTACTATGATGTAAGTATTTGTTCAGTTGTTGATTTATATTTCAACGAGGCATAAGTTGCCATCATCATACCATAAATAAAAGTTATAAAAGGTAGTTCATATATCCTTTTATTCTTTTAGAAGCATGAATTCAGAACAACCTGCCACTATAATAAAACAAAAATAGGCTGAGAATGAAAGATGTGACCTGCAAATTTGGGGAAAAACTAATGGTTGCAATAATATAAATACAAAATATTATTGCACTTGAGGTGTTAAAAACAAACAAACAAAAATAGGTAATTCAGATTATTTTACACAGAAGTTTGCTCAAATTTACAAAGTAATTACCAAGTTCTGTCAATGGACTTTTTGGAGCATCAAAGATTCTGGTTCCAGAAGGAAGTAGATGTATTTCATTAGAAGCTATGATAAAAGAAATAATCAAGGCTTTATTTAATACAGTATTTATTACAACTTATATTGCAATTTATTTATTTAATATTGCAAGATAAAGTATGAGACTATATTTTGACTTCTAAAGCAGTCTGGAAACCAATGATGTTTACCAATAACAACAATAAAGAGTTCCATCCTGGGGAAAAAACAAAACAACACATGCAATTTTGCCACTTAAAAAGATGTGTGGAATCTGCATAAAATCATTTCCCATAATCATAATATTAAGAACCATCAATTACAGGAAGCCAGTAATAAAAATCCATCTGTAACTATGATCACCTAGTTTGAAATTAAGTAGTGACGCACCTTGATTCACTTTCATATCTCCATCTTAAAAGGCATGTTAGAAAACAGGCAAAGTTAATTATGGTTAAAAAGTGATTAAATGCAAGTTTGAAAGTGAGATTGATGTTTTAACTTTGGTACGTTCAGGAAACCTGCTTGCAACTGTAATAGACAATGAGAGGATGTCATTATCATGAATCAATAGGAATACATAAAAACAATATTATTGAAGAACTGGCAGTCCTCTTCATGTGGAACATCTGTATCTCTGTGCTGGAAAGAACTCACTCTTCTCCTTTAACACTCATCATCTTGTATTTATGCCATTTTTGATTTAGAAAATCTAATCCAAATTAAATATGTGTATACATATATCACCAGAAGTTTGTGTTCATAATTTTGTGAAGTTTTGGGATTAAAATAAAGGCAACAAAATCAACATTGGAGAACCTAGAATTCTGAATGCCAGAAGAAACATAAGAAATCTTTCAAGTAATGAGAGATCTCAAAAAACAAAAACAAAAAAGCCCAAACACTACAGCTCTTTTTTTTCTCCAAGTCAAACACAAATGCATGTCATATGCAATAAAAAAAATATTCCTTTTATATCATTGTTGAGGTTATCTAAATGAATCTGTTGTCAAAGGAAAATCATTGAGTTTGCAAGTTTCATTCTATCACTAAAATCATTTTACTGATGGAATTTTTATCTGATGTGAGTTACTCAGATCACATACAGAGAAAGCAATACGTTGAAAAACAAGATTGAATCACCCAGTCAAAACTGACAGCAATAATCATGCATAACAGACACAGCTCAGTCAGTGCTGGATCCATTCTGCTTTACATTTCATCTGTGAGATGCTGGAAGCACAAAGGGAACAAAAAATTTTAATTAGGACTTCCTTTGATGCTGCTCAGTAGAATGGCTGTTGTAGAAAATTCATCTGAAAATGAAAAAAATACATTTACTATATATAGAAGGTAAAAAGCGTCAAAATTAGTTACCCAATATGTTTTGAGTTTGCAATTCGGGTTTAGGCGTTGATTTAAATTCCTTAGGTCCGTGTTTTTTCTCAGCCTGAGCTAGAAAAAAAGAAGCTTTATTTAATTTTGAATCCCTCTATGCATTTCTGTTCATCTACTGCCCAAAGCCCAATGCTTTTTTAACCACAATTCTATGTCAGCTGATTGGCTTTTTTTTTTTGCAGCAGCAGCTTAATTTCATCATAAGAATATGTTTCCCGGCTTGCGAATAGCTAGATAGCTGCTACTGCAATTAGAAACTTTTTACTATTTTCTGTTTTGGAGGACAGTGTGTTTCAGTGCCTTGAAAGCTATGATCTCCATACATGCTGTTTTAGTAGGATCCAATTCAGTTTTTACTAAGTCATCTATGGTGTTATTACTGTCATCAGTGGAAAGAGATTTACTTCTCCAGAGTAGTTGAAGCAGTTTATCTCTATGAACTCTGTGGGAGAAAATTCACTCATGAGAGACCTTGAAAGATAATAGCAGCAAGAAACAAACCCCAACAAATTCCTCAGAAGTGCTTCAAAAGCATACATTTATTTCTGCTTAAATGTAACCAGGAGAAAAAAGCAAATACAGATATTTAGACATCATTGTGATTTCTTTTTTAAGAAGTCATTTGGTTTTCACTCACATGAAGCATGACCCTTGACAAACAAGTTAGCTGAGCATGTCTAAAACTGGGATAAAAGAAATGAGGCTCTCCTCTGTTTCACATAGAATTTTGTAGAAATGAAGCAATTTTGTAAAAAGAGATAAAGGACACAGAAACTTTAGGCCTCAAAGTTTAAAATAGAGAAAAAGAATAATTCACTCAGAAATACTTCTGATTTTTCCCAGGAATTAGGTGAAGTAGGTTTAATAATTTTCTGGGATGGTTCAGTAGTAGCTGCAAAGTAAATGGTTAAGAAAACCAAGCAAATATAGTTAGTTTGCTATTACAGCATAGAATAGAGCTAGAATCTATTTAAGTAGCATTTTCTTGACTCATTCATTTGTGATCCTCTCTTCCTCCCCAGTCTGAATATGTATATTGTGATGGAAGCAGCATTCTCATTTTTTCTGATATCCCATGTGAGCACATGGGGAAGCCTTCAGAGGCCAGAAGGAGGAAGAACTTGAAAAGGACAGCAACACAGAAATTGCTCCTACTAAAATAAGCTCTAGCTTGGATTCACAGGTGGTCCATTTCAATTCAAGTCTGTTCTCTGTTTCACAAATCTACCCTGATATATTTCTGGTACAACCCCTTACAAAAAGAAATAACCTGCTTTTTTTTTTTTTTTTTTTTTTTTTTTTCTGAATTAGTTCTTCCATGTCCTAGACAAATGCACTGATATTTCTAACCATTGGTCAGCTACAATTTCCCAATTTCCCTGCCAAGTTAAGAAAATGTTCACACTTGATTCAACTCAGAGAATTTAAAAGTCTGTGAAAAAAATTTAAAAATATTACAAAGTAGTATTCTCCTTAGAATATAAAGTTCCTAAGTGGAAAATATGAAGCAACAAAGAGCTTACTAACTAGTCTTTCTGTGAAAGTGCATGCCAAGGGAGGGGAGGCCTGAAATTAAGAAAACGGTGGGATTTTTGTCTGACAAACACACACAAAATAGTTACTGACCCACACAGAACAGAACACACCCTTTGGCAAAGGCTTACAGTAATGTAAGAGTGGCCCAGCTCATGGAAGCTTTCAGGTAGTTCTTGCTGAAACACTCTAAGCGCCTTTATTCCCTTCTTGAATGACAGAGATCACATAGTTCCTCTTAAATAAACATTCTGATGCCTCTTCTGGCGCTACTCTTTAAATGTTTCACAGCAAATAATTACTAGGTCTTACTTTAAAAAAAAAAATAATCCAGTGTGATTTTACAAATTGGTAAATCCAAACAAAATATAATGAAATAGATCCAATCCTAAATCAAAATGTGTCTACATGTTATCCTGTCTCTCAAATGCACCCCTTGCAAAAGGCTGGTGCTCAGAGCTCTCACTTCAGTTGCTTGTGCAAGTCTGGCTTAAATGCGTAACTATAAAGGTTATTTTTGCATGGACAACATGTAAACATAGATTCCACCCAGAGAACTTCTGTTTTCTTTCAAAGGATTTGCTGCTCTCACTTCGCCGTTTCCTACTGTCATTTTCCCCTTTAAATTGAAATACCTTAATCACCATGAATACATTCGTTGATGTAAATAAGCATGAAACTCCTGAAAAATCTACTTTAATATTAGAACTTGGCGCTGTGATCAACAAAGAATAAACAAAAGAAATAGTCACCAAAGGAAAGGAGATATGGGAGCAAAACCACAGAAAAAGCAAGAAGTAGTAGATCAAAAAGATTCTGTTTCAGTAAAAAACTTACAGTATAATAGCAGTACGAATATGTGCAGTTGTTTGTTTTGCCATTTTTTCACAATTTCAAAATATCCAGCAGTCCACAAAGATACAATTCTAATAAATAAATATCTACTAACCTAACAGTTCGAGTGTCTGAACCTTTGCTCCAAAATTAATCACAATTTTATCTACATTTTATTCTATGTATCACGCACTGCTACTAACTCAGCTTCATTATACTTCTGTCTTCCAACTACTGCATTTAACTGCAGAGTAAGCAATGTGAAAATGAATTTAATTTCAGTTTATATCTTTGGCAAAGATACTCAGTAGAGTTTCTGAAAATAGAACACTTATTACCTGGGAGGGACTGAGGCGAGATTTCTTGAACTTCTGGTGTTTTGGATTCAGCAGGCCATACTTGAGTTTCATTCTTACCTATAGGGACAAAGACATTAGAGTGTTACAGCAAAGCTGCATCTGCTCTTTTCCACTACAGAATTATTTCTGTCTCACTTCAGTTTGCCAAAGTAAACCAACATGCATAAATGTGGAAAGCTGAATACCTTTAGGAATCAATAAAATTCCACTACAAAGAATACAAGCATTTGTCTAAAGATGTTAAACACACATGCATTTGTAATATTGTTTTATTCCTAAAAGATACTTATAAAATTGGATTTACAGCATAAATTTAATGCTTTCCGAGTCATTACTTTCACAGTACAAAATAGTTTTGCCTAACATTTCAACCTTAAAATAGTTAAATACTTTTCAAAATTCAAAGATGTAATATAGATCTAAGGATTTTATAAGAACAGTTGAATAATTTTTCTAATATTACAGTGACAGATGTGTGCTTGTGTTTCTTTACATTAATTCTGTCAAGTACAGTGGTTGGACAAAATCCTTTAATTTCAGCAGATATACATACATAAAAATAGTGGATCTTGGGGACAATCATTTTGAAAAGAGTAATATCTGTGTTTTTCTATTTTCACTGAGGAAGAAGGAAATACATTTTGTGGGTGAGATATTTTCTGTTTTTCTAGGCTACTATTCTTTAAAAAAACTGATAGATTTTTGAAAAAGTTAATAGAAAAAAATGGGAATTCAATAAACATGGTATTCCGGAATGCATTGTTTTGACTTTTCTAAATAATAAAGAATTATAGTAGCAGCAGTATGTCAGAAAATCATACTTAGTCAAAGCTTCACCCAAACAAAAGCTTTAATGCATTTTACTATAGGCATACGTTGTTTACAGGCATGAATGAAGGATATCTATACTTGGTTACTATGTCTTTCTCTCAATTACTTTATAAATTTAAATTATATTAAATAAACAATAGTAATAACTTTCCTTTTTTACACTTTGAAATCCAGTATTCCCCCGTGTGTAAGTACATCCATGCACTTGATGTTCTCTGGTAAGGAACACACGGCAAATGGAAAATAAAACATCACTTGTTTACCCTAGTTATTTTCACAAAGGTGTGCAATCTACCATGAAGAGTGGCTCCAAACTGACATCACACCAGCTGTTTTAAACAGACTAGAGCATCTAAATTTAGAAGTTATATGTTTACCCAACTGAGGAGGTTAGACACTTCCAGAACAACTGAAACTACATTTATATATATATATATTTCCCCCCCCCCCACAGTCACATACTGGTATTTTTATTGCACACCTACTGACCCCTATTTAGTGAACCTTTAAGTCCTGCATCCAGGCCATTTATGAACTCATCTAAGACAACTGTCCCCAAGATTGAAGCAACTCATTGGTTGGCTGCCAGCCTACTGTAATCCCATTTACTTTGGTCATTTGAGCCTGACCCATCAGCCAGTTCTTCACGCATCGCATTATGTTTTTGTCTAGCTATGCTGATCATTTTGTATAGAAGTATACTGAGGAACAGTACTGAAAGCTTTGCTGAACTCCAAGTAATTCAGCTTCAGTTCAAACACATTCTTACTCAAACACATTCAAATTTTACTGTGCTGTGTCTCTTTACCCTTACATGCACCCAACATCTGAACAAGAACAAGCAGTGTTCTTTTCTCACTGCAAAGCAAACCAGTCTGAGAATGTACCATGGTCAGTAATGAAGCAAGAGAATAAAATAAACAAATTAGAAATACGAAAGGAAGAAGATCTAACCTAGTTGTTAAGAATTAAAATTAAATACTAAGACTAGAAAAGCCAAAAATCATCAGCTCCAGAGTTATTTTCAAGAGAACTCTGTAAGATGGACCAGGGGTATTGTTAACATTTAAAAAAATAGCTGTATTTCCCATGAAAGCACCATTCACAATAAATACACTAATTTATGAATCTTAAACAAAAACTTCAAGAAGTCTCTTTCAGAGTGAGTTGGAACCTGCAGGTTCCAGTCATATTCATCAAACATACACAAAACTTGTACTGAAATGTTCTACTTTGTGACATTTTTTATTTTTCCCCATGGATTTTATTACAAGAATCTCTCCATGAGATGATTGCTCACATTTACTCATATGAGAATTCAAACAATAAAAATTCATTGAAAACTTATTATTACAAAAGGACACAAACCTACCATTTTTCAAGACAAACATTAAAAGACAGTATCTATGGAAAAAAAAAAGTTAAAATGTAAAACAACACAAAAATTCTAAGGATGATAAACATGGCTTTGGTTTCCCATCTTTTCTTTGGATCATTTCTTCATTCCTTTGAATGGCTTTGAAATATATTAAAAACCTGATTAGATGTTTTAAAATAGGTGATTAAAGTGAACTCTAACAATTCCACTCAAAATGTTACATAAACAACAACAACAACAAAGATTAAATAGCGAAAAAAAGGCTTTTCTCTTGTATACACAATCTCATACCACCTAAACTACTGATACTGCTCATGAACAATAACAGCTTTGTTCACTACTGCTTACCCAGTTTTTTTCTGGATACTTGAGTTATGTCATCTATTGACAGAGGAGGAAGAAGTTTTTGCTGAGTTTCATTGAGACCTGGAACAATAAGATGCACTACAAAGAAAGATGAAAGAGCCATTAGTTCAAGAAAAAAAAAAAAAAGAACAATATACAGGCTGCCCTACAGAACCAGTGGGTGTATAACCTGAGTATCTGAGAAATTCGTTAGTTCTGTTCTGTAACTGTTACTCCCCACTGGAGCAATGAGTGCAATTTCCCCAATTTATTACTCAATATATTAACACAATTTCAATATTAATTCAAATGGCAAACAATGCAAAGCATAAAGCCCTTGAGTAGTGTAGTATCATTGATATATGAACATAATATTTAGCAGGCCAAAGAAGACTCAAGAACAAACGTGGTTAATAACTACCTGTTTGACTCCCATTTGTCCATTGGAAGTCACACAAAACAAGCTAAAGTTATGTAGTTTTAAATTAGTTCCATAGTTAAAGAATTAAACACCTTTCCAAAGTCAGGAATAAAGTAGTCACAAGACGCAATGAACCTCTCTCATCTATTACAGGCAGTTCTACATTTACATTATATATACATATATATATATATGCACATTTATATATATAAAGAACTATCAGAATCAAGAAAATTTTAAGTATTTACACAGATCTAATTTTCAGTCATGGAAGAGGGAAAATTAAAAACAAAAATCTTCTTGTCACCTAGAATTGCTCCTGGCAGAGAAGAACTATCTGAAGTTTTTGACTGTGTCCGATTCTGAATAACTGTGGAAACAAAACAAATATGCTAGCAAATCATTTGAAAAATACTGGAACAGGGAACAAAGACACACCTGAGACAAATCTCAGCATTCTGAAAACCTTCTCTCAGTTTAATACTAAGGCATGAGGACACCATCTTCATCTTTTCTGTATTTGCATTCTGTTTAAAAGACTACAAACTGTGTTTCTTCTACACTGCCCCTTAAAGGTACATCTCTTCCTTCCCCTAGAATGTCAGTTTGATATCTTTGATATAAACACATTATATGCTTATTTTTATATACATCCACTTCCAGCATATCTCATTATGCTACCATTCACATGTCTTCAGAATAGATGCATGATGGAAAAAACAGATATGAAGTAAGCATCAGTACAGTCATATTTTATAGGTAATTGCTGTAATTTGCCCTCATATCACCTCCAATTTTTCTCCTGTTCTTGAACTGTGAACTGCATTAGAATATTTTTTTGTTTGTTACTTAAAATGATTCATTATTTAACTTCTGTTGGCAAATTTTAATCTGCAGTTCATTTTCCACAGCTATCTTCAAGTAGTTAATTTTCAAAAATTCGACTACCATGATAACTCTCACTACTATAGTTGCTACTAAGAAACAGGAGTTTATAAAGGCACATACATATATGCCAGCTGGAGATGTCTCACCCCACTGACTGGGGTAGGGAGGAGAAAGGAGGTTAAAACAGTGATATAACTGAAAATATCTGCAATGCAGGTATAAAAATTTGGTAACAGGAATCTTATCCATACTGCTGCATTTCAATCTCAAGTATTGAACTGAGAGACCAAAATATCTGGACAATTCAATTGCAACAGAAAAGAATGGATAGTAGCAGAAGAAAAAAAAAATTCTGGCATCTATTCATTGACTCAAGTAAGGCATTGTTCATAATGAAAATTAGTAACTCATTTTATTAACAAACAGACATGAGTTGATAGTATTTGTAATTTGAGGATATACTTGTTTCTAAAGTTCTATCCCTTCTAGAAGGAAATATTCATGACATTTACAACATTATCACAAGTTTTCCACCACCATTAATTTTAAAGGACACTTCTAGAAGATTTAAAATGAATTCTAAAAAATACACAGAATTACCTTGTTTGATTATTGTAACAGGGACCAACTTCTTATTATCTCTTAGCGTAAGCTGGAAGAAAGGGAAAAAAATCCTTGGGATAACTGCCATAATAGTAATTGAACTTTCTTAGTAACCAAAATAGAGAGCTCTGATCCAAAACCACGCCTGCCCCACATTGACACTGGATATGGCTCTGGCTGCTCTTACTGAAGGTTACGCTATTGCTTCAGTTCCCAAGGGCTAACATGGAATATAACATTTTTATCTCCTTTTTCCAGCTTGAGATGTTCTGCTTCATAAAAACACAGTATTTGACAGCTTAGGAAATCCCAATCTTTTTTTCTCTTAAAAATCTCTTGAGCACTCACTAGGGAGTAGACCAGAAAGCTAAGAAAAACTGACATTTAGTTGCAATAAAACATCAGAAGTACATGCAATTACAAATTTGGTTTCAGGATAATTTTATACTCTCAGGAATAGTATTTTTCAGCACAAACTATTCTAGAACCAGTTGTACTCAGCACTTTTGTGTGTGTAGTCCGCTCAAAATAAGATTAAGTCAAGAGCTGTTTTATTTGGTGAAGCTGTTTACAAAGACAAATTGGCAAGCTACTGTGTTCTAAAGTTTTTACACTAAATAGTTGCACTTTTCTCCTCATTTGTCTTTTACTCAGATATTTTTCTTAAGTGCGAATCTTTTTCAACATTTTGATAACTATGAAAATAAGAAGCACGTAAATGAACCCTGCATTTTAAAAATAAATTAATAAAACTGATCTGCAAGATTATAAATAGGTATGCTCTACCACATGTCAGAGGATCAACTTCTGAGAGCCTACTAGTACAATGAGAAAAGGGAAAAGGGATATTGTGATGCCATCAATATGAAAATGCTAAGTACATTGAAAGCGGTTTTCAGCTTTTTCAGCTATACCTGATTAACAAATAATGAACTAAATCAGAAAAAAATACCTCTCTGTATTAAAGGTACACCACCTAAAGTCAGCATCAGTTAAAGTCTGTTTAGCACTTCATGGTAGCTGGTCTACTTCATGTGAAAACACTTGGATGAAAATTTAGCATTTGATGACAGATTTATTTGCTTAAGGATATATATTTTTGCTGTCTTCTAAACATTTAAATCATTATAAACCACTGGTTGAGAAGCTTTGAATCCCAGGCATCCATACAGACTGGAAGGAGCGGTCCTTCAGAGCAGCCCTGCAGGGAAGGACGTGGGGGTCCTGATGGATGAAAAGCTTAATATGAGCCAGCAGTGTGCTCTTGCAGCTTGGAAAGCAAATGGTATCCTGGGCTCCATCAGCAGAGGGGTGGCCAGCAGGGACAGGGAGGTGATTGTCCCCCTCTATTCTGCTCTTGTGAGGCCCCATCTGGAGTACTGTGTCCAGGTCTGGAGCCCCCAGTACAAGAAAGACAGGGAGCTGTTGGAGAGGGTCCAGAGGAGGGCCACAAAGATGATTAGGGGACTGGAGCACCTCCCCTACGAAGCTCGGTTTGTTCAGCCTGGAGAAAAGAAGGCTGCGGGGTGACTTCACTGCAGCATTTCAGTACCTAAGGGCAGCCTACAAACAGGAGGGGAATCAACTTTTTGAAAGGGTAGATAACTGCAGGGCAAGAGGAAATGGTTTTAAGTTGAGGGAGGGAAGATTTAGGTTGGATGTCAGGGGGAAGTTCTTCTTCAAGGTGTTCAAGGCCAGGTTGGATGGGGTCTTGGGCAACCTCGTGTTGTACTAAATGTGGAAGTTGGTTGCCCTCCAGGGGGATTGGAGATTCACGATCCTTGAAGTCCCTTCCAACCCAGGCCATTCTGTGACTCTGTGATTCTGTAAAAGCTTAGGAACCTGGAAGAAGCCAGATCTCAAGAAATAAGATAAGTCTTTTTCTCAGGAAAATGGACAGTGGCTGCTTATTCCATGAAAGCCATTACTTTCTGGTACCTAAAAACAAGTTTGCATTGGTATAGACATGGTCTGATATTAAGTGTCATTTTCAGTCATCGTCCTTAACAAAAGATATGAAATTATTTTCCTTTCTCATCAATCAGTATTTTTTCTTTAATACATATTAATGTATTAAGGCTTACCTTTCTTATTTGCCTCCTATTGAAAAACTGTTTCAATATGATCAGCGTTTGAAGTAACCCTGAAGCTATGTGACTCACAAGTGGGAATAAATGCATATATAAGAAGCAGCTGTCCATTTTACTATATTTCTCATCAGGAACCTTAATAATTAAAAAAATAGCTCTTGTATTCCTAGCAAACACAAACACACCTCCAGTGTCAAACTTGTAATCACAATTATTACCAGTCCTTTTACCAATATAGGATTATTTCATTCGCAAACACATGCTTTCTTTGATGAATAATAATGACTGATTGTAATGTCAGCGATATTAAAATGCTGAACATTATACACGCATTAAGATACATTCAAAATCTAGCCTCTCAGATGAGAACAAATAACTGACATGTAATCCATGTTCTGCAGCTACTGTACATAAACTTTAATCTACATCAGTATTCAATTGCTGCTGTTGAAATCTAACACTTTATTGTCAATCTCAGTTTCTAAAAGGGTCTAATACACATATTTCTATGTCTACTAAAATTTTCTACTTAAATAAACCATTTCAGAAACATCAAGATATCATCCAGTAATAGTACTCCTAATTGTATTTTCCAGCCAGAAAACATAAGCCCATAGGTATTAGGAACCTAATTAGGTTCCTAACATAGTGGCAATTCAGTGAATGAAGAAGGATGACAAATAAGGTACTAATTAATTTCAGAGGAAAATCACATTTCTAAGCTATGCTATAAATCAAACATCAGATGGCACACCTATGACATATTGCAGTTCTTCAACATTCTGTCAAATAGCATATGGCAACATGACTTCTAGAGGTAGTTATTCTTTTTTTCTTATACTCCAGTAACCAAAAAAGCCACAAGAAATTAAGACATTTAAAAGAAACTTTTCAAGCACCAGAGTTGGCCTTGAGTAGATAAGCTTTGGAAGAATACATTTTCAAATGATTGAAGACGGTAGCTATGCTTTTTGACTGAAAAACTCAAGAAGGAGTTCATTTTTCAGTGTGACATTATGAAACTTAAGGAACCTCATCAGACAGAAAGTAATTTCTTCTGTTTTCTTTCCACCCTACCACCTCTCATTGCTTATGAAAAGAAAAACAATGACTGTCCCCCTTAAGGTCTCTTTTTTCCCTCCCTTTCTGGTTGTAGCTTATGTAGCCCCAGGAGCTTAGTCAAACTTTGTGGATGAACCTGCCAAAAGAAACACAAGCTGATATTTGACTGATGTTGAAAGTGGAGAATGACTAGATGGATTGGTAATGTTGCCTTAATAAACAGCCTTTAAAAATGTCTCAGTGCAGAGAAGAAATAGAACCACGCTCAAACAATTCATTTGTGTCTTTGGAGCAAAACAAGGCATAAACAAATCTTGGCCTAAATAACAGTTATTTTGGCTTTGCACTGATGATACGATTGTATCACTGAGAAATACTCCACCTAATGCTGTGGAAACTGAACTAATAACATAAATTCAAGAGTTGGACACCATCAGCTTAGTTTTATGACTTAGTTTTTTATACCACTAAGTGAGAGTGGGAAGTGAATTTTTGGAATAATGTGTGGAATGTTTTCATGATATTTATGTGGAGCTTGATAAAGCCGTGCCAGTCTTGATCTGAGCTTTGTGAAGCTGACTTAAAAGACAAGATGTTGGCTCCGGTTTTGCTTTCATGCTTAAGTTGTGCAAATATTTGGAAAACTGTTTTAGCTCCCTTTCTCAGGACTTCTCTTTCATAAATAGAATATCTGCTCCCACTGCTGTGTCCTAACAAGGTCAGGGTCCTGACACACAGGAATAAAGGAACATAGCTTTCATACCAGATACTAGAATGTATTACCTGGTCTTAGGCTGTCACATACATCTTTAATAAAGTTTACCAGGCCAATGGGAAAAACAGCACAGTTGATTTAATCAAACACATAATGAGATGAGAACCTTCTTGAATATGTATTCAGCTGGCTTCACATCACTGACAGATAAAACATCTTCTCTTGAATGAGAGACATGACTGTTAATGCAAGTGCTGGATGAGAAAAAAACTAAGGAAATGAATAAGATTGGTTTGATGAAACAGTTAAAAATTCTACCTTCCCACTTGAAAGGATTTGGTGAGCTGCATACCCTTCCTGATAGGAAACTAAATTGCCCTTCTCAGCTTTCTCTGGTTCTGTAAATGCTGGCCTCACATACAAGAGAGATCAGTTAATTCAGTGAGTAGACTAATGATTTCAGTGTATAGAAAATTCCTCTATGAAGTAACAGCACTAACTTGTCCCAAAATGAATTATTTGCAAGTACAACGTTGACTATAGAAGATTCTTGGATCAGCACAGATATCACAGATTAAAAAAACTTGTCTGCTACAAAGGGGAAAGCAAATTTCAATGTTAAGAATCTGTGTACTGAAAAAATCGGCTCTCTTTTTGTTAAACCAGTATCAGTAGTTCTAATCAACTCAGCTACCATTCTTAACAATTTTATCAGTCCACACTTCTAAACATTTCTACACACAGTTACCAACTTTGAGATTTAACAAATTTTTTATATTGACATTTGTGGCTGTAAGCTCTTTCTCATTTTACTGTAGTAGAGAAGCAAAAATTTGACCATACAAAACAAAAAACTAACATTAAAAAGAATACTATTTTTGCTTACCTGTGACTGGGTACCAGGTACCAATTTGTACATATTCTGGAGTTGTCCATTTACTTTTTTATCTGATTTGACAGAAAGAAAAAAACAAATACACACTATCATTTTTTGTTTTCTCCAAGGAAATCAAATCAAGTTTTATCTGGATTTCTTAAGAGCTGAGAAATTAATTTAAAGGGTGAAAAAATTTCAAATGTATGAAAATATACCATGTAACTGTTTTGTTCACGCTTGTTTTTCCTGATTTTTTAAAATTAATTAATTGATCTACAAAGCCTCCTCTTCACATTTTGACAAGGAAGAAATGTTTTAATTGTACCACAGGGGTAAGAAAGCCTGAATGGTCTTTGGGGGCTTTTTATGGGGAATACAAATTTTTAAATAACCAGCACCACCAATATGCAAGGTTGAAACTTGGAGGAGAGTTGAAAGAGGAAGAATTTCTGCATACAGTCTGTCAGGCTGGTTCTCATTGCTTTCAAGTAGTGTACTGTAAACTCTTCAGTAGTTTGTACTTCAAATGTATCCATCCAAAAGAAATATTTGTTCAGCTCCAGCAGTATAGAGCAAATATAAAACTTCTCTTTGGATCTGACATGTTTTCCTTTGTCTCAATATGTAATCAAAATAACTCATGGATTGGAATCTCTAAATTTTTTCACTTTGACATTTTTCTCTTCTTACAATTAGAAGCTTCTTGTGATGAAGCTGAAAATATACAATAAAAAAAGAGTCTCTTTTCCTCATTTTTTATATCCTAACACAATGCTTCAAAATTTGTCTACATATTTTGCCTTTGCATTGTTTTGTTCCCTTTGAGTCAACAGACCAATAAATAAAAATTAAGGTAATATGCATCTTCACGAATCCATCAAAAATGAATAAGCGACAGAAAAAATATCAACGGAAAAATGAGTTAAGCAACATTTAAGTAGACATGCTATCATGCAGAATCTTTCAAAGTGCTTAATATTTGTCAGGAACAGGATCTACTGCTGGCATGAAGACAAATATTTCACAATGATTTCACGACCACGTCTTGTTCAGTTGGTCAGAAATAATCAACTTTCATCTCTTTTGGTAAATCTTCGTTCAATAAATGTTGAACATTTGCCATGCCTTTTATGTCTTTCTCAAACCATGAATCAGAAAAAAGATTATCTTCCCAAACCCTCTCAGCATGTTTAAGATATAACAAAAGTTTGGCCTGCAGATTCAACAAATACAGGAACATGCAACAGTAATACCAATTTATAATTATATTCTTTAGCGAGGAAAGAACATTTACAGTGAAGGAGACTTTCCTGAATACATGGAAAGACTGAGTGGCTGCAAGGCAGTCTACGATAAAGCAGAAAAAGTGGCAATTTGTGCTGATTGGTAAACTTCTATATAGACAGACAGTAGGAAATTTAGAATGTTCACTCTATTTACTGCTTGAAATTTCTCCATCTACCTACTATGAACTGACAACATGAAGGGCTTGAATCTGAAATACGCAGCCAGCTATCTGATTAGAACATTAACATTTGCTGAAATCAAATACCTCAGATATGTAACAGAATAGTGCTTGTATCAATAAACCAGAGTGTAGACATCCAGGATAAGTGCAGGCCCTCCATATTTAGATGTTGCAGAGGCACCCACTGACTACACTCCAGAAAAAAGAAATCTCACCTATAAAGTATACAGATTCTTATGGGACCATATCTTTCAACTCAACTCAGCATGCCTCCCTAACTGACAACAATGATTCTTCTGGCATGTTAAAAAATGCAACGTACATCAGAAACCAGAGTTAGAAATACTTTCAGTACAAACAGCAAATTTAGTGATAGCAGCGTACATATTTTAATCGTAGTCTTGAACACAGTACTAAACTATAAGCACTACACACTCTTTATTCCCTGTTATATGTTCAAATATATTTCATCACCTGTTCTATAAATTCTTTGGCAAAACAGCCATTTATTAAGCCTTCTTCAATGCGGTGAAGCAAAGCAATTTCTGTGAGGTGGGTATGGGAAAAGGGTATTCTCCACATTAAGTTCATGGTATAATGATGGCATTGTTCTGGATTCCCAGAATGACTCTACAGGCACTGGGCAGGTACCTTAAAGTTGCAGCTTTCTAATGTATGCTGAAGGCCAGATAAGTTTTTGAGTACAGAGTATGTGGACTTTTGCAACGCTACCAGCTACCCATGGCTCTGCTCCCTTATCCTCATTATGTTGACTTAAATAATTTGCCTGCAACTTGAAACTAAGGTCAAAATAAAATTTCAGATGGAAATCTCACACGAATAGGCTCTATTATGAGAATTTCCATTCTTCCTGTCTCAGGGAAACTATAAATACTGAGCTTAGGTGTTTGAAGCATCTTCTGACAAACATCATGCTCAGAAATGTCTTTAATTAAATGCCTGAGAAAAACTCAGATTGGAAAAAGTATGTTAAATCTTTTTTGAGGTGACAGACTTCCTCTCTTTCCTTCTTTAAAGGGAGGAAGACTCATCTGCTGCATAGCTCTTACACTGATAGCAGTAATTCTTTGAACAGTACATGGTTTTTCGATGCTTAATTTGATGTTACTTTGCCCACACTTTCCTAGGACTTTGCATAAAAAATATATAGATATAACTCTGTGAACATCCAAAAATGCCATATCCTGTCTCCATGAAGACCCAAACAAAGGCACACATTAGAATGTAAGTTTCCTATGAACACAACATATAATTCCTTGTCTGAAAATTAACTTTGAATTGAACTTTTCTGAAGAGTCATAAGGGGCCCATTTTGATGTATGCTGGATAGGACAAGCTCTTTCTAGCTTTTAACCAGCTTGAATTTATAAGCAGAAGACTCAAACAAGAATAATACTTTCCATCAAATCTGATTAGTAAAGATCTCACTACTATAGGCCCAAAGAAAAAGCTTGGAATCCAGTCAGATGTATAAATACATGGGCAACGCTTGGTGTGTAGCTACCTAAACTGCTACACTTCTACCAAACTGCAACAGATTCTCCATCATTCACAATTAAATGAGAACATCATTCAAATAAGCAGATAACAGTTTTTCAAAAACAAACTATTTCTACTTTCACCAATTCCTAAAATAATTTATTAGGGGCATGCAGGTGGCATTAAAACAATCAAAAACAGATCAGTAGTTTATTTTAAGTTCTATCACCACAGAGGAAAAAATGCTGTCAATACTATTATCTATTAGATAATACATATATAAATATGTATAATATTTATATAATATATATAATATTTATGCAATATATAATTGTATAGTATGTATATAGAACACTTACTAGACAGAACTGTCTTATGATTGAAAGTCTTGCTCCAGATACTATCCTCCATGTTGTCTTTAACTCCAAATTCATAAAGTGTGTTTGGCTTCAGATTGTCCACCACTGTTTCTGTGACTGGGCAAAGCTGAAAAACCCATTTCTTGTCTTTATCCTTTTCTCTGTAGCGAACAGTGTAGAACCTGCTCAACAAAAACAAGTTTTTCTTCAGAAAGAAACTCACTGCAATCACTTGTGTTAGTAATTATTAAAATGACTTATACTAACTATTGCTTTTGTTATTTGATGGCCCCTTAGAGTTATCAAATACCTGAAAAGCCAGCAAACAAACGTGACATGAGCCTCATTGTTTCCCAGATGCACACATATTCCTCCTCACACAGCAACAAACATCACTAGTAGTATATACAGAGCAAAAAACCAGTCTCATTAGTTATGAACATCCACATGTGATTCTGAGCAGAAGCGACAAGCTTATTTTACAAGTAGTTTCTGCAGTTCTGATATATGCTGGAACAAGTCAATTGAATAGACGTGAGTCTATTCATTAGTGAGCCTCAACAAATTTCTTAGAAACTTCTGCATCTCTCCGTGGTAAGGTGTTCCCCTTAAAACTAGTCTGAAAATATTCACAAGGGGAAAAAAAAGTAATAGTTGACATTTACATAATACATTTCTCATCCAGTGTTCTCATAATATATTGCCCACCCTTTGAACAAGAAAGTAAACTAAGACATTAGTTTCTGCAGTTAAAGTCAGTGTGATGAATTCTAATGGATTATAAAATTAAAAAGCACATCCACTGAAATTGCTCAATTAAATGAAGCAGCACCACCCTGAAAAAGTATCACTGCAATACTAACCAGAATAAAACAATACAGTGTAAATGCTGAGTTATGGCACAAGAACTAGCTGCTTGCTACTCTCCATTTCAATATATAGACTGTATCACTGCCAAATTAGAGTGTGGTTTTCTGTGGTTTTCTTTGTTTTGTTGTTTTTAATGTCAGAGATGTCTGGTAATTCTTTAATCCAAGTATTACTGAAATTTGTTACACATACTGTAAAACATCCATCTTACACTGAAAAAGCATGGATTCCATCCAACTGCATTTTTTCTACACTTTGGTAGTGACTTCTGGAGAAGAAAATTAAGGCCAAAAAATAAATGGAAATTCAAAACCCTGCTACAAGTCTGAGAATAACTCAGAAACAAAAAGAAAAGGGATTTGAGTTGTAAGGTACAAAATAGATATTCTGTGGAAAATATAAGGTGGTAAAGGAAGGAACCTTAACAAAACAATCAAAAACATTTTTAATACACTGAAAAATGTATCAAGTTTTAAGGTCTAGATTAAAATTACTTAATATGCATAAAATACTGTAAATGCATAAACTTCCTTTTGCCAGATTTACAGATGTGCACTCCAAGAGTAGAGAATACATGAAAGGTGACTGCGGAGCACAGGGAAATCCCTGTTCTATTATTAAAACACAAACTATGACAAGGACCAATTGTGGAAAATGCTATCAGACAACAACTGCTTTTGCTACATGTTTTAGGATAGGGGCAATTCTTCTGGATTCCCTGAAACACAAACAAAACATCAACTCTGACCACTCCATCATGACACTACTTAGGTCAAAGGCTCAGTCTTCCAGAGTCAGGCCAGAGAAGACAACAGCCTTTCTCCTTCAACATAATAATGCCAGGCCCCAGACTACTTCAAAGATCATGGAGCACACTGCCATCTTAGTTGAACTCTTCTACTTAGAACCACAGTGTAGTCTGAATATGGTGCCTTTTGAGTTCTATCTGTTCAAGTCACTGAACTGCGTGGGCAGTATTTTCCTAGCAGTGATGCTGTCATAGCAGCTGTGAAAGAGTGGGTCACTTTTGCTAGTGCAAATTTTTATGAGCACAGCATTCCAGCTTTTGTTTATCACTAGTGAAAATGCATAGGTAATGGCGATGACAATGCCAAAAAACAGTGTTTTGTAGCTGAGAATTCACTTTATCAAATAGCGATATTCATCAAATTCACTTCATCAACTCTACTCTTCGTATCTGTTGCTGTTTTCAAAACAATAAATAGGAAGCAGTA
This sequence comes from Perdix hodgsoniae, assembly GCA_035772895.1. Classification (NCBI taxonomy): domain Eukaryota; kingdom Metazoa; phylum Chordata; class Aves; order Galliformes; family Phasianidae; genus Perdix; species Perdix hodgsoniae. The sequence goes on from JAPSGF010000016.1 coordinate 6,529,981, forward strand.
TTTCAGAGTGAACCATATAGATAAACTTGAAAAATGAAGGCAAAAAAATTTCTTCTCAACATCACAGAGAGTGGAATGGCAGTGAACAGGAGCTATCTGAGGTGGGGAGACCACAGGATAGCTCAGACACCTAATAGGACCTAGCACCACTCAGAGAATGGCTGGCCAGGAGTAATGGCAGCCATTCCCTGCCTGTACACACAGAGGAGTTCTATGGCCAGAGTGGGTAGCCAGGGCCTGGTGCTACATGGTGCAGAAGAGTGCAGAGGGAAGGCCCTGTCACTCTGCTTCTCCCAACAGAACTTGTCACCTATTTACAGAGAACTCCTGTCATGGTTACACGGTATTCACGAGGCAAGAAGCCATGTCCTCTATCCGCAGGAACTGACATAGCTATTCAGAGAGTTCTCCTAAGGGAACAAGTAGTCACCCAGGCCTCTGGTTTTAGGCTGTGCCCAATTTTTTTTTGTCAGCAGCAGTGAGCACCCCTGTGGGATCTGAGCCCAAGGAGGAGAATTGCTCAGCCTGAAAGAAGACAGAGCTACAAGAGGAGGTGACGAAGCTGAGGAGTAACAGGGAATTGGAGGAGGAGACAGACTGGCAGAATATTCTTTGATTCCACGATTGCAATAAAGAAAAAGATGATGCTGATGCTTGCAAAACAGATGTAGACACATTCTTAATGTAGTGCACAATTACTTTTTTTTTTTTTTTTTTTTTTTGATTTTACACTGCTGAGTTGTATGGAGCTTAAGAGGAAGTAAATGAAGATCAAAATACTCTTTTGTCATTAAAAGAAGAATACACAGAGAATACTAAAATCATAGGGAAAAAGAAGAAATAGCACCTTCAAGATTACTTGCAAATACATGTTATCAACTGCTAGAAGTTTTCAAAAATGTAAGAGTGCTCTTATCTTTGAAGCTAACTAGCATTGTGATTTTCTGAAAACCCCCACTTTGGAAGACTTCCTGAGCTCCACATCTCTGTATATTCATTAAATAATGACAACAAAACAAATATTGTAATATAAGAGAACTTCTAATTAAAATAGAAAATTAATGAAAGCCGTACTCTAATAGAAATATCAGTAAAGTAGGGTAGTGATAAGACAAAACACAGAAAGTAAAAATCAGATAGTATGAAAACAAGGTGTCATTCTCCTATTAAAGCACAACAAAAGCCATATTTTACTTCTAACTTTAAATCAACACATTTCCTGTCACTGAACAATGTTTCTTCTAATTTATTCAAATGCAAACAAAGGTAGAGCCAAGACCACTGCTGTAAGAACAATAAAGGATCTATGGTGAAACAGTAAGATCTGTACTTCAACACATAGGTACCTGACTAAATTTGCTATCAAGACAAGTAAAGGCTTGCTAAGCACTAACTTTGTAAGTAAAGAAGAAAACTTACATCACACTCAGAACTAATGCAGTATTTTAATTTACACTGTCATTTTTCTTCAGATATGCTGGTTAAGAACCTGCACAGCTTCAAGGTTGAAATGTTACATTAAAACATTATCACTGCAAAAGCTGTTTTCTGTTATTTTACCTGTCGCTAGCACAGTTACTTGTTGCTGTCCAGTCATGCTGAGGGTTGACTAGGATGCCCCAAGAGAGGAACACAGAAGTTGGGGTGAGAGTGCCAACTACCAGCTGCAGAGGCTTTTGATTCTTGTTCCGACCTAGGTAAAAAACATGTAATTCCAATTATAAGTTAGTTTCTCTTGCATTATATAGGGGAAAGATTTTGCAGTTGGATAATCAAATAAATGACGACCTACTTCTCTTCTGAATACCAAGGGAAGGGGTCAACTGTTCTCAGCATTTCTAAAATATTGTCTAAAAATGGGGTTGGAGGATGTCTCTGATCTGCTTGTTGGCTTCTCATTGAAGCAAGCAAAATATCTGGAAGAATGAGACTCCTCCTTTTCTGAAGCTAGCTGAGCATGAATAGAGTAAAAAAAATGCAGTATGAACTTTGCAGAAAGGAAGATTCATCTAGAAACCAACAGGAACAGAAATTGGGAGACTGCTTAAAATAAACAGGTACTGGACACACAATCAAGCTGAAGAGGCAAAAGGGGTATAAAGAGGGGTTTAATTAGGTTCTCCCTGAACTAACACAGAATGTATTTCATCCTTGGAAGATACTGGGATTTTTTACTTCTAGACTTGGAGATTCAGGGTAAATCTTACTATTACTTTGTGGGCAGGAAAGATTTACTTGCAAAACTTTACAACAGTTTTGTCTTATTGCAAGTTTTCTTTATGTCTCATTTCTGAGACTATGAAAACTTTAACAGTTATTTTTTGTATTATTAGAATATACATAATTCAGATTATTAGAAGGTTCCTCTTTCTGTGTGACAGAAAAAAAGTGTTTTCTTGGCAGGATTCCTACTAACACAACAGGTGTGTCCACAGATAATTTATACTGTCCACAGCACTTTCCATCAAGAGTAAAATAAGACCAACAAAAATTCTGTTGTTTTGAATTGTAGGCAGATCTGAATTGGTGTCTGTATCTAGGACATCTTTGTTTTTTAACCACATACTAAATTCAAAATACTTACATTTTGGGTGATACTTAGATACTTAGATTAAAATTGCTCTGAATGAAGAAGCACAATGATCCCTCATGTGGAAAAACAACTTTATTCACATGATGTTTAAAAGCTTTTAAATAATTTCAAAAGTAAGATTTTACAAAAAATAGTTGGAAGAAATGATATAGAGCAAATATTTTGGACCTGACATTTATGGACTGCTACAAACCCAATCAGAATATTAGTTCCTTAGTTGTATAAACGAGGACAAATGAAAGAAAATTAGTATATTCTTTGTATCGTTTTTTCATACTTGAAATATCAAATTGATCTGTATCTCCTCTAAATATACACATGACCACAAGTTCCCCAAAAGTTTAAGCCACTGAAACAGTGATTTCTTTCCATGCCTTTTGATCCTTAATATCTCTTCACTCAACAAACTCAATAAAAATCTGATCTGTACTTTCAACCAATGCATGCAGGTGCATTTAAACTTCTTAACTGAATTTTTTTTCTGTAATACTCTAATTTTCAATTCTCATTTGTAGAACTCTTTACAAGAACTGTCTTCAGGTATTGTACAAGCTTCATGTTTTTAACACCACATTCATTACTACCTACTGTCAGGAAGTACTGGTTTGCATTTCACCTTCCCACATATGGAGATCATGCATCTCAGTAAGTCACCTACAGTTACAGATACCTTTTCAGAGAAAGCTAGTAAAAACAGGATATTATATTCCTCAAAACTACTTGAAGAAAGAGATTCAGCAGTGCTCATATACCTGAACAAGATTTCTTGTTATTTGAAACACGCGCTGGTCTCACTGAAACCAAATACCGTGGCTCTGCATCTGTAAATGAAGAAAGAATTAGTATAGATTTAACATTTATTTGAGACAGGGATTAACCTATAATTTATTAAGAAAAAGTCCAATACTCAATGAAGATTTGATATCCAACCTTAAGGGTCTTTACGCACATTTTCTTCAAGATTTACTCAAAAATCATTCAGATACATTCTAGCCACTAGGAAGAATAACATATCACGCATCCCTGCATAAAAGATTTTGCCTTTTTTTTTTTACCAAGAGTATAACAAATATGTGAACTTGGCAGGACATACATATAACATTGCAAGCTGGATGTTATTTGGAAAGCAAAGGATAAGGAAAGATCCAATGAAAAGGAAAAACCTGTGAGCTCCTAAGCCAGTTCTCATCTACACAGTACTTTCAGCCTTCCCTATCTAAAATTCAAACACATGAACAACCAAGATAAAACATACCAGTGGGATTTTTATGACCTACTGGATGGTGTAATTATATCCATAAAATACTCTTAAGATTATCCTACCAGAACGAAGAAATTCTGCTAGGATACTGCATCCTACTTCTTAAATATGCTTGCACACTAAGTGAACACAATAACTTGTGGGGAAAGGTGGTTTTTCTACTGCTCCCATCACTTCAGTATAACCAGATCCCTACTGTGGCTGCTGATGCTCCCCAGGAAGAGGACTTTCTCAGCATCAGATCTTTCTGAGGCTGATGGTTCAGATATTATCAAACACCTTTTCTACTAGTGCTTACCTACAAAAGAATCCCCTTCAAAATAGCCTCCATCCTTAACTAGTAGCAAACTTTTCCTGTGATGTCAAACTAGTGTCAACATTTTGTTGATGCATTATGCATCATATTTTGTTTTTAACCTTTTAGAACCATTTAACATCATGTTTCCTACTATTAATAACTTCTTTAAAAATTAATATATTGTTTCTGATCGCACATGTTAATTTTCCTATTCTAAGCAGTTTATGAGTAAAGAGTTGGTTTACTGCAAAAGAGCAAGTAAACTATGTCATCCATCTAGCACAGTATACTCCATTAGACTAATATTAAATTATTCAAGATTTGCATGGCTGTTTGGTTGTAGGGAGCAACAATGTCTGACAAATTTCATGCACTATTCACATAATTCATGGTCCTCTTTTATAAATATTTTACCAAAGGCTTACTGTGAGATGTAACTGTTAAATGCTTGGAAAGTTTTGGATACTCTCAATGAATATAAACTTATTAATAACATCTAAGATCAAGATCAAGACTAAATTTGTACAAAACTTAGTTTTGTACTGATGGGCTGAGTTTGACTGAAAACTCAGGGTAGTTACAGTAAAAATTATGTTGCATGCAAAAGGAGAGCGTTAGTTAAATGATTTCCATATTACATAAGTTCATATCAGAGAAAAGAGATAAATCACATCTTCCATACCTTCTGACATTTATATTTATTATAATTTTAAATCCTGTGCTTTGTTTCACAGGAAAAGAAACACTTCAAAATATTTTTTAAACCTTCACCTGAAAAAATCAGTCTCCATCTTAACTCCAGATTAAACTTATTTGCACCACTTTCCATAAAATATTAGTCTGCTTTATTGCAAAAAAAAGGTACCAGAACAGATCACATTACATAGCTGTAAAAGACACAAAACTCTGCCAAAGATAAGAATTTTCATATTTGGACTCAATCTTACCAGAATGACCTAAGTTTCCTTTAATGTACAGCAGAGCTTCAGCCACTCTAAATGATGCAAGCATAGTCACTGGGCGTCAGTTATGAAACTGTTTGGAAATCTTTTGGAAATGCTTCATATGAAATGAAGTAAACCAATTTTTACACAAACTCTGACACATTAGAGAGACATCTGATCAGTATGGATGACATGAAGACACATGGCAAAAACTAACCTGACTGATACTATGCATATGTCTCTGGATACCCATGCTACATGTGCACTTTAATTACAGGTTTTTCAATGGGTTTCTTTTGTACCCCTAATACATACAACACAAGCATTGAAAGCAACTGCTTAGAACAGCATGGATGAAAGGCTGTGTCTAAGAAAAAAAACAACAGAAAGAGAGTAACTCTAAAGTGCAATTATCCCTTCAAATAAAAAATATATTAAAAAAAACAACAACATATTTTAATATTTATAGAGGCATACAATTCTGCTACAATCTATACACTTACTTAGAAACTTAGTGGTAAGTTTCTAAAACTAGAAATAAGTGACACTTCAATTCTTAAATATCATGTGTTAGTTTATATTTTAACATAAATTTTAAAAATTGTTTTAAAATAAAACAAAACCAATAAAACTTAAAATAATATTTCCTCACACTATGTGTTCATGAGTATTTGGGAGAACATTATAATTCTCACAAAATGCTGAACAACATGACTATAAGGATTGGTCCAAAAGTAATATCTCCTATTTTATTACATTGGCCCGCAACATCAGAGGTGGATGCTGGTAGTATGGCTGCTGTAGAGGGTGAATCTTCCCACCAATATTCCCCCACATTTTGTTGCCATGTGACAGGTGGCAGCAGAGGAGCAGGATGTCAAAATGGTATCTGACATAGAAGTGAAAATGAAGGAGGGGTGTGTCATTGAATTCCTCCATGCAGAAAAAATGGCACCCATTGGCATTCATGATGCTGAATGTTGATGGAGATCAAACACTGGATGTGAGCACAGTGAGGCAGTGGATGGTGACAGTGACATGAAGATAAGCCGTGGTCTGGATGGTCATGTACAGCTGCCATATCCATGAAATGTAGAGTATCTTCGTCAGCTCATCCACGTTGGCTTTGCATTGCATTGGCTTTCCAATGCATTGGCTTTAATGCATTGGAAATGATGGTGGCAATGCTGGAATATTGCAAAGCTTTCACCATGCATGTCCCAGGAATTCTCACACAGGAACAGAAATAACACTGTATGCAAGTCTGCCAGGACCTACTGAACCAATACAAGGCTGAAGGTGACAGGTTCCTGGATCACATCATTAGCAGTGAAGAGATTTGGTGTAATCACTGTGAGCTGGAGTCAAAACAGCAGTCCACAGAAGTGATAAGATGTGAATTCTCCATTGAAGAAAATGTTCAAGATGCAGCTCTTAGTGGGTATAGTGATGTGCACTGTCTCTGGGGATTGGAAAAGGATGATTCCTTGGAAATTTTTCCTTGATTTTCCTTGAAAAGACTCAAATTTCCATATTCAGGCCAGAGAATAAGACAACTTTTTGCTTGCAACAACATAACACCAGGTGCCAGACCATTTTAAAGACCGTGGAATACATTCCCAATCTTGACCAAACTGTCCAACCACAGTATAGTCTGGATTTGGTGCCTTCTGAATTCCATCTGTTCAGACCAATGAAAGATTGGTGTTGTGGGCAACATATTCATAACAACAACACTGTAATAGCAACTGTGAAAGAGTGGGTTCACCTCCATTGATGTGGATATTTATGAGCACAGTGTAGCTCATGGTAGTGATCATGCTAAAAAGAGTTTTGTAGCTGAGAATTCCCTCTATCAAACAGTGCTATTGTGCTCTTTGTATCTGTTGTAGTTTCCAAGAAAATAAATAGGAGGCATTACTTTCAGAGTAATGTACAAACAATATCATTAGCTCTGACCAACATTTTGAAACCTCACAAATTACAAAAGACACTCTTCAAAATTTGTAAAATTATGTCCATTATGCAGTAAATACATGTGTGGTCATGTAAGAGTTCAAAATATTCTAAGTGATTAATCTTTACTGAACTACATGAACTTGAACAAGTTCAGTTTGAAATATATTTACAAATTCAATACCAAAATATTCCAGGTTCCTGGCACTTAATGCTCTCTTGATGAGCTGATACTGAAAGATGAACATTAGAGATCTGTTTGTTAGAACCTGTTAAGCTATTAAGGTTGGAGTGACAAACACAATGGTTAACAGATTGTTTCAGCTGGCACACAACTGTTTCTGTACAAACCCACTGAAACTGCAAACTGAAAGTCCAAATAGTGACAGGCTTAAGTCTTCAGTAGGAAAATGACCAGTTATGCCAGATGACTGCTAATCAACAAATCCATGCTTAATTCTCATTCTCCATTTTTTATTTATTTTTAATTTTTTTGTTCTGATAATTCATTTGGGTGGCTCCAGTCTGTCATCAGTATTGCTCTTTCAAGTTTAAATACTCACAGCTGAATAAAGCAGTGCCAGTTTGGAGCAAAATGCTACACTCAGACAGTCACGTACACCCAAAAAAATAACCTCTGAAGTAGGAGGAAATCCTACTCACAGACTAGAAGCACCAGGATTTGTAAAACACTGGGCATTCTATCTATGGCATTCAATACATACAGAACACACCCGCATTTGTTGATTGTACATTCAATGCATATTCTTAAATCTATGTCATTTATTTTAAGCACCACAGCTATAACAGCTCAGCGAACCATCACCAGGTAAACAAAATACTTCTCTGAACTATTCCAGTGACTCAGTATTTCTTTTCATTCAAACAGCCTGAAAGACACACATGCACACTATACCTACCATCATGTCTACAATTTACTGCAGAAGAAACATTTCAAAGACTGCTATGTTCACAGAATTAAATCAGTACTTTGGCAACATTATAAAAGAAAAAAGCAACTTTTTGACGAAGATTCTGTGATATTCAGCATAAAAAAACTATTTAATAAACTTTATTACCCACCTGAACAGCCTGGGGAGACAACCAGCCTTGAGAAATATGATAACGCATTTTGCTAATCCAAACTAATATAACAATTCCATACACTGTGAGCTATGCTTTCTAACCAGTGACAGGTCCTGAATTAATTCTTAAGTACTGGTCTAGAATGCATCCCTGAATTACACTTTTTAAAATGTGTTCAAGGAGATATTAGAATTCTTCCCTTTTTGCACGCAAATTTCTTACACAAATTATTACATTTGCTAACAAAGCAGAACTGCCAGCACATTCTTCTCACCACTTCACAGTCTACTTCAAGTAAAGGAAAGGCTAAACAAAGTGTGGTCCAACTCTCATCTGTTTCTTTGAATGCATTGTTTTCGGATTTTATCTAATTGCTGTCCATTCTTACAAAATTTCCTTGTCTCCATACAATTTTTTGGGTTCCTCCAACAGCAACAATGCATTCAGGGAGACTGACTTCATTATCTTCCTAACCACATTAGATCAAACTAGTGCAAAAATCTCAAGGAAATATTCTTTGTGAGTTGTGAAGATTGAAGAGATTTAGAAGAAAGTCTAAATAAAGCTTTGAACATTTGGAGGAGTCTTTTCACCTTGCTTATTAGTCTATCTGAATTTAAATTCTGATATCTTTTGACACCATACATTTAGCTTCCTTGACCAACAATAATATCACTTTACTATCATGTAAGCTTGTGAAGTATCATTAGCACCAAAGAAAAATCAACTTGTACCCTGATACTTCTTCATACCAAACTTCAATGCTACCTCATCACTGTCATTTACACTTTGGGTTAATTCAAATTGAGCTGTCTAGCAATAAATAAAGCTGCTCAAGAGTTTATTGCCAGCATGAGCTCATTAAAAGTTCAGGAAATTCAACAGAACTCTTCCTTTTTACATGCTATCTGCAGGCAGTTCCTGATTCATGGATGATATTACACAATTGCTGGCTTAGTTATCAGTTTAGTTGCAGTGTAGTTTAATGGGGTGAAGTTCAATAAGTCCAAGTGCCAGGTCCTGCATTTTGGCCACAGAAACCCCAGGCAATGCTACAGTCCTGGGGAAGAGTGATTGGAAGACTGTGCATAGGAAATGGATGTGGGGATGTTAGTCAACACTGCTAAACATGAGCCAGCAATGTGCCCACGTGGCCAACAGGACCAATGGTATCCTGGCTCATATCAGAAGTACAACCAGCAAGAGCAGGGATGTGATCATCCCTCTTGAATACTGTGTTCAGTTTCAGATCCCTCACTAGAAGAAAGACATTGAGGCATGGAGGCTGTTCAGAGAAGAGCAATGAGGCTGGTGAGGATTCTGGAGCACAGATCTCATGGGGAGCGGCTGAGGGAACTGGGATTCTTCAGTCTTGAGAAGAAGCAAATCTTACTGTCCTCTGCAACTCCTTGAAAGGAGGTTGTGACAAGGTGGGAATCAGCCTCTTCTCCCAGTTGATAGAATTGGAGGTAGTGGCCTCAAGTTGAATCAGGGGAGGTTCAGGTTGGATGTTAGAAAAAACTTCTCCAAAAGAGTGATCAGTTGTTGGAATGGGTTGCTCAGGGAAGTAATTGAGCTACCATCCCTTGAGGTGTTTAAGAAAGTTTGTGTTTAATGTTAACAGTATCACCAAGTTTGGAAAAGATCTCCAAGATTATCTGGTTCAACATCCACCTACCACCAGTATTTCCCCTTTAAACTATGTTCCTTGACAATTTTAATACCATCAAATCACGATTCACTTCTCTATAGACAGAGGAAATCCATTCTCTCAGATCTAGTCATGTTCTCATGAAACTGTATTCTAAAGTAATATTCCTTATCCTGCTGGGGAAACATACCTTCTGGTTACCACCAAATGCCCTTGAATATCCAATTCTAATCTTTATTTTTCAGCAACTAAACCAATTTAAAGTTGTAGTCAGCTTCAGTCTCTAAAGCCATCAGGAAAGGTCTTTTCTTTCCATGAACTACTAAAACTGGCAAGTGAGAAAAAACCTTAAATTGTGCTAGTCTTGTTATAAATAGGACCACAACACCTTTTCACATTTGGAATTCACTCCTTCCATACTGTTCAGAAAGAGCAGTAACCAACCACTTTTCAGTGCAACCTGTAAATTCCATCTGTTTTCTGTAAAAGAGGGATAATCTGAAGCATGAGAGGACTGAGAGAGTTGTTGTACTGAATGTGAATGCCTTTCTATAAGTCTAACTCGTTTTGCTGTGGGGAGAAGTGTTTGGAACATATCCTTTGCCAAGTGCACAGTGCCACCTGAATGACTAGAATATCTAAAACATAGAATAGAAAATATCTATCAGGTGAAATTTAAAAAAAGAAACCAACACCAACAACTAAACCAAACAAACAACAATAACAAAAATCCTTGTTTTAATATGAAGATAGAATACTAGGCCAATTTCTTCACTTGAGATGTGCCAGAAGCACATGAAGTCACCAAAGATTTTTCAACAATATTGCCTAGGAGTTCTTGTACCTTTGGAAAGTGTCTTGAGAATATTAGTATTGCCCCTCTACAATATCTTGGATTTACAGCATTCATGTAAAGCAGTGTCTGATCTCTGAGCGACAGAATTAAACCTATCCACAGTTCCTAAAATTAAAAACCATCCTGAAGTAAATTCAGCACCTAGTCCCTGAAATTATAGGAGGTGCTAGCGGTCACCAATGTCTTCTCTTTAACTCTGTTGCATGTTACTCTAAAACAGAGCCAAAATCACAAGAAGTGTTTCTTCTTTTAGCTTAAGTTCTATATTCATATAGTAGCATAACTAATGCTGCTGTTTAACACAGTGTTGTGTTTAGGATTAATGCAATGGCAAATATGTTGTGTTCTCTGCTTCCAAATTCCCATGAATAAATATTAATATTAATATATTATTAATAATAATATTTAGTATGTAAATATATATTAATAATAAATATTAATATTAATACTAAGCACGTAATGTAACACTAAAACTTGTAACTAAAAGCAATATTTTTAACAAATGTACTGTCAATTGCTTTAAACAAAAGTTTGCAACTTAAAATATATACCTATTACTGTTAGCATCTTTCTTCTTTCCTATCAAAGATGACATTTTCTTCAAGTTGGAAATGCTAGTCCTTACAGCAGTACTAACAGATTGCACTTTTTAGCTATTAGACATTTAGAACTTATAATCAGATTTACTGTAACTAGAAAACTTACTGACAACTTTTATTAGCATGGGTGATTTACATTTTTGATGTTAATCTCCTTTAAAATAATTAACAGTATTACTCATCACTTGTGCCTTTCTTTTAAATTGTGCTGGATTTTGCAGATACTCTAAAGAAAATGTTTTAGTTTCAATAGAGGGGGGTACATATAATGATGTTTCTCATCTTCAAGATTTTTCATTACTTTAAGATTTTGATTGCTTAAATGTAAGCTTTAATGAATATGCATGCAGCTAGTCACTCTGTTGGACTGCAGAACCAAATAAAGGTGCCTACAGTTCCTGTCACTAGATGTTAGTATGAAAGTTACCAAGAACCAATACGTTCCAGGTGACATTCAGCTTTATGTTTTCATATGGTTTCACAAATCATTAGGTAGTAACACTGGTATTAAATGGAGGGAAGTGCAAATCATCTACATGTGACTATATTCAGGGCTTTTTCCTCTTTCCATGGATCTCGAAGTATGTAAAAAATAGTAATGCCCACTATTCCTGCTAGACAGCTGTGTGGATATTCATGCCCACCTCTACAGAGAAGCCAGTACATCATTTTTACTGAGCTGTTTTGAATGTTGCACATGGCATACATTAGATTCGTACAGCTTAAGTGATGTTTATGAACTCAAACACTGTATTGGTGATAAAAGTACAGAGAGATCACAGAAATATCAACTTATGAAAAGGAAGAAGTCAACCTTTTCCAGAGAAATCTAATGAAGGTTCTTAGTAATTATTCTATGTCTAACATCTTATTTATCTCCTTTCATATTTTATAATTCTCAGCCTGGAGGACACATCTAGAATTGCTTTGATTTACCGCATTAAAAACAATGCAACTGTTACTTCTACATTTATGCATGTTTTCTCTACTCTCTTTTATACAAAGGTCAATGACATTGCAATGGTGAGGGTAATACAAGACTCTGGATTCATTCCAGGCTTGGGAAGATTAAAGAAAGCAATAGCAAAAGTCTCAGACATTGGACAGATTTTTTATAAAGTAAAATTATAATAAAACAATGTTTTATAATTTTAAGAAAATTATAACTTATCCATTTCTCCTGGTTTGTTATTTTATCAGTACTGACAATCCAGGGTTAAAAAGACAGCCTAATTTACTCTTTCTTTCCTATTCCAATCAACAAGATACAAGATTTCCAATGCATTTTAATCTCTTCCATACAACAACTCATAGAGTTCTATTTGTATCTTCTGACACAGAATGTACAGGTTATTCTGCAACATGTGCAACTAGAACATGCCCCTACAAGAAAATGCGTCATATTGTTATAAACATTTCCAGTAAAGTGAATCAACCACACAATACTTAAAATTGTTTTATTTCTGCTTCTTTGCTATGATAAAATCATAAACATCTCCCATATACATAACTGCAGATTTAGGCAAATCGTCTCATATAATCTGTAATGCAGTCAATAAAGTACATTCTTTTAGGATCAAAAATTTCCACAAGTGAAAATTCTCAAATATAAATAACAAGCTCTTTCAAACAACAGGAACTTATTTCTTCTCCTTAAAGGAACACTGTGATCTGAAGTTCTTCCCAAGCTAACCTTAAACACACACAAAAAGCCAAAGCAATACCCCAATAAAATCACAAATTAAAAAACCCAAAGATTCATAACTTCATTGGTCTATTTCCACATCATGACAACAGTAGCATGGAAAGGAATAATACTTTACCAAGTTCATTTATGTAAGTGCTTCCATCCGAAGGTAAAGGAATGTACTGATTAGAGAAGAAGCTGCTTCCATAACCCAGGACAAAACCTTCAAGTTTGGTGTTTTGGCTTGGTCGAAGATACCTCATGCAAACAGTGTCATCTGTTGCATTGATCTGAACTTTCAGACTCTGTCTTTTCACTACAGAAAGAGAAAAAAAATAAGAGAAGAACAAAATGTATTATCTTGTAATTATGTATTTAGTAACAGAATATGACATTATAGCAACATAAGACTATTCCGTTTGTCAGATGCAAACAAACAAACAACTTTTTGAAGGTAGATTCTCATGGCAACTCAGCGTATTTCAGAAAGCAAGCTGCTACATAAAACTGTGGTTTCTAGCATGTCTACTTTTTTCCCTTCATCAGTTTAGTAATATCATTAGCAGCTTCTACTACAATTTTAGAAGAGTATGTGAAGTTGAAGTAATCAGAAAAAAAAAAAAGTAAACACCTTTTCCTTTAAATATAGGAGTTATAGCAGTAATTTAGGATCCAGAGATAACAAAATGGCAAGTCAGGAGATCATTCTCTTTTGTTAGCAAAAAAAATAAAAATAAAAATAAAAGCAATAATAATTAAAAAAAAATTGTAAGGATGCTATAGCAGTAAGACATATTGCAAAATTAGAAGATGAGTGGTAACTATGTCTGAATAAAAATGCTACAGTAGTTAGTTATTTATTTTCAGTTGTGTTCAGAAGGAAATGTAATTTTCTAGTTGGAATTAAACTAGAACACCTACACTAACACATACACATTATTCAGAACTTCCAAGAAACATTTTAAAACACTGACTGTTTGGAATGTTTATAAATTTTTCATAAAGTCATTTTACTTTAGGAGCTAAAACCTAAAGAAAAACAATTAGTGATGTATGATTTGTCATTACACAACAGGGTAGAGCAATAACTTCTTTCTCTTTCCTGACATATCCCTCCTCCTTTCTCTCTTCTTTTCAGAGATAAATGCAGACTGATATTCAAAATTTCTTCAGATAAGTACATACTGGTTCTCAGCAATCACTCCACTACCCTTCCTCTGGAGAAAGGACAATGGCTGGAGTTACTGAGAAGCCACACTCCTCATTTGCTGAAAATGATTTAGTAGTAGTGATGAGTACCTGCAGTTGTCTGCAAGTTGGCTGAAAAGACCTAGACCAAACTCTTTGTGCCCCTTTCCTTTATACAAAGGATACAAGCAAAATTGATGGAAAACATTTGCCTCCAATTAAACCCTTTATCTGAAGAGCGATCAACTAAACACAGTCAGGAAAAAAAAGTCAGGAAGCCATCCCAATTCTCCAAAGGCTACTTTGCCATATCCCAGGAAGTGACGGTAGTTTGAGACACCTCAACTCTCTGCCATTATCAGTGGTAAGGCACCATCCTGGGGAAAAGGGTGGTGGTTCCTTCCTCATTTGGGAAACAACATATTTTATTATCACACTGTAATTATATAAAAATATTATCAGCAATTTTATTGTAAAAAATATTATCAGCATGCTCTCAGACATAGGGTCCTGTGTGGAGCCAGGAGTTGGACTTGGGGGCCTCTTCTAACTGAGGATAGTTTACAAAACCATTGTATATTTAAAATGAAAATAAGATAGTTAATTTTTTTTAAAGTCTTTTTTTTTTTGTGGCTGATTAAAATTTTTAATGCAGAAGTCTATTTATCTCATATTTGAATCAAATACTATAAGCCTTCCTTCTTTTTTAGACACAGATGTTTAACAAAGACTATTCTTTCATATATGCTTCCCTCTCTGCAGTAAGATATAAAATATCTTTATCTATATTATAAGATATAAAATGGAATTTAGGTGAATACTTAATTTTAAGAAATGTAATTTGCTACCAATCATAAGCAATAATCCTAAACTTTGATGCCATGTAGCATGTTTTACTAAGTATCATTATGATGTATATTAGATGACTTGGAAGTCTCTTGATGTTCCTTCCTGGTTTCTGCTGTTTGGAATCTTCTTGGTGTCTGAAGTTGCATGTCCCCAGTACCTTCATATGGTGATCGCAGAACCATAGAATCACCAAGTTTGAAAAAGATGTACAAGATCATCCAGTCCAACTGTCCACCTACCACCAATAGTTCTCATTAACCATGTTCCTCAACACAATGTATAAACATTCCTTAAACATCTCCAGTGTTGGTGACTCCACCAAATCCCTGGGCAGTCCATTCCAGCACCTGACAGTCTTTCAGAGGAGGAGTATTTACTAACATGAATTACTGTGGTGCAGTGTGGTACTGAATTTCCTGTGGTGCAACTTGAGGTCATTTCTTCTAGTCCTATCTGTAGTTGTATGAGGAAAGAGGCCAACCCCCAGCTCACTACAACCTCCCTTCTGTAGTCATAGAGAGCAGTAAGGTCTCCCCTGAGCCTCCTCTCTTCCAGACTGAACAATTCCAGCTCCCTCAACCACTCCTCATAAGACTTGTGCTCCAGACCCCTCACCAGCTTAGTCGCCCCTCTCCAGGACCTCAATGTCTTTTTCTGTAGTGAGGGGCCCAAAACTGAACACAGTACTTAAGGTGTGGCCTCAACAGAGCTGAGTACAGAGTAATTATCCCTTCCTTGCTCCTAGCTGGTTGCACTACTTCTGATACAAGCCAAGATGCCATTGGTCTTTTTAGCCACGTGGACACACTGCTTGCTCATGTTCAGCTGAGGGTGAACAAACACCTCCAGATCTATTTCTTCTACACAATCTTCCAGTCTCTCTGCCCCAAGCCTGGGGTTTTGTGGCCAAAGTACATGACTCAGCATTTGGTCTTGTTGAACTTCATCCCACTGGCCTCAGCCCAGTTACCCAGCCTGCCCAAATCCCTCAGAAGGGCATTCCTACCCCCAGGCAGATCAACACTTTCTCCCAGCTTTGTGTCATTTGCAAACTTACTGAGAGAGCATTCAATCACCTCATCCAGGTCATCAATAAAGATAGTGAACAGGACAGGCCTCAATACCAACTGCTGGGGAACACCATTCACGACTGGTTGCCAGCTGGATATAACACCACCACTCTCTGGGCCCAGCCATCCAGCCAGTTCTTTACCCAGAAAAGAGTGTACCTGTCTTAGACTGGTAGGCTAACTTAGGCTGCCAGTTTCTACAAGAGAATTATGTGGGAGACAGTGTCATAGGCTTTGCTGAAGTCTAGGTAGATTCTGTCAACAGTCAGAGTTGACAATATTTAGGAAAAATCTTTCTTCCCATCTCCTTGGTGATGGTGATTTACTTATAAACTCAACTCCGTATTATCCTTAATATATGCCCTAATGGCTATCTTCTGTTCCTTCTGTAAGCAGGATTATGCAAGTAATCTTCTGATTACTACTTTATTCCCCTTGCTGAGAGAGATGTCTACAAGTTCACTTTTCTCCCATTTTCTTCCCTTGCTCTCAGACCCAAAGGGCAAGGCAAATAAATGGCTTTCTTCATTATTCTTTAGCTGTGTCTATTTGAAGGAAAATAGCTGTGCTAAATCAGTAACAGAAATACCACACCTCAGATGACTATACTGAATTCTCTTCAACAAACTCTGGTAACTAGTTCATGGATGTGCACAGATGGAAGTGGTGCAACCATAGCCAACACTGACAAGTTTCGCTACCAGATGTCAAAACAGTACAGACAGTACTACAAACTGAAAATTTTCAGAGGAAATGCATGGTAATTTGTATGTTACTATACAAACAACTTCTACATGATGTTTTTCTGTTCCTCTTTCTCCTTATTGATGCATAGTATAAAGTTACTTTACAGATCAAAATAAACAAGAAAGAAAAGCAGGAAATGCCATTGTTAGTTTGAAGCAATTCCTTGTATCCCATCTTACTGATCTTGAATCCTATTTTACAGAATCATTTAACAGCCCAAGTTGGAAGGGATCTTGAAAATCCTAATTTTTCTTGCTACTTGAATATCAGTCAACTCATATTAAGGATTTAATGACAATTATATGAAGTATTATCTTTTTCTCATATCTTTAATTAATAACGGAGTAACAGGGAAGGGGGGAGAATTCAGAAGTGCTGGTACCACATCCAACTCTTAGCAGATGGTTCCAACTTACAACTCATATTTAGTTACAGGAAAAACAGAGAGCTCAAATTTTCAATTTCTACTTTTATAGCAAATGTCCAGTCAAACCTTTTGGATATTATAGCATCCTACTAAGACATCTCAGTTGCAAAGCAGTTTGTAAAGGTAAAATAGTAATGGGTAATTATTAGAAACAGATTTTAGTAATTCCACTGCTGTTTAAAAGCTGGTGAGAAGTTAGAAGACAAACACAGAACTGCATCACTGCACTAGTAGCATTAAAATGGTATTTGTCTAGTAATTCAGTGTTGGGGACAACAGTTTTTCCAACATATAAAAGTAAAACTATGTGAGTTTTTTTCCACTCTAAAATTTGGTTTCAGCAACATAGAACTGAATATATTGGAATCCTGCATCCCATGAATGCATTGCATACTTATAGTACTTTTGGTAACAATAGCTGTGCAGTTAGCACAAAGCTAGCTACTTTGATTTTCATCTATTTCAAGAAATGTGAGAGAAATAGGGTGATGAGGTGACTGGAATTTGAATTAGCTGTCTCTTTTCTGTTCCTATCCCAAACAAAAATTGTACATTGGCCACATCGAATAAACTGCCTTCAGCTGAAGAGCATTCTATTTCTCTCTCCAGCTTAAGAAGATACATCAACAGCTGGATGAAAATTTGTTGATTAAATAACTTAATTCATTAAGTAACTAATACATTCAGAAGTAAACTTGATGTGCCTATACAGCAACAAGCTTGAAGAATGAAGTACAAATGGAAATAGTAACTATTCTGTATTTTGAAATAAATTTATCTGGCACCATATATTTTGAACTATCTATTCACCTGCTTCACTAGCAAAAACAGTGGTGGGACAACATGTTATACTTGCACTTACTCTGTGATTCTAGTGGTGAACTGAATGTGTATGTGGCCTCTTGTGAACATATGCAATCTTGTTTTTCATTTTTATCCACCAAGCTAAAAGCCATGAACTCTGCCCTACAAAAGGGTGAATACAGCTGTACTGTATTACAGCAAACTTGGCTTAATCATCAGAATTCCTTTTGCCTTACATTGAAGCTGTTTATTTTTCTCTATTTCAAAGATTTTAGAGGGCATGAATGAAAGACCTAGCACTGCCTCCCCAAGTGCTAGATAAATGAAGCATGCCATAAGAAAATATATTAGCACCATCTATTTGCAAGAACCACCTCGCTTATTACTTCCAAATTATTCACAGCAGTGCTTTCATTTTCCAAATCTGGTGCCATATGTACCACCAGCCAAGATCATAATGATAATCTAACAGCGTGCAGCTTTTATTTTTGCTATTTTTTTGTTTTTTGTTTTTTCTTTGGCTCCCAAACATGGAGAAATATTGGTTGTTTGGCTCAAAATCAAACATAGCTTAAAAAGGGAAAAGTTTAAAAATAGATCTGTTTCTTTGCAGTAGAATTAACAAGAGGCACTCCTGAGCCACAACCACAGAATGCTGTAATAATTTAGGATGGAAAGGACTTCAGCACCCCCTGCTCAAAGCAGACCTAATCAGATCAGGTTGCCCAAAGCTATATCTAGCTGAGTCTTGAAGACCTCTAAGGACATAGTTTCCAGAATGTTTCTGGGCAACCCGCTCCAGTATTTACCACTCTTGCAGTAATAATACTAATAAAGAAATCCTAATGTCTAGGTGGGATTTCCCATGTTCCAGTTTGTGCCCACTGCCTCCTGTCTTACTGCTGTGCAGACTGTCTTGGTTTTCTTTATGTCCTCTAGCCAAGTAGCTGTAGACAACATTAAATCATCTTTCCCCTCACAGATTATATACAACATCATTGCTTCCGAAGACAAAATCCAAATTAATGATGAAAATGGGTGCCATATGGACCCTTAAAAAGAGTAAGAAATAATATCTTATTAAAAGTGGACGAATTAAAAGCATTGTACATGGTTTTGTCTTCGCAAATTAAGTTCCCCAATGAAATGATGTTATTATATCAACACTGTACACTAGCTTAGCAGTACTCCAGAAAAAATATGCAGTCAACACTCAGTACTTTAACTTTTCAAAACACACTTATGCAAATTTATTTGCAAAAGCAACCCAGCTCATGTGCTTTCAACTTTGGCTTGTAAGATCTCTCTGCTCAGGCAGATAAGAAAACAGACGAACAAAAGCAATGCTACCTATAAAGCTACATTTATTACACAAAGATCTACTGGGACATTTTGAGAAATGAGTCATGAAGATGTTTCAACACTACAGTTCTTGTTGAAGGCTTAACACACTGTGTCAGTTTCTCCAGTCCCCAGTCAATTCGCTCAGTTCATTTCAGTGACATTCTGCTGGTTCAAGAAATAAATTGTGGAGCAATTCTCACTTCCTTTTGAAATGCTACTTTTTTTGCTCACAGTGGCAGAGTTTAATACAGAAATGACAGATATTTCCTGTTTTACCTATGGTACTTAAAAGGTAGGATAAATAAATCTTGTTATTTAAAGTCTTATTATTATGGCTTATTTCTTTACTGGTAATTAAAAACTAACAATCAATTCAGGTTCTTAACTTGTGAAGGTGCAATAATTTAAAAATAGGAAGAATGCCATACAAAGCAAAACAAAACAAAAGCCAACAATAAACAACAGCAACAAAAAGACTTCACTGAAGAAGGTTCCAGATAAATTCTGTCTAACTAGCACCTGATATCTGGCAAATGGGGAGATAAGAAGTTTCTGAAAAGGTAAGCGCTAAAGAGGAAGCCAACTTTGATCAGTCAATAGAAAATAAAGAATTGTAATTAAGTTTGTCTAGGAAATGTAGTAGAATAGGCTGTAGCAAGATAACTTCAAATTATGTATATATATATATATATAAATAAAATTCTGATATCACACTCCGTTCTGCATTTTCTAGCTTCTCTTGTTGCTGAAACAATTTCTTCAGCTAGTACAACCACAGTACAAATGGTTGGTCCTTGAACTTGTTCTCAGAAACTGCATTTAACAAGGAAGAAAGCATTTGGATTGGTTTTGAATATCTCCGGAAAAGGAGAATCCACAAGCTCTCTGGGCAGCCTCTTCCAGAGCGCTATCACCCATACAGTAAAGAAGTTCTTCCTTATGCTGCATGAAACTTCCTTATGTTCCAATTTCTGACCATTGCTCCCCTTGTTCTGCCGCTGGGCACTCCTGATCAGAGCTGGGCCCCACTCACTTGACTCCCACCTACTACATCTACTCCCTAGATGTGTCCAGATTTAAATCATAAAAGTGACTAAAAGCTGCAGGCTTGTCAAGGAATGTGAACTTACATTCAGAGAGGGATACAGAGACCTAGAGTAGTACTTTCTCCACCAGAATAAATGATATTTCTTGAGGGCAGTAACTCATTAGCTGCCTCAGACCTCCATTGGAGGAGATGTACAGTGAGGACCTAGTGTCAGCTCCAACACTTTCAGTGCCCTTTCTCATGTCAAATTACTGCGACTTCTTCCTTCAGTTAGAATATGTATTTAGTTATGATAACGTTAATCTAAAACATGCACTTTTTAACAGATATAGTAGATATTTCTCAGAGAAACAGAAGGAAATCTGGCAAATTTGTCCTCTCAACATGTCTTTGTCTCATGTAAGCATTCATATTGCACACCTATACTTCTTACAACTTACCTTGCCAGTTCCTCTCCAGCACTCACTAGAGTGCAAAGCTGAGTTAAATCACTGTAGCTCACTATAACTTTAGGATCAGCGAGAATAGGGCAGAAATAAACACAGGTCAGCAATTTGAAGGTTAAATTTTCATAAATGTCATTTCTGTAATCCATTTTTGGGTCAATCATACAGTTCTTCTAATTTCCTTTTCCATTATTTTACTGTCTCCTTACATATTTTAGTTTAAAATTAATTTAAAGTCTCCTTACACATTTTAGTTTAAAATCAATTTTTACTGGACTAAGAACAGTAACTATCCTAAATTTGGGATCCCATGCCACTGGTCCAGCGCCAGTGCTTTCACCCTGCAGCCCATTTCCCCTCATGTGTGAAAATCACACAGTAAACAAAACTGAAAAAAAAGCACAAACGCTTGTTTGAGAATAACCAAGTGTGCAGCTCTGGTGGAAACAGGAATAAACTTCTGAAAAATTCCTTAGACAGAAGCCTGTCAACCTGTCTCTGACTTGTCATATGATACTGCTCAAGCCTGATGTAGTATTAAATGTTGGTGGCACTGCCTGTGGCGGGGGGATTGGCGATTCATGATCCTTGAGGTCCCTTCCAACCTGGGCCATTCTGCATGATTCCGTAATTTTTCTGTTAAAACTTAGGAAATTCCACTCATTTAATTTCTCAGTCTGTAAACTTATTTCTGCTTGAAGGTAAAATGTGTGTGCTAAACATTTAGCTTAAATAAAATTAATCATTGGACAATCAAACATTTTTAAAAGTTAAGGACAGAACAAAGCCTATCTATCACTTTTAGTGGATAGCTCTCCCTGAATGTCCTTTATGTTGAACCATTTTCAACACATTATTTAGAATCAGTAGCATAAAGGCCACAAAAGATCTTTAGTTGTCCATGGGAAAACAAACAAAGCAAAATTTTCCACCTTTTTGATGAACTTCAAATCCTTATTTCAATGCAGATTCAATTTCAGGCACAAACTGGAACACAGGAAGTTCCATCTGAACATGAGAAAGTTCTACTTTACTGTGAGAATGACAGAGCACTGGAACAGGCTGTCCAGAGAGGTGGTGGAGTTTCTTTCTCTGGAGATATTCAACATCTTCCTGGATGCCCACCTGTGTGGCCTGCTGTAGCAGGGGAGTTGGACTGGATGATCTCCAGAGGTCCCTTCCAACGACTACAATTCTGTGATTCCAGATCGCTTATTCATACTGGGATAGAGCTTGATTTGGACTTCATAATACGATCTCCAGAGTACTGTTCTTCTGACTTTATTCTCAGAGCTAGATGTTTGTTGTTGTTTTTTCCATACTGGCCTGGTGTGTCTTTTTCTGGGCTGATGCAACTCCACCTAGACAGAGCTGACGAGACAGTGCCTGCACCTTGCCCAAAAAAGCTGGTCTTTCCCATCTTGGCTCCTCTCCTGTCCAGAAAAATGGGTCCAAGGCATCTCCACCCAGGCTAGGCTATGAAGAAAACTGCATCTTTGCCAAAGAACCCAACAGATTCTGCATAAACTCAACAAGAAATGCAGAAGACCGTTGGGAGGAAGGAAAGGCTCCCAGCTGTTCCAGATCTAACTCCTTTTTAAGCCTCCAAGAGCACTAGTTAATGCAAATGCTAAAAATATATCCACTTTTTGGACATGACTGCATATAAAGTAGTTATTTAGAGCCAGTCAGATAAATAAAAACATGGGCTTTCTATAACAACTGCTTCATAAGGAAAGCTCAGCATGATATTATGAGTTTAAGCAGGTGAAGGATTCAAATACTGTTGGTCTCACCCTGCCCATAAATTAGAAACAAAATGATAATAATGAGCATATCAAAAACTGTGGACCTTAGTGAAACAGACTCCTTAAGAACCTGCTCCTTGGTGGGATGTGCTTAGCACTATCACTGGCATCACCTATTCACTGGCAGGCAGTGCTTACTATTATCATTCCCTTAATCCATTCTTTAATCAATCTAAAAAAAATAAATACAACAACAACAACAATAATAATAATAATAAATAATAAATAATAAAAAAAACTGTATTTTTGAAGAATAAAAACCCAAAGGCTTAATGAAAACAGTACTTGGAGCTATGGCTGCATTTCCTTCTAGGAGAAGAGTGAAGAGATGATATCCCACTTTGCAACCCATGTTGTTATCATTCATTACTAAATGTACTGTTAATCTGCTATTTGGATTGACACAGAATCATGGAATCACTCAGGTCGCAAAAGACCTTAAAGATCATCAAAGTCCAACCACAACCTAACCATACTATCCTAACTATAACAACCCACCACTAAATCATGACCCTGAGAACCACATCCAAAGAGTTTTTAAATGCATCCAGGGATGGTGACTCAACCACCTCCTTGGGGAGCCTATTCCACTGCTTAACAAAGCAGTGTTTCCTGATATTCAAGTTAAACTTACCTTGGCACAACTTGAGGCCATTTCCCCTCGTCCTGTCACCTGTCACCAGTGAGAAGACCAACCCCGCTCTTGCACCTTTCAGATATTGAAAAAAGCAATAAGGTCTCCCTTCAACCTCCTTTTCCCCAGACTAAACAGCCGCAGTTCCTTCAGTCTCTCTTCATAGGGCATATTCTCCAAGCCCTTCAAGAGCCCTATTGCTCTTCTTTGGAGCTGCTCCAGCACCTCAGTGTCCTTTCTGTACTGAGGTGCCCAAAACTGAACACAGTACTTGAGGCGAGGCCTCAGCAATGCTGAGTACAGGGGCAGGATGACTTCCCCAGTCCTGCTCATGGCACCATTCCTGATACAAGCCAGGATACCATTGGCCTTCTTGGCCACCTGGGCACACTGCTGGCTCATATTCAGATGGCTGTCCATCAGTACGCCAATCAGATACATGAACTCAGATTGTGGTGAGGTTCCCACAGTGCAGCATTTATTTGAAATCTGTTCCTTAGGTATGATTACTATGTATATCAGAATACTTTATTTTTTCTTTCTTAGTATGCACCTTTTAGGTTGATTTGCAGTGTGTTTATTCATTTGGGAATCTCTTAAAACACTAACGGAACAATGGCAAAGAATTAAAAAAGGAATGTGAACTAACTGATAGAAAGTATCTTTTCTATTGGCTTTTCATAGCTTTTTTCATAGCTTAATTTCATCTCCTTATGCATCAGATCTTTTAATTTTATTTACTTTATCTTTTTAAGGGCAAGAGGCTTAAAGTTAGTGATTTTCAGACAGCTAGCAATGTTTGCAAACTATTCTAACAAAGTAAATTTGACAACGGTGTGTATTGTTAACACTCAAGATGTAAACTAACCTATGAGTCTCAGGATTGCCAACAATGTATGCTTCCCAACTGTAAATCTGAAAACTTACTAGGCAGTCCTTTTATTCAATGGTCTTCACTGGTCATCATGTCTAAGTGATCTCTTATCACTGGTTACTCAGTCCACAAAAATCTTTCCTTATAAACAGAGCACTATAGTATGAATCTAGTATGAAATTCTAAGTATGAACCTCAACTTGCACCAGGGGAAATTCAGGTTGGAAGTTAGGAAATACTTCTCCAAGAGCATGGTCAGGCTCTGGAATGGGCCGCCCAGGGAGGTGGTGGAGTCACCGTCCCTGAAGGTATACAAGACACATTTAGATTTTGTACTGAGAGACATGGTTTGGTGAGAACTAGTGGTGATTGGTGGACATTTGGACTGCATGATCTTAGGGATCTTTTCCACCTTGGTGATTCTGTGATTCTGCAAATCAACTTTACAAGATCCAGAAGTCAAATATTAGAGTATGTGACCCATGAAAAAAAGCCTGAGTAGCTTATTTCCTATCTCTCACATATAGATATTGAAAATACAGTAAAACGTTATCTTCAGTAAATAGATAAGACTATTTACTGATAAAAAGAGAAGCACCAGAGAGAGGCAAGATCCCTCTGTCATGTAAGAACAGAAAAATATCGCACTATAATTGCTTGAGAAATGGCAGAAAAGAGCATCCAAGAGATAAACTGCTCAGCCTAAACACAATTACCTGAAACATATGGAACAAATGATCACATCTCAGCACATAGAGAACAAGGAGGAGATTCAGAAGAGCCAGCACAAACTTACCATGGCCAAACTGTGTCTGACCAATCCTGCCGTCTTCTGTAATGCTATTACTGGCTTTGTGTGCAAGGTAAAAGTAGCACAAGTCATTTTCTTTGACTTAGCAAAGTTTTAGATGCAACCTCCACAAGCACCATTGCAGCCAAACCGAAGAAGGAAAGGCTGCATGGGTAGAGTGTAAAGCAGATGGAAAATTGTGCTCAAAGAGTAGCAGCCAGCGGTTAAAAGTCCAAAGCCCTCCCTTGATACTCTTTCTGGTTCTCAAGCAATATCCACAACAGTACCTAAATTAATTTCAATGGACAAGAATGTTTTTTGATTTGTATACATTTAACGCAGAACTTGGGTTGGGCAAATAAAATAAGATGGGTTGCACATGATGATCTGCTTCCAAATTTAACAGAGACTAACTAGTTTGAGACAATAAGAAACAGGTGCCCACCAAACCATATTCACAAATCAACCTTAGAGAATATTAATGCAATTAACAAGACAGACATTGCTGCACTTCTGATACATCTACGTGTTCAGGAGGTTTGTTCCTCTGTTCAGTTTTAATATGCCAGTAAATACTCTTTTGCCTACCTCTTGAAAAACAGAATCCAGTCAGTAGCCTTTGTCACAAGTTCTTAAAAGAACGAATAAAAGGTATCTAAAATCAGATATACCTCAATAGAAGCAATTTTTTTCCATTACAAAGTGATGTAATTATCTATTTCTATTAGAAACAGCTAGAAAGGAAAAAGTACAATTTGTCTGTTACAGTTATTGAAATTGTGTATCTAGAGATAAAATCCATGGCAGCACAAGACATTTAACAATCCTTAAATGTGTGCAATTTTATAAAAATATCCTTCCTACTTTAGTACTGTCTAAGGGGATTTATTTTCTATTTATAAATTACTCATTATGCTGTGCAAAGCTGAAATAAGCCTCTATATAATTGCATGTAGCAAATGATGAAAACTGAAAGGTATCATACATTCTCAGAAGTCATGATGGCTTTTAAATTCCAACATTGCAACCATCACGTGACCATGCTAAGTATCTGAATTCTCTGCTCGAAGTCTTATAATATATACAGGACTTCAAATAGTGCAAATATTAATAGCTTTGGATATGCAGTTGGCAATGGCATTTGCAATATTCTGTGTTTTAACACTGTACTAAGTTCCCTATTTTTCAGAGGCAGGCAGCTGATAAAGCAATTAAATATCTGAAGCATGCATCATAAGTGTAGGTTTTGCTGTATATCACATGCTAAACTCCAAGAGTTATAAAACTTTATCAGTTACCAAAAACAATAATCAAACATTAAACAGTAGTAATGCTTCGAGGGCTGGAATTTGTTCTTCTCAATTCTATCAGCAAAGCTTTTAACAAATTATTTCCTTTTACTTGAGGAACTTCTAGACACATAGACACAGTAATAATAATAATATAATAATAATAATAATAATAATAATAATAATAACAACAATAATGCACATGCTCAGAATTTCCAGCAGAGCAGTGATAATAAAGTTAATAAAGTGTTTTCACTTCTGCTCTGCATCTCCAAACCAAACACTCTCTCACATCATAGACACAAGCTGAATACAGCTGAGTCCTATAAGGACTGATTCCAAATGCATACTGTTTTTTCCAGATGGAAAATGTATCTCATCTTGCACCACTAGATGAGGTGAATCTCCAGTCTGATGATCTGGCTTCTTGTTAAAAAACAAAACAAAGCAAAAAAACCCCCACACCCACCAAATTAAGAAAGATCACAGGTGATTCTCTTCTTCTTTGGTTATGCATTCTGAGTTTGCCATGACAGGAAAGCTTCTACAGCTCAAGAAAATGTCTCCAGAAAGAAGCACAGAATTCCTCTATGTTTTTGAGTGTGAGGACAGAAATCACTAATAAGAAAAATTTTTATGATTTTGGGGGCAGGATGTGGGAATATGCATATATATGCTCAGAACCATCAGCTGGGGAATTTCTACATTATTGACTTTACATTTTTACTTGTACTTCACTCAGGAATGTATCCAATTGTTTGTGGCAAATTTATGCTATGTAGAAATCTGTGTCTTTCATCACTGATCTTGAAACTCAGTGCAGAGTAGATTACATTAATTTCCAAGGAATATTCTCTGATTTAAGAGTTTATAAAGCAGATATATACTGTTTCATGACTTTACAGTGCAGAGGTTTTAAAATACAAGATGATCTATCCCATGAAACTTGACATCTGACAAAAGGTTTAAACTCTACAAAAGCAAATTTAAAAAAAAATAATAATGGAAATACAAATACCTACAAACCTAAAAAAGCCAGGCCATAGGTAAGAAACAAACAAACAAAAAAAAAATCAAGAAATATTCACAGTGCCTGAAGTTTCTAAACTGAAACTGGGCACAAATAACAGCATCTATTTCCTTTGATTGAGCTTCTACAGTTTCTCCTCGGCCTTAATACTATGAATGACCTTACATGCCCTTTAAGTAACTACACTGATAGCATATGATGCTCATCACAAATCTCTGTAAGTATTTCCAAGTGAGAAGGGAGTACAATATCCATTATGTTATTTAGAATCTTTGTTCTCTAAGAACTCTTGCACTAAGAACATACTAATGCTTTTACCAACTGCTTTTTCAGCTGGAACTAAGCAGTACAGGAAGACTGATAAAAGCCTTGAAGATTAAAACAAATAGTTTTTATTGCAATATATTTACCAAAAGTGACCTAAACAAGCCAGAAGAAATGCTGAAGGGAACGCAGAATCTCAGGGGTTGGAAGGGACCTCAAGGCATCATTGAGTCCCACCCCCCTGCTAAGGCGGTTCCCCACAATAGTTCACACAGGTGGGCATCCAGACAGGTCTTCTCCATAGAATGAAATTCCAACACCTCTCTTGGCAACCTGTTCCAGTGCTCTGGTCACCCTTATCATAAACAAGTTCTGCATGTTTGTATGGAGCTTCCTATGTTCAAGTTTTAGGCCATTACTCCTTATTCTATCACTATGCACCACCCAAAAAAGCCTAGCCTCAACCATATGCCTCCCATCTCCCTTTAGATATTTATAAACATTAATCAGGTTCTCCCCTTTTGTCTTCTTTTCCAGAGGCTGAACAGACCCAGGTTACTCCGCCTTTACCCATAGGGAGGTTCTCCAGGCCCTTTATCATCCTTGCCTCCCTTTGCTGGGCTTCTTCCAGGAGATCCCTGTCTTTTTTGAACTGGGGAACCCAGAACTGGACATAGTATTTGAAATGTTGCCTCATCAGGGCTGAGTAGAAGGGAAGGACCACCTCCCTCAACCTGCTGGACATACTCTTTTTAATGCACCCCAGGATACCACTGGCCTTCTCGGCCACAAGAGCACACTGATGGCTCCTCGCCAATCGGCTGCCCATGGTGATGCCCAAGTCCTCTGCAGAGCTTCTCTCCAGCAGATCAGCCCCAAACCTGTACTGATACACGCAGTTATTCTTCCCCAGGTGAAAGACTCTTCATTTACTCTTTTTAAATCTCATCAGGTTCCTCTCTGCAGTGTTTTTGCTTGTAATTTTTTCATAGCATAGCTAAAAGCAAGTAATGGGGTACCTGCATGGTTCAATATCACTGTCAAGTTCACAAAAGAAAGTGTCTGTTGTATGAAAAAGGATGGAAACTTGATGCCAGCTGAATGCTCAATCCCCTCCCCTCTACCTAAGATAGTTCTTTATCAGCCTAAGAGAATTCATGCTTCCTATACTCAAATGAAGCCATTTCTCTAGGCATAAAACACGCATGCACAAGCATACACTGCTCTATAAATAAAGAACAGTACAGTACCACTTAATCCACCCACCTCATTGTTTGTGTGAGCCAGAGATAATGGAACTCAGCCAAATTTTTCTGGTCAAATAATAGTTTTCTTCCTTTTTTTTTGCATCCCACAGCTCAAATTCTTATTAATTTTCAGACTATTGCACCCATGCCTTTTATTTTCAGCATATGCTTGGACATGTTGTGCAGACACACTGAGATTTAAAAGAAAACTGATAAGAGATATGGCCTGAAGTCTTACATTTTTTTCATTGTGCATCTTTCTTGTTCATGTACAAGCTTGAACTGCGGTAATGGCAGAATCGTTTCAAAGTCAGGAAAACAACATTTCAGTTTTACATATAGCTTGACATATTTGTTATTGAACAAAGCATAACTCTGTGTGTTCTAAAATGTTTCCAGACTTATGTGTCATAGAAAGAAAAATTAATGTGAATAATAAATGTAGAGCAGTGGCAAGGAGCTGACAAAAGGAGATTTTTTTTTCCCCCTGTTCAAGCTCAAAAATAGTGTTATCCCACACACACTTCAGTACTCTAAAATTGGCCAGGATCCCAAATCATTAATTATGTAGACTCATACCAAGCACTCTGTGGCTGTTTATAGATTTATGAACTGATGCCACAACTGGTTTTGATGGGAGAGAATACTAGGGCTTCTAACTGCTTCATTGAATTATGCTGTTCCTGAGCAGATTTCAAGAATAATGTGAAACACTAGGAGTACACAAAAAAAGCAGAAGTAACACTACAAATTCCCTCCCACTTTGAGAATCCACTTTGCCATTAGCTCTCTGGCTTGAATGAGGCCCTGCATGCCCAATTTTAGCATATCTAGCACCTCCAGTAGCTAGCATCCCAACACTTCACCTGTATTTTTTTCCAGTAACTGTGAAGTAGTGAAGATTCTGAGTTAACATTCCTACTGTAGCCATCCTTATGTATTGCTTGTATATCCTCTAATTTTGGTTATATCATCACTTTGGTTAGGCAATGAGCACAAAAACACTGATTTCTGGTGGCCAAAGTATGATCGCAACTTCACCAACATTAGAAATTCAGCTGATGGTTCAAACACTTGACCTGTTCTTACTTTGCCACATCTCACACTGATTTGCTCAAGTGAGAAAGCTTAGGGTTGGTCTGGTCAAAGTGTAATGACATGATCAGTATGTTTTGAGGGACTGGTCTGGTCTTTGCCTACAAAAAGGCTTGATTCTTGCCAGGAGTCATTTTTATGAACATTATCCTCAAAACAAAATAAGATAGATAATAATTTCCTAAAGCATACTCATAGAACATACACCTAGCCTACTTAACAGAAAACCTAGTTTCTAAGCAATGGCATTTGAACTAGGGTGTGCCAGGCAAGCTTGGATAGCATCCGATCTGCTTTTGGCTGCCCTCTTTCACTACAGACTGGGCTCTTTTCCTTACAGTATCCTGTTTAGAGCCACTGCCTTTTCAGAACACAGATATCTATCTGTCTTTCTTCACAGAAAACCTAAAAGGACACTGTTGCAGTCTATGTCAGGAAGCATCTCAGACCATTTCCCACAAAAAGACAAAGTTTTTAACATTCCACACCAGCAAATGTATTCAGTTTACCACCACTTTCAAGTCTGCACTTGACTTTCCCCAAGGAAAAGAAATCCACTAGGACCTGCACGAACAGTTCTGACTGGCAGGTAACTGCTAGCCATTTGTTCCCCCTGGAGCAGACAGCTTTCTGTTTCCACATGCAACTTGTAGAACACACCTGGTAAGACCAAATGCTCCAAAGCATCAGACCCAGGGACTGTCCATAGCACCAGCTCTCAATAGATATGCAGGCTGACGTATCCACTGCATCCATAGATGGGTCTGGCCAAACAGCAGCAGTACCATCTAGCTTACAGACCCTCCTCAAGTGAGTCAAATAGATTGCATTGTTCAAATGGCTAGATACAAAAGACGGCGTGAAAAGTACACTGAAAAATAATAGTCTGAAAGAGATACTTGTAAATTTGAAAATCAAAGTGAAGAAGTGGAGGGTTATACATATCATCCAGCACTGAAATCATTTTAGAGGCTTTCAAATGTTCTGGAATTTAATCCTCGCAGAACCCGCCCACATCTGTCACTGTCACATCACTGCCAGAGCCAGCATAAAAATGGAAATCTGGTATTACAGGTTATCTTTGGATTTGGAAGTCTGACACTCAGCACCAAGTTTTGATATATTTTCATGCAATCTTAGAACAGAACTGTCTTTATGATAAGTTATATTTGATTGAATGAACAATCCAATCTGGCTACAATGCCAGAATTCTTAAGGGTTGTTTTCACTTTCAACAAGGGAGGAGACAAATTTGCCATGACATCTCTACTGACTGAAAACCCTTGTTACTCAGTTACACCAGATAAAGAATCCTTTGGGATTTCTCAAATGACTTTACTGTCATGATGCACAATTAAACAAAACAGAACTATTTCACACAAACCTGATTATGAGTACATGCATCACTAGAAAGAAAATTGAGCATCAAACTGATTCCACCATTTCTTATACAGTAGTAGGGACCCTGGAACCTCGATTCAGAAGGTTATGACAATAAAGAGATGCAGTGGAATTTAAGGTTGCATATCACTGCACATCATTATCCCTCTTAGTAGAATACTATCACTCATTTTAAAAATAACCAAAGATCAAAATATTTGGCTTTTCTCTTTCCAGACATTAAAATAAATAAATAAATAGAAGAAAATCAGTTGTTTAGTCCAAACTGATTCTTTGTCATTATAGTATGTTTTCTGAAGGCTGAAGCATTGTGTATTTTGAAAAACAGTCCCCAAAACATTCTGTAAACTGCGGGGAAATAAACATACAAGAAGCACGTCTTTTCACTCTTTATGAAATATTTTGACACATCATCTTCCTTATATGTTCAAATAAACACTTTTCAATCTTCTTCCTACGTTACATTTTTCTGTTCTT
This sequence comes from Perdix hodgsoniae, assembly GCA_035772895.1. NCBI lineage: Eukaryota > Metazoa > Chordata > Aves > Galliformes > Phasianidae > Perdix > Perdix hodgsoniae. The sequence continues at coordinate 6,561,744 of JAPSGF010000016.1, forward strand.
CTACCCTACAGCTACCAGAGGGGTGCTGTTTAGTTGCATGTGGCACAGAAGTTTAAAGATTAACTTGGCTGTTGTAGTACAGTGACTATGATGCATTGTAATAACTCAACGTTGTTTTAACTGCTTGACACCAGTAAGTAAAAACACATGCTGTTCAATCTCTGGTTAGGAAGAAGTATTACATAACATAGCACAGGCAACAAATTTAGCAGTGAATTAAATTAGCCCATTCCTTTCACAAGTGTCAATGGTAAGTTTGGAACTGTAGTTTAAATACAGTGTTCTCGCAAAGGAGTATCAGTTATACTTTCCATAACTACTAGCTAAGATTTGTTTTTATCTGCAATAGTTTCTAACATTTCTGTGTACATACCAAACAAAAAGATAAAGTGAAACTATTATTTTTTCCACTTATCCCCACAGATGACAACTGCAGAAACAACAAAGTTCTGGTTTTCCCTGTGTAGGTCTGTAAATCGGGATTTACAGAGGCATCTCAAGTATATTCCTTTCCTCCTTAGAAGGCAGCAACAAGGAAGGAGGTGAATTAAGGTTTCCCTAGTGTTTCCTGGAAAGCAGAACAGGACCTGACTCCTGGAAAGTGGAATAAGGATGGGCCTGAATTCCAGTCTACCTGATGACTAATTCAAATAGTAGGAAAGCCACAGAGGTCAGAAACACAGCAAAATAAATAAATGAATAAGATTTCTTTTCTGAAAAAGTTTTAAAGTTAGAAGTTAATAGAAAGGGATCAACTCCAAATTCTTTTCAGCTCTAACAGAGGAAAACAGGACATGAAGATATACAAAAGCTATCAGAAACAGATTATAGTGAAACAGTGCAGTTCTATGCACATCTGTGTTGTAACTGGAAAGTGAACTGGCAAAGTCAAAACCATGAAATGCTGTTTTACCAAACACTAAGAACTTATTCCACAACTGTTGCCTTAAACAACATCTGTATCGGGTCCAGCTGGAATGATACCAGTGAAACACAGTTTTCAAGGCAGTACAGTCTTGTGGATTATGTCCTGTAACTTATTTATTCTTGATTCTGTGGCTTTGCTTTTTTTTCATCTCCCCCTCAAATTCAGAATGCTCTTCTTACTAATTCATCCTCTAAAGGTAAGACTTTTTCTTTGCATCAGTTTCTGTCCAGAAAGGCCACACTGTCTTCATCAAGGATGGAACATTAGTGTTTCATGGAATCATAAGAATCAGAGAAAGTATGACAAACACCTATGCATCACAACTGTTTCCTCCCATGAATCATTCGCATCGGTATAATATTCCAAGTATAACAGTGCTGAAGTGAAGGATTACACATTGGATAGCATTGGTTTCGTGGAAAAAAGAAGAGATAACATCAAGTGAAAAATACCCAAGCCTCTTTCCTTTCTGATGAAACACAAAACTCTGGAAGCTAGGTATAGCTGAAGGAGCAGTGGCTCAAATATCTGACAAAAGAAGGTACCTAAAGTACCAGCATTTCCTGCTCTGCGGTTTTATGACCTCACACATTGATAGCACTTGCATGGACTACGGAACTTTTTCAGCAACTGAAAAACAAACATAATAGTAAAGAAGGTATTGCTTTTATGGCAAAACATAATTCCAACCAACTTTTCCTTTTCAATTAAACCTGTACTTACAGCTGCAAAATCTTACAATAGCCAAGAGTCTGAATTGTGACACAGCTTATAACCAACTCATCATTTGTTCTTTGGTACAGTAAATGTGATGAAAAATTACCAGACAAAGAATGTTCATCTGTACTGAGGTCTCTATAACATCACCAGAAATACACAAAGGCCTGTTTTCTATGTAAACTATAGAACATATGGAAGCATCATAAAGTTTCTGTGGGACATTGTAGTATTCACCCACAGCTGCACCAAATGCAGGAAGGGAGGCTGCACGGCACAGAGCAGAGTGCAACAAGCCTTTTATTCAGCTGGCAGTGGTGGAGCTGATGTATCCTAGGGTACAGTTGGCCCTTAGGGCTGCCAGGGCATGCTGCAGGATCACATTCAACTTGCCAACAGCCAGAGCCCCCAGTTCCCCTTCTATGAGGCCATTCTTCAGCCTCACATCCCCTGTTTGTGCATGGATCCCAGTTGAGCAACAGGGTTGCCCAGTGCAGAATCTAGTGCCCAGGTGCAGAATACAACACTTACTCTTGTTGACCTTAACGTGATTGGTGATTTCCCAGCCCTCTCAGTCAAAGTAGTTAAAATAATTCATTGGCAAAGAACATTTGAGAATAGCAACAACACTTTCTTTGTCATCCTACACAAACCAATACTTGCAGAGGAGAAAGCTAAAACATATATTTGGTGTGGTGAACCACACATATTCTAGCCTCCTGAGCAGCACTTCCACACAAAACCTCTGCAATAGTTCTGAAAGTCAATGACATCTGAAGGGTGTACTGGCACTGTTCCTTTGCAGCTGCGGGCAAGATGTTCTTTCCACCTTCTATCACTAGAAGGAAATCCCAGTCCACAAGACCAGAGATCTACTCCTGGAGAGATGAATTGAGCACATGAATTCCAAAGCAATATTAAGAATGAAAAGAGAACTTGTTCATGAGCCTGCACATAATAACAAAGCAAACTCAGCTAGATTATTCTCCCTTAAGTTTTCAAGTTGACTCCACTGCTCCCCGTGGAGCCTCAGTTGAGTAGCTCGTGACTTGAAGAGGAAAAGAGCTCAGTGAATTTTACAAAATACTACCACTTATTCTAAAACTACCAAAAGATCAAAATATACTCTTTGATTAGGAAAACATTCTGTATGTTCTGCCAAACAGAAGAGTGTTGAAGACAAATTCTTTGCACATTTACAGACAACAGGTAAGTACTAACATACTTGTTATTTTTCAACAGTCTAGTGTAAATATCAGCCTGTGATGCAGTTGGAAAAAAAAAAAAAAAAGGCTGATATTTTAACACTGCAACGGGAGAACCTTTAAAATCATAGAATCATAAAGTCGTTTGAGTCGGAAGGGATCCTTAAAGATCATCTGGTCTAACTCCCCTGCAGTGAACAGGGATATCTACAGCTCAGCCAGATTGCTCAGAGCCCCTCAAGCCTTGCCTTCAATGTTCCTGAGGATGAGGCATCCACCACCTTTCTGAGCACTCTGTGCCAGTACCTCACCACCCTTTGAAGAACTATTTCACTGACATGAAATGAGGTTTCCACCTGCAGCTGTATGCATTTGGCAAGCAGAGCTTTGCTTCTGCAATGTTATTTTAGGACAGTAAAAAAAATTGTACCCCAGAATTAATCTTCCACTGACTGCAGAGAATCAGTAGCTTCGTCTGAAGTTCACAGGTACAGTAAGTTTAAAGCAATCAATCTATGTTAGTGAGCAGAATATCAAGTAAAACTGTTTAAAATGATGAACACCAGAAAATTTTCTTCCTTCAAAACTGATAATACGTCGAAGGTTTGAGTTGCCCAGTGCAATTCTCTGCAATGAGAACTGCTGCAATATTTTACTTATAGAAGGCTTTTGGGATAAAGCTCATGTCTTGCAGTCTATTCAACATGAATGACAACAGTACAATCAACTGCTTGTAGATGATACTCCACAGTATCAACTGCTCACAGTTCATTACTCCACATGAACTGTATGAAGAAAACTCCACACTGACTCCAAAAGATGAGCTTAAAAAGGAGTAGTAACTTTCAAAATAGCACCACAAGAATCATAGAATCATAGAATGGCCTGGGATGAAAAGGACGACAATGATAATCTAGTTTCAACCCCCCTGGTACGCGCAGAGTTGCCAACCCTAGACCAGGTTGCCCAGAGCCACATCCAGCCTCTCTTTTCCCCATTCACCTCTCTTCTTCCCAAAATCTTTAGGTTCCCCACCAGTGAATCAGAATCTTATAGGACGCCCTAAAAGTGCTGATTTCTTACTGAATATTGTCATAAGGAACTAAACTACATCTTCCTTTTTTAACTGTTCCTGGTTGTAGTATATTGCAGATGTAAAATCCATTACAAAGCACAGTGCACTCAGGCAAGCACTTTTGCAAAGCAAGAGCAATACGTGCAGTACAGAAACAGTTGTGAAAGTACTGCTTAATGCCAAAGTACTACAAAGTGCTTTACGATCTAGATACAAAAATATTTCATTTTATGCTAAGACTGTTCTTTCTGCAGCAATAAATACTAGTAAAAAGACAACATTACATAGCTTACATTAGCAAAGAAGATAAAGGATTCCTCCAATCTATGTAAAACTATTGTACCTCCAGACACCAGGAGAGAGGAATAGTTAAATATTCTCAAAGGTCTGGGGGAATGTGTTTTTATGTGGAAAGAACAGTTTGAAATGTAATTGCTTTTAATAATCATGTTTTCTCTCTCAAAATGCATGCAATCTGACCTATAAAAGTAATTTCCTATCCAAATGTTAATGGTAGATAGAAATGAAAAGCATAAAAGTTATTTCAAGACAGAGCTGAAATCATCTGCCAGCAGCACAGAGTGCTTTCTTAAGTCACATTTTCTTTAAGATTCTACACCAGAAACCTTCACAACACTGTTCAAATCATGATAAATATTGTATTTATTTATGTATTGTACTCTTTTGTATAGAGTATAACTTGTCATAGTGACAAGATAAAAAAAAAAAGCATTTCTAATTGTTTTATTCATGAGCTTTAAAGTTACTTTCTGGTGCTTGGACCTTGAACCCTGTTGACTGATCATCTTTTACCTTTTTAGTTATCTCAATCTTTCCTATCTTGTTGAAAGCAAAGTTCCATGGAGAACACAAGCATTAAAAACAAACAAACAAAAACCCCACAACAGAAGAAAAACAAATGAAACCCCAGAAAGTTGTCATAGTTACTTGCCTCTAGGCAATTTCTGAGCACTTCCCAGGTTTACTGCAATATATCCACAGAAAAGGAGGAGGACCAATCTTGGCATCATGGTTACAAACCCAAGCTCGCACCGTGAATGATTCTGACAGGTATCACACCAAAGTTCTGCAGCTGCATTTAAGGGAACGGTTCTCTCTGTGACAAGAGGCAGCAACACTTTGACACAAGCGTAGTTCACACAGTGGGAGGAGACAGGATGACATCATTCACTCCCACTGGAAAAGGAGAATTAGCAGTGAAAAAAAATAAATAAAAATTATCAGGCTCCCCCTACAATCATCTTGTGCCCTTTTTTTTTCCACAGGGTCCTTCCACCTCATAGGATAGACCCTTGCCTGATCACTTACACTTCACACAAATAAAATCAGACGTTTCAAAACCTCTGTTAACTGAAAACTGTTCCGTGAAATATTTTCACTGCTTTATCCAAGAAAACTGGACTTAACCTGCAAAATTAGCATTCACGCTGCTCAGACATCTGCTGTTCCATTGAACTCAACATTTCTGTAGTCTCAAGATTTTTCTTAGGATTTCTAGACTTGGCTTTCCTTCATGCAAAATTAATACCACTTACGCTTGACTTGACATTATAAATAGGCAAGATAAATATTTATTCAGTGAAAGATTTGTGTTTTCAAAACTAAACATTCTTTTCTTTTTATACATGATTTTGTCACTTTAAAAGCAATTTATATATTTCCGCTTTGTACAGGGCTGTTGAGTCACTGGGAACAATGCTCAGTAAAAGCAAAAAGGCAATGCATCTTCCAGAGGTCAGACCCTCTCATTAACTATATAATTGTAAATGTAAAAGAAATACCATTAATTAATTCCACTAAAATCTATTTCACTCCACAATGAGCCAACTAAGCATAATATTTGGTCCTTCCCATAACTAAGAGGGTGGAAAGGAAAGGGTGGAGCAAAATAAAAAGATTACAAATGAATAAGGAAGAATTTGGTCCTGTATATGGAAAAGCAGAGCCAAAGAGGTTACATTTATTTTTAACAGTGATCTCTCTCTCTGCTCCCTGTCATTCCTCCTCACCATCAAAAACACAAGAAAATATTTTTTTGATTTACTAACTCAAATCTGGGAATAGTGAATTGGAAGTCAACATTATAGGCAGACCCCTATGGAAATTTCCATACACCATTAACACAAGGGTCTTTGTGAGGATATAGACTCTGAAAGTGGGTTGTTTTATATGAGTGCTAAGAATAGATAAATGCAGCAGCTACAGTTTGGATGAGATGTAAAGGTATTAAAAAGAACATGGGGATGGATAGGAGCGTCCAAAAAACTGACCACACCTGATAGCCACAGTATTCCAAGTGACAGAAAGCACAGAAAGCTGGATACGCACAGCAAATATGTTGTTGCTTTTTTCCTTTTTTTTTTTTTTTAAATAAAAGGCTTTTTAAAGAAATGTTCCATGAAGCAGATTCTGTTTCTTCCATTTCAAAATTTAAAAAGAAAACTCATTGTTTGATGGAGTAGTTTCTTAAGAAAAGGGGTGGGAAAATTAATTCTGGATCACACACAGCTAACTTTTTAGTACTGCGAAGTGGACTCTATTGGCTTGTCTTATGGCCAACTAACTCTCCTTTTAAAGATCACAGAACACCTTTCAACAAAGTATAGAAAGGCCAGTTTCAATTCAGGAAAATCTCAGTGAAACATACTGTCTATTTGGCTATCTAACAACACAGATTTTATTCTATTTTACAGAGATAAATAAATTCCCATTCCTGCTATCATAACCACTTGTTTCCCTGCTGCCAGTTCCACCTTTCCTTTTCCTTCTATGCACTATCCAAATAATTCTTCTTTGTTTGGTGTGCCAAACACTTAACCTTGCCCTTGAAAGTCTGGCAGACTTCAGGTATCTTCCCCTCTGATCGTTTCTGTAGATAACAGCTCCAGTCAGCCCAGAATTTAAAGAGCCTAATCACAGAGCATTTACTTCCATCTTATCAAGTATGCGTTTCATAAGAGGCAATTACATATTGATAAGTAGATGCAAGCATAAATTTATGTCAAACAAACTCTGAGAGTCCAAACTCAGTAGTAATAGAACATTCTTTTTTCCAGTGTTCTGCCTCCATGTGTATCATCCAGCTAAGAAGTGATTTTGTACACTACTTTTCTTACAGGACTGGCCTTTTGTAGGAAACTTCTGTTGCACAAAACAAATGGAAAAAACACACCTATTTCTGCTTTCCTCTTTCCTAAATCTTTCTGCAGTTCACTGAATGCTGCCTGCTACAGTGAAAGAACAACCACAGGAACAGAATGAGCTCCTGGGTTCAGGTATTGCGTTTCTCTTCTTGTTGGAGAGCTACTCCACAATCTGCATTTAAACAGAGGCAGTCTCTGGTTTCATTTCACAGAAATAAAATTTGTACATCACACTTCACAACAGAAATTATCTAACAAATAAGTTCCTCATGATTCTCTCATCCACTCAACCCTGGAATTAAATCACCCATTTTTGACTCCCACAATCACATCAGGAGAGGAGGCTCAGTTCATGACAGTTCTGTGCTGATAAACCTTAGCAAAAAGTCAAGAAAAATGAGGTAAGAACAGTTATGAAAAGTCTCAAACAGATCACATTTGTTCAGGAAAAGTAATGTAAAAGGCAAAAGATTTGGCCCCCTAACAGCTCCTCCTCTTCAGCACCACATTAATGCTTAAGTAACAAAGACAAATACTCAAACATTTACTTGCTTACCTCAGCTTTCACTGAGTCTCTCTGGGGCAGATCTCAAAAACAGAGATTCCAACAAGATGGTATCACTGCTAGTCTGGGAGCAGAACAGAGCTTTTCAAGTTCTATTTTAATAGTTCCCAGACCAGTGATTATAGTAAAAACAAGACTAAAGGAAGGAAAAGAGAAAGGTGGGGGGAAGAGGGGCTGGGGAGTGCAGGAGATGGGATTTTACATTTTGTTTCCAAATACAAATTTATTCTTTGTTGAAATCTGGGCTCAGTTCGGTTTCATCTATCAGTCCTGATTATTTTGACAAGCCAAAGCCAAGGTGACTCAACTCCTTACTTTTCTAATCTAAAACAGGGCAAATGTGTAAAACAACCTTAAAAAATGAAATCCTCTTTTCCTTCTGTAAAGCACAGTAACAGAGCATTGAGTTCACTAGGCGTAAAAACTTACTTTAGCACACTTGACCCATTTTCATCAAAGTAAGGTGTTTTTATACTGTATCCTTCACCAGTGTTGTCAATTGAGAAATGCCTTTGTCATACAATATGCTATATAAATGTTAATTATAATTATCATTTTCTTGCATATGACTCAATTATTGGTCTCCTTTTCTTGCAAATGTCACAGGACCTACAGAAAAAGAAAGGCACCAAAGTGTATTCTTACAGAGGTGTTGCATGAAAGGAAAAAGAAAATCATTCATCTTCTGAGAGGATGCGATTAGCTTTTCTTCCTCATCCTTCTTTTCTTACTACCAGGTGCAAATTTTCGAACTCTCATGTTAACAAGAGTACTTTGTGGCTTGCTAATCTGTTGGTCAAAAGTGAGGTGAGATGTACTCCTATGTAACAGCATATTTACAACAGTGTCAGTGGATTATTGCATCCTCATCCCAAACTGAGTTTCATATCTCAAAATTAATGAGATCAGAGACAAAGTTGAATGGAGGAAAAGTAGTCAAAAAGCATGAGCAGATTGAGAGCAGGGCTCTCGTGACAATTTGTTCTATGGTTTACCGAATGTTCCAGCACTCACTCATTGGACACTTGTAATCTCAGACAGTGACTCATCTTTACTAGCAGGCTGTGTGTTTCTCCAAAGTTCTGCATGACATGGAGTGAGGTAACAAAGGCACTTTTTATTTTCTCAATGAGTTTATTATCTTATCTTGATGCACTCTTCATTACTCAACACAGTATGCTTGGTGCTGCACTTTCTCCTACGTTATCATTACTCAATATATAAAGATGGAGAGTCAGTGTAATCCCAGATTTTCAACTCCACCCTGATCTCAGTATTTCTGCATTATTTTACTTGCGCTTTATTTTGTCTTTCTTTTAATTAATTTTATTTTCTTAGTGTTCCAAAATTCTGTAATCACCTGTGATTTTGTGTGTTTTCTGTCATGGTTATATATTGTGTTGCAGCCTTTTAAAGGAACCCAGGACCATGCTGACCTGCTGTGTTGTCAGAGCTCGCTGCTGGCTCCAGTGCATATTGCTATCCATCAAGATCCCCAGATCCCACAACCAGTCAGATCCCAGCCTATGTTATTGCAGGGGTTATTCCCACTCAGGTGCAAGATTTTGCAGCTGAGCTTGCAAATTTCTAAGGTTCTTGTTGGCCCATTTCTCTAGTATGTCTAGGTTGCTCTGGATGAAAGCACTGCCCTCAGGAGTATTACCATGTTGTCCCAGTTTTGTGTCCCTTGAAAATTTGACAAGAGTCCTGTTATCTCCTCTAAGTCACTGACAAAAAGGTTACTGTACAGGTCCTAAGATGTGGTACTCCCCATTTTACCAGCATTCTATCTGTGCTATAATGTGTGTTTTGAAACAATACTGAGAAGACAGCTTCTTTGAACGAGTACTCAATACGTATAAATAAATACTTATCTAAAGGGCTCCTTCTGTGAAGTCTTCCTCATTGCTGATACATCTTAATAGAAATACACTGCCTAACCTTATATAACACCTGTAGCAAAACCCAGCCTGTCCTTTTGAGCACTGTATAGTTACTGAGTACTGAAAGACATCACTGTCTGAAGAAAGCTATTTTCATATTTTCTACCATCAACATATTTGTGCCACTTGAGACAGTTAACACAAATGCAGCTTTTCCATTAATGGAATGTCTACTCTGCAACATTTGTCCCAAATGTGCCCTGTCCATATCTCTTCTTCCACCATATCTTCAAATGCTTTAAATACTTTTTTTTTTTTGCTTAAACAGTATCTGTCTGTGCTAAAATGCAGGCAAAAGCAAAGAGCAAAAGACATAAAGACATGCAACAAGCTCCTGCAACACAATAACGGCATGAATCAAAATGGATCTCAGTAAACAAGCATTTTCTTGGAATTAGACTGAATTTAGGATAGCCCAAGTAATTCTGGATTACAACTAGATGACTCAAAACCAGCTTAGAAATCTCAGTATCATAACTGTAACAGTTGGAAAGGATCTTTGGAGCTCATCAAGTTCAACCTCCTTGCTAAAGCAAGTTCCCTACAGCAGGCCACACAGAAAATCATCCCTGTGGGTTTTGATTATCTCCAGAGAAAAGAGATAGGTCTATTTTGGACAGTTTGCATTGGAAGATGTGCTTCACCATCCATGCTCTACAGAGCCTATCTCTCGATATTTCTTTACAACCTTCCACCACAAAATTCAGCCTTCCCTGTCCTCTCAAAGCCTCTCTCTGCAATATGTTCCAGTTTGTAAAGATAACTTAAAATCACAATCTGGATTAGTGAATTCAGCTGTGAAGTCTGGGGTCTACTATTACAGGGCAGTCTAGAACATGAATGCTGATGCCAGTGGCTGTTTACTTGATAAGATATATATGTCTTTAGCATAGACGGGCAGGAGCATCTGCTTCTGAAGATAGCATTGAAAAACAAATGACTGATTGCTCTGATGCTTACCAAGTTATACTATATTGGGTTTGTAAAGGAATATGAACACAGTATATCACATCACATCTTTCTGGTACGGATTTAGTTATCTCAGATTTAGTAATCACTCAATACAAACTTCTGTGCCGTAAATAACGACATCCATTTCTCACTGCTCAGCCTTCCCTTCTCACTGCTCAAGTACTTCCTTCTCTAACTCACCATAGAGAGATATAACATGCTTCCTTCTTTCTCAACTTAGCCACATATTTTCTGTGCCATACGCTTGTTCTCCGGATTCTTCTTTAGCAGCTCTTACCTAAATTGCAGTTCACGCTGTCACCCCTAACACTCTGATCCTCTATATCAGCAATGCCACTTCTCGACGCCAGAGGGCATGTCCGAGACAACTTTCAGGCAGCACAGAGTCAGCGTTTGTCGAGCCTCAAACAACCTCTCCTCAACAGTGACTAATTCTACAAAAAGTCTTTGGAGAGAGGAAAGGAGCAGGTGGATGAAATATTTGGGCCTGGGACACAGCATTTTTTTTTCAAGGTCAACAAATGCAACTGTGGTTTAAAACTTTGGGTTGACTGACATCGATCTGCCAGCTTTTTACACCAAGTTGCCAGCCAGCACACCTCAGCAGAGTGCACTGAAGATCTCGGAGCTAGCTAAGGACAGAATGGAGGTGAAGAGTGAACTCTCTTCTGTTCATAGATGTTCTCCCTTGAATCAGAAAGAAGGCAATGGAAGTGACTGTACAAGGCTGTTGCCTGCACTTGTATTCTCTTTATAGCTTTCTGTTGAAATTAGGGCAGCAAACAAGAACATCAGAGTGCAATTCAAAACTGACATACATTTTGCATCACTACAGATGGGGACCTGAAATAAACGTGACTCAGTACAGTGTCTGGCCCAGTCCAAGGACAGCAGGTGCAGTGCAGCCGTATGCTGTGCACATTTCCCTCCCCCCTCCCTTTCCCTGCATCAATCATTGCAACATTCCAACAGAAAGCCAGGGGAAACCCTGGAAATAACTAGAGCAAGTAATAAAAGCAAAACATTGTTAACAGCCATGAAGATCAGTGAAGAAGTCTCACAGTGAGATGGAGAAAGACAACAGGATTTTTAGATTTATTGAAGGATGCTATTTTCTTGGCGTAAGAAATTATTTCTTTGGCGAGGATGCGGAGAGATGATGAATGTACGCAAAGACAGAAGGGAAATAATTCATGTTTGTTCCCCTCTCCTTATGAGTCACTTTGGCCTAAAAATGTCTTCCAGAAACTTTTAGACTGAATTTGGCTATATTAGGCTACAGTGAACAGCACCAGGCTTATCCGTTTCAAAGCATTGTGAATAACTTTGAAATGTGGTTGCCAGTCACTACTATGGATAGAATTTATCCATTTAGAAAATCCTATAAAACGTACACTTCATTTTAAGCTGAAAAGGCAGCTAGCCATGTGAAACTCCCAGAGTTTGAGATCTGTCTTAGAATACTGGTTGCACAGAAGTGGAATTCTGAACTGTTTGCTCATTTAAAATCTTATAATACCATTTTCTAATAAATCTGGATTCTGTTTTGTGAACAGTAGCATGTCGAATGGCTTGAACCTGCTTGTGCCTGAAAAGCCATCAAGGAACATTGACAGGAAGTTTTCAAGAGCTTCTCAGTCTGTAGAAGCAGAGAACTGCTACAGAGACATGGACACAACCTGGAAAACAGCCAGGTGTAACAGTACTTTTGGAAAATATCTTCTTGTGCATTGTTTCTTTTTTAATGAGTTGATAGTATTTTTTATCTAATAGGATCAGCATCTGTGTTTCTTTTACGCCAAACAGAAGTAAATGCACAGAAACATTCACACAAACCCATACCTCATTTTAATACATCTTCCCACAGAAATAATGTTTTTCTGTCTTCAGGTGAGAATAGCTGACAGGATATAGACTAGTACTGTTAAGGAGCACAAAGTGTTGGATGACCCTCAACTATGAATTCCTCTGTTTAGCCATAAGATAACACTGCGAGTTCAGTACCAGTACTCTGCCTGCATCAGTCACAAAACAAAAGGATATTTTTCAAGAGAGCAAATATGACTTTTTCTAAGCTATTTGTGGCTCCTCTGCGGACCAGGTTAACTAGAATACTGAGTAAGTGTATTACTGTGCTGACACCTGTCTGCCATTACTATCAGTTCACAACAGAGATGTATGCAGAAGATTTGAGCTACTCTCAAATTAAGAACAATTTGAAACACTATAAAAAGAAGTCTTCTGGATGGTACTCCAGGATGCCAAGATGAAAAAAGCCACACAATAACTGCGTATATTGTTAGTCCCTAACAAGAAAATGGGAAATTTGGACAACTTCAGAGATGCCCAACTCTTCTCCAAATGGGAAACGTAATATGAATAAAGTTACGCTGATTAATTTATTAAGTAAGGTCGATATCTGCTACACCAAAGACAGAGCAGAAGTAGCCCTCGTGGATGTGAACTACTTGTTGAGAACATACGCACGAAACATTGGCATATACCAACCCATCATGATATTGATTTTCAAATTTCTTCTCATCATTAACAGTAAGAGAAACACACAGCCAATTCCAGTATTTGTTCCATTCTTTCCTTTCCATGTTACAAAGAGCTTACTCTATCCTCTCCAGTTGTCTGGAAAAAAACTTTCACATAAAAGCTGCTAGCAAAGAAATTGCTCATTTCACTTGCACATCAAGTAGTAATGGTCTTGAAACAGCTGTAAACCCCCTTTCACTTTCTCATTTAAGAAAGTGAGAACCTAAAGAGATTTTGAAGCTATATTCTTAGCAGTTTTAAGATAGTAAGATCATGGATTGAAATACTCATCATTTAGGACAATTCTTACATGTATAGAAAGTCTCAATGATATAGCTATGAAACTGGAAACATGTTTTTGTACCTTATAACCTGTTGCTGTCTGTGCAATATAGCCTACTCTGAGTCTAGCAGAAGTTGAAGTGTTAAAACCTATGAAGAAAAGAATATTACTTGGTAAGACTATAAAGTCAGAAAAGACTGGAAACTACACATGTACACACACATATTTTTTGTAACAAGCCTTTAATCTAACAGTGAGCTGATCTGTCATCTGTCACCTGTCCTGAAAATGTACCTTCAGTTTATTAAAAAAGATCCAAGGAAGCTAATAAGTAAATCTAACATGTAAGTTGTGTCATTAAATGACCTGGGATTGGTACAAACATGGAGTGAATCTACTGAGTCAATTCTTAACTCAGTTGTTTCATTCAAGATGTTGGCTCAGACACAGTGAATCAGTGACAGTGCAGCTTGTGCTGCAAGTGCAGACTGTTCCCCAAAAAAGGGGAAAACAGCAGAAAGACAAGAAGGCAGCTTCTTTGACACCATCAGTGCATGCAGAAACCAAAACTAGCTGGGTTTTTGGTCCAACATCACTGTGGAGTTCCCTCCCCCACCCCTACTCCCTTTCTATAGAAGAGCTGAAAAAGTCAAACATGACATGGACTTGAAATCTGCAGAAATTCCTCAGGCATTGGTTATGTACTTTCCACAGATGTTAGCTGTTTTCAAATGGAAATTACAGTGTCAGACTTTATTTTCTCAGAAAAACAGTTATAAACTCTTTTGATCAGAAGAGCTTTAGCTCAGTTTCACATGAGTCAGGTTGAACAGTTTCTAAATGGCCCTCTGGGAACAGCATTTGGATGTGAAAAGACAAAAGCTCTTCAAGCAGCATGACGGTAGAAAAACTGGAGGTATCTTCCATAAAATGAAAGTGGGGGAAGGGAATGGTGGGAAGAAATGAATGAGGACTACAGGGATTTTCCAAAAGAGCACTGAGAAAGCAGCCAATAAACTGACATAGCATACAACATCGCTTATTTCCCAAATAGTATTGAGTCTCTAAGGTACAAAAAGGGTTTTTCTAGCTTTCAAAACAACTAACAAAGCTGCCAGCTGTTACTCAATGCATCATCAGGCAGAGGGAGGGGTGTGTGCATGTGTGTGTGAAGAGACAGAGAATGCTTTTATCTTCCACACTTCTGACCAATGCAGTGATCAGAAATAAATAAAATAAAAACTTCAGACCTGTATCCCACAGTTTACTCCTGGAGAGTACGGTATAGTTGGACAAAGATTAAAATCAGTTAAGACAAACAAACAAACAAAACAAACAAAAAAAAACAGGAAAAAAGTACCACAAGATCACAGTAGCACAATTTTCCTCAAAATATAAAAATGCAGAGGAGGCAGTGGATATGTTTTTTGCCTCCTTTAATGTTATAAATTTATTTCTCAATTAACCGAAAGATAAATCTTACTGAAAAAAATATTTTTCAGATAATCTTAAAAGCTATAAATAAACCATTTATCCTCTAAATCTTTCCTATACAAAAATCCATTTTTACACGTATAAAAACAGGAGTGTACTGATAAAGGTCTCATACGTTCCCTCAAAGTGCATTCCAAGCAAAAGAATGAAGAAACAGATGGACCATGAATTTAAAATAGTGAGAGAAAATTAAAAATTAAAAAAAAAAAAAAAAGCAGCAACAGAAATTGACCCTGGAAAACATGAACTGATCTTATTACTCTCCTCCTACAAAAACATGCCATTCTATGCAAGACCACAGGAACAAGTACTGAATAGGAAAAGCCCATAAGAATAGCATATCTTGTAATTCTCAACTGATTCCAAAGTCCTACAAAAAACATCTCACTTGAAAATCCTTCAAAGTCAAGAGAACAAGATAAATCTTCACATAATTCTCAGCAAATTTCATGACTGTGAGATGGACTTCTTTTTTTCCATCTTGATTCATTTATGGAAAACCAAGAGTGAAGCACACTGCCGTTTAGTGGTATTTAATGCCAATATTATTTTCCACCACCTGGATTCTGCTTTTGTGTATCAGTTTGCCTCAGGTCAGAATTTAGAGTACATCTCAAATTAAAAAAAAAAGCAAAATGATGATTGTTACACTTACATACTATCATTGTAAGCACATGTATGACTTCAGATTTTTAATTAGTCCTAATTAGTTCCATTATACTGTACAAACACAGAATTGACAGGTGCTGCAGCAAACAGTTTACAGGCTGATAGCCTCAACTGTCTGCCTCCTTCAGTTCTGTGTGCCTGACCAGCAAAAAAGGAAGCAAAATAACTAAGGAAATGTTTGTTGAGCAGCTTGTAGCTCTGGAGTGAGAAATTTATTCTGTTACCTCTTTTAAAAGAGGCATAAAAATAAACAGGAACACCTTTGTCTTCCTCCAAAAAAGCAAATCAGCCGACAAAGTAAATCATCAATGATGAGCACTTCATATGATAAATACAAAATGAATTGTAGTACCTACAGAGTTAAGTGATAATCTTTGATTTCTCATTTGTTTTCTATTTTCCTTACCTAAAAGAACAGTACCGACTCCATTTGATTGTCAGCTTTTCTACTGATTTCTGTATTTAGATCATTCATTTCATGCTTTCTCTATTCTACTGACATTATGGCAAAAGCATCATTGTCCAGTTGTGAAAATTTTGTTGCATTCCTCTTTTAACACTGTGACAGAGATTAGATGTGTTCTGGATTTCTGTAAAATAACGGTTAAAATAATCAAATGAAACATTATCAAGCATCAGTCTTGCATGTTGCCAAAGGTCAAAATGATCCAAACAAACTGCAGTAAAGACTTCCCTGTTTTAGAACATAACGTTTCTTCCCATCTGCCTTCATCCAACAAACAACTATCAAGATGCATGCAGTTCTTGCTTTGAAATGAATAAAGTTTTGCAAAATAACTCTTCTTATACCTCACTCAGCTTCATATCTGTCTCTCATAAAACATTGTATATATATACATAATGCAATAAGACATTCAAGGCCAGCTGATGAAAATACACTAGCAGCAGCCTACCATAGGTGTTGATTTGCAAGTCTGAAGCAAGCTTCAGCTGTGGCTTAATGGAATTTGAACACTGGCAATGCATTTGGCTTTTAACACTCTTGCTTTATCACAAAACTCAATACAGAGTTTTCGCTTTAAAGCCACTGTAGTTCATTGTTTAATATTTCATAAATATTAGTTCTAAAAAATTCAGTCCAACAAGATAGGGCCTTCTGTCTTTCCAGAAAATTTTACCAAATGCATCTGGATGTTGTTCAGTGTTCACTTCAAGATTAAAAGGTGGTTACTTCAACAGCACACTGGAATTGTATCTTTCAAGCTAGCTATATGGTCTTAAGCAGGACAAAAATAAAACAGAATTTCTGAGGATTCACAATTTTGTGACAGGTTTCTTACAAACTTTGTGTCATGGTCATGTTTCATGCCCAAGTTGAGGTTGGAGAGGACCTCTTGAGGCTTTGTTCTCCAAGTTGGTTTTTTTTGTGATCTAGAACAGATTGCCCAAGAGTATGTCCTGACACCTTTTGGATACTTACAGATGTGGAGACTCTACATTTGCAGAAGTCCACAAAAATCTCTGGAGTTGGAACATCAGAATAGGGACACAAGGATCATGGAAGAGCAACTCACCCCAGAGATTAATATAGCCTATCTATATTAACCAAGATGTTACTTCTATCAACTCTCTGAGTAATATCCTTTTTGACACTCAAGGGAGGATTCAGCTCCTCTAATTAATACTCTGGATGATCTGGTGCTCAAGAGGAAGGCAGGAACAAATTGTCTCAAGTGCTGCCTAACCACACATGAAGTTTTAGGGAGATTTGATCAATCACAGGCTGCTGACTACCTGCCAGAACAACACATAAGCTCATACTTATGTGTACATATCCTCTACCAAGGGTCAAAGCTCATGATCTAGTCAAGCAGTAACAACAGCTCCCAGCTGATGTACATATTTCAGAGGTAACTGATAACCCTTCTCCTGCTGGAGAGAGATATCAAGGGGGAAGTAGAAGATAAGAGCACGAGTGGTCCCAACTTATTCTACAGTCTGTTCCCACATATAAGTTCATGATCTTGTTTTCTGTGGTGCAGAACTTCACTACAGTCCTACTGAACACAGATAGAAAATCCGGCATGCAAGGGAAATACCAGAACAGTTGCACACTTGTGGATCAAGTGCCATGAACAAGCACAGTCTGAAGGAAACTAGAAGCAGTGGAGTGCTCCTCAACTTCCAGAGGCTCTACTCTTTAGTGTGAATACAAAAAGTAAAAAAATAAAGAGTATCATTTGAGATTCAAAGCGTAACTGGATAGGATCCCCCCCTTAAAGAGCTTTTGTTAAAAAGGAAAAAGGAGTAAATAAAAATAATTAGCATGACTTTGGTGTCCAGACAAGAAATGTCACACCTGAGCTGTATCATTGCCTTTTCCAGGTTTTTACTGAAAACGGAAAACAGTCTACAATGCGCAGAAGGTAAGACAACATAACACAATAGCCTTTTGTTTTTTCAGAGGCAATATGACTAACCATAACAACTGTGGCATGGTTTATACATTTTCTACATTCCACTCCTAAAATCCAGAATATAGTTACTAGGCTAAACAATCATTGAAAATATGTGTATGAGGTTATTATAGACAAGACTTATGCAAACTCCTCACAGAAATCAGAATGGAAGGAGAATTAAAAAGAAATAAGCTACAACCATCTTGAGGAAGTCTGATTGCAAAATCAAGGCCAGAAAGGGATAGCAAAACATTTAGTAGGAAATGAGCAATTCATTCAAATGCACGCACTGTATCAGCTATATAGCGTTGAAGGACACCATCACCAAAAAAAAAAAAAAAAAAGCAAAAAACAAACAAACAAAAAAACTGGTGGTTCTGTCATTAACTTCGACAATTTCAAGATTTATTCAAGGCATTCTCAGTTTTAAGACTTGTATTCGGTAACTCTACAATCCATGCTTTAAGAAAATATATATATCACTGTAAAATAATAAGTCATTATGGGTAGTAAAACCAATAAGTAATCTCAGTAGGTTTACAGAGATACTGAAAATCAACTATTTTATAAGACCAAAAAACTGTTTTAATATCAACACCTGCTTCAGTAGTCAGAAACTTGGAACTGCACAGAAAGACTAGCAGATGTTCTAGGAAATAAAAAGATATGAACAACTAACATCTCAGCAAATTCAGACTGGGACCTGAAGGTCTCTGAAGAATTCTGAAAGCTTGAAGCCTTCTGTTTTCTGTATTAAACTATTTAAAAAAATGTAAGACTAACACAATCACATTATTTCTTATCTAGCAATAAGCTACTAAAACAAGGAAAGCTTGTGATCAAAACTCAAAACATCAGTTTCTCAAAATCTCAAATTACATGATGTTATCAGCAAAAATAATACAATAATCTATAAACGATGCAGTTTCCACTGCCTCTTTTGAAGACAAGAGGCTTTGTAATTTTCAACACTAAATTACACCAGAAAATCTGCTTCAAAGACCTATTTAGTAAGTGTTGACGTATGCACTGTAATTACACTATCCATGGTTCTCAGAATTCTTGTAATTCTCAATGATAGTGAACCATGTCATAAGCAGTAATACTAGAGATTTTAATTTATACATAATCAAGTCAAAAGCAAGTAGAAGAAAATGTTCTTGTGGAAGTTCTTCAGTGTTTGAGGCCCTTAATTATGTTCCACTCCGCAGTTGGAGGTAAATAATCTGTGTGTGCATTACCAGTTATGGCAGATCAGTTATATTGGTCTAGCTAAATCCTTTACATCTAAGTAGTACTAAAAGCTAGTAATGAATTTCACTAGTCCTGTTCTGCTGACGCTGCACAATAAATTGCCCCGAGTTCCCCTCAGTATGTCATGCCAATTAATTCCTCTACCAGAATATGCAAATGACAGTTGAAAGATATTGCGTAGTTTATACAAGGCAAGACTGGAGAAATGACAGAAATAGAGTTTTAACATCTGTCTGAGATGACAGTGCATGGAATGTGGTTTCAGATTGATCAGAAACTGAGATGAGCTCTGGAATGAAACAAGCTTGTATAAGTGGCAGATTTTGCATGAACCTTTAGAAGAACTGGGCTGGAAATATACTTAAATTAGAAAGGTCACAAATGACATTTTAAATCAAAGTAAACAAGAAAACTGATGAAAAACATTGGCATTGTCAATGCCAATAAGCATGAGTACAGTGTGCATCTACATGCAAAGTGCAAACAAGCATATTTTAATGAAAAGTGCAGCTTCTATATATACTGCCTGGCAAAATAAAGCTGCGCTCAGAAACAAGGAAAAATGTAAAAAAAAAGAAAAGAAAAAAAAACAACCAAACCTTGAGATCATGCCTAAGCAAACAGGAAAACCAAACAGATGAAAACACAAAAATTCAACAGATTTCAGTGTAAAAAGAAAACACAAACACAGTGGGACAGGCCAAAAGTGAGTTTGAAGATCAGCTACCAAATGGAAGCAGAACTTGTAATAAATCTTTCTTCAAATATATCAAGATTAGGGAGTCTGCCAATGACTATGTAGGATCACCTGATAATTGAGATAAAAGGAACATTTAGAGATGTTACAGACCTTTGCAGCAAAGCTACATGACATCTCAGTATTGTTTTTCACTGAAGACTCTCAAACAAAATCCCATTTATTAGGGACTCATTAAAAAAAAAAAGACAAAATGTAACAAATCAGCAAAAAAAGACTATTTTCATCTAAGAGTTCTGAAATGACTTAAGGATGAAAAAACTGAATATTAATCATTATACATAGCCAGAATTGCCTTGATAGTGATAACCAGATTAGAAAAGGTGACCTTGTGTTTAATAAATTAATTAGAATGGGATAATTGCAGGCCTGCAGGATTCTTTAGAGAAAAAATCAAGATGAACTGTAATAATGTATGGACAATGCATTTCTGTGATCTCTCCCCAAGTCTTTGAAGACGCTAACTTGTGGATAACAGAGATGTGGTCTAAGTATACTCCCAGCAGTCTGTCACTAACTGCTTCATCAGATCTGTTAAGGAACCTGAATAAACATGAAGTAAAACAGCTGGTCCCTGAAGAAATGTAGTGACAAGTATCAAAGAGGAACATTTGTAGTCCTCTTTCTGCACAGCTCCATCTTTCCTAGGTGACTGAAGCAGACAAGTTTGAAAGGAAAGACAAGGACAAGAAAGCCATGTAACAGTCAAGGGCTCAGTGTCAGAGGCAAAAGACAGGCAAAAGACTGTCAAAAGACAGCGAGGCAATTTTTTCCCTAAGAATTAACATAATGGATCACAGCTATACATGGGACAGAAGAAATCAATGTATTTTAAATAAATTGGGACAGTGCATACACCATGGAATATAGGGAAGGAGCAGGAGAATATGAACCAGTAACTGAAAGAAATGATGGATTTTAAGAACAGATGGCTACAATGAAAGATCTCAGCTGCTTCATTTATGAAGCTAAATGGCTAACTAAGATCATTTTAACTTGGACAGCTTACAAGTAAAAGATTACTGATGAGAGCACTTCACAAGACCACATCTAGTTCTGGAAGTCCAGTCAAACAAAAAAAGAACTATTGCAAGCCCTAGTCACTACTAGGAACAAGAAGCTGGTCAGGATCCCTAGCTAACCTAGTGCACCTTATGTTCTTCACATTCTTTTCATCCAAGTGGAAAACTAACCCCTTAACACACATATGAGTCTGGTAAGTTTATGGCAATATCTTTTCAGCATTAAAAGACATAATACCAGTAAATGTCATTAATGTCACCTTGAATTTTCAGCTATTTTCATCAGTAACCGGCATGTTAAAAAAGGCTTATTTCTATTTCATTATCAGATTTAATTAATAAAACTATTTTTATACACCTCTACTTCAACAGAGGCAATAATTTGGAGTCTTTTCTCACTTCAGCATCTGCCCATTTTCACATAATCCATCTTTTCTCAGAATAACAAATAATTCCATTAATAAGCTATAACTGCAGGTGGAAAATACCTTTTATTACATGTAAATGGACAAATTCTCTCTTGAAGAAACTTCAGCTATCGTACATTCTCCCTTCAACACTGATTTTTCTTTCTAGTTTAAAATTGAGCTAAATACTTGAAATAAAATCACACTGGGAATAGAATTATTTTAATAATCTTAAATGCTTGGTAACAAAGATTAGGAAAATCTCATGAAGTACAGTAGCCATGGATTCCATCTGACAATAAAAGCAATCACTAGCAGACACAGTATCTTGATTATGTCTAAGACAGGAAAACTCTAGAAAACTGACATATTTAAGCAGAATAATCCACAATTCTGATGGATTTTTTTATAACAAATATAATTAATTTTGCACACATAGCTCTGTGCAGTCTATACTTCCCCCTTCAATCTCTGCTAGTCTATTGTGAAATACCAGATCCTACATTGTGGTTACACCTTTAGGCAAAGCATCTCAAAGAGCATCATCTATGAACTTTCTCTTGTGATTCTTGTGATGTCATTCTTGTGACTAGCAGAATCAAATATGAGGGTGGCAAAAAGTTTATACATCCCAAAGGATAGACTCAATTCAGCCTTTCAAGCTTTCATAACCTTAGTCAGCAGGCTCGTGTGATAAACCCACACACCCATCAATTTCATGAAATAGTTCTCAAGGGAACAATGGGAGAGAAAATGAAATAAAATATATCAGCCAGTGAGCATTTGACTCATGTCTAGGTTGACACAATGTATTTTACAAGATTCCAGTACTAGATGCATCATGTTATTCTTTAGCGTGCAGCACAGCACAGTTAGTGGCAAATACAGAGATTCTAAGAGACAAACATTTCTCAGACAGACAGACAGTAGACAGGGATTTATCACAAAAACTGAAACAGCTTACTTGCTATATTCTTGCAAAGTCAAGAAACCAGCAGCCTTAACCTATCATAATCAAATCCTACTTTTCCTCTAGGAATCCTGCATCTTTACATGTACAGGATAGTTTGTGTACTCTGAAAAGAGAAGTTGAATAGAAACTGGTGAGAAAACAGAATGCGTGACAATGAATTTTGGAAAGCCCAAGAGACAGGAAATCATATGCAGCAGGAAAAGAAATCTGTAAGAACATAAAAAAAACTATTTTTGATCTGTTGACATAAACACTAGTTACTTTTAATGCTAATTTTCAAGCAGTCTTTGAATAAAAAAAGTAGATGTGAGAAACACGGGGGAGCTTTAATACATCCATATGCTGTAACCTGACAGTGTGATCTAATAAAGATTTGCCTTCCCTTGAAAACGGGGACAGACCATGGATAGAAAGAACATAGATATTTCTCAGCTATATATCCATACATCCTTTTAATGTAAGGAAATAATTGTTGTAAGGCTGTTAATCACGTCTAATTATCATCTTAAAACAATTTTATTAAAACAGAATGCAGTTAATAAGGTATTGAGATTGAGTTTACCCTATATTTTGCTAAAAGAATCATAGAATCATAGTATAGTTCAGATTGGAAAAGAACGTCAAGATCATCAAATCCAACCACAACCTAACCATACTACCCTAACTATAACAACCCACCACTAAATCATGACCCTGAGAACCACATCCAAAGAATTTTTAAACACATTCAGGGATGGTGACTCAACCACCTCCCTGGGGAGCCTATTCCAGTGCTTAACAACACTTTCTGCAAAGCAGCGTTTCCTGATATCCAAGTTAAACTTACTGGCACAACTTGAGGCCTTTTCCCCTCGTCCTGTCACCTGTCACCAGTGAGAAGACCAACCCCACTCTTGCTGTAAGCACCTTTCAGATATTGGAAGAGAGCAATAATGTCTCCCCTTCACTTCCTTTTCCCCAGACTGAACAGCCCCAGTTTCTTTAGTCTCTCCTCATAGGGCATATTCTCCAAGCCCTTCAAGAGCCCTATTGCCCTTCTTTGGAGCTGCTCCAGCACCTCAGTGTCCTTTCTGTACTGAGGTGCCCAAAACTGAACACAGTACTCAAGGTGAGGCCTCATTACTGCTGAGTACAGGGGCAGGATGACTTCCCTAGTCCTGCTCACCACACAATTCCTGATACAAGCCAGGATGTCATTGGTCTTCTTGGCCACCTGGGCACACTGCTGGCTCATATTCAGCTGACTGTCCATCAGTATACCATGGTCCCTATCCATCAGGCAGCTTTCCAGCCACTCCTCCCCATGCCTGGAAGGTTGCCTGAGGTTGTTGTGACCAAAATGCAAGACCCAATATTTGGCCCTACTGAAATTCTGAAATATACTGAAATTATCTTGGCCCATCAATTCAGTCTATCCAGGTCCCTCTGTAGTGCCTTTCTCCCCTCAGGCAAATCAACACTCCCTCCCAACTTGGTGCCATCTGCAAACTTACCGAGGGTGCACTGAATCCCCTCATTAAGATCATTAATAAAGATGTTAAATAGAAGTGGAGGACACTGCTTGTGACCAGTTGCCAACTGGATTTAACTCCATTGACCACAACTCTTTGGGCCCAGAAATCCAGCCAGCGTTTCACCCAGCTGAGCATACAGCCATCCAAACCACAGGCAGCCAGCATCTCCATGAGAACGTTGTGGGGGACAGTGTCAAAGACTGTACTGAAGTCCAAGTAGACCACATCAACAGCCCTACCTTCACCCACTAACCGTGTCACCTTGTCTTAGAATGAAATCAGGTTTGTCAGACAGGATCTATCATTCATAAACCCATGCTGACTGTGTCTGATCCCCTGGTTGACCTTTAATTGGTCCATGATGACTCCCAAGATTATCTGTTCCATAACATTCCCTGACAGCGAGGTGAGACTGGTAAGTCTGTGGCTACCAGGATCATCTTTCTGGCCCTTTTTGAAGATGGGTGTCACAGTCTCCAGTCCACCAGGACATTACCATTTAGTCAGGACTGCCAAAGAATGATGGAGAATGGCTTGGCAAACACATCCACCAACTCCCTCAGCACTCTAGGGTGCAACCCATCTGATCTTGGGTTTTGTCAATAGAAATGTATTTCACATTTATTTTTACAAACAAGTTGAAAAGAAAGATAGCAAGTTCTAATTATTTCCTAGACAGCACAGGACACATAGCAGAGTTTACTGTATATTTTTTGTAAAATCTCTGCGGTGCCAGAAGTTTTCCTTATATCCATTTATCAGAGTGAGAACCTGTCCTGTAAAATGTTGTGGTAGGCACATTAGCATAACATCATTTCTTTGAGGCATGGTATTAACAAGTGTTTCAGAATTCTGTAATTGATCTTCGATGCATTTTACATTAGAAAATTTCACCAATCCTACACGGAAACTATTCAGCAAGACTGCAAGTAAATACCACTGTCTTAGTTGTGATCTTAGATGACTAAACCACAAGTCTTTTTTATGTTCATTTCATTACATTTGCTCATTTTTATTAGCTTAGGCTAAAGTCATTTGCATTGCAACACTAAAAGCCAGGGAATTTCAGCTTACAGGAAATGATTCTGGTAATTCTATTTCTCATGAACATACTTACAGCTAACCACCAGGTTTTAATTTGTTTGCACAGTCCTTTAACTTGTAGCTTACTCATGCACGAGGCCACATAATAGAAAAGATTCAGAATTATTGTCATCATCAAATGACAGAGTTGCCAAAAACAAGGCAATTCACTTTAGAGTTCATCCATATATTCCTGAATTGGTAAACCAAAGGGCAGCAGAAATTAAATTCAATGAATTTCACAGAGAAAAGGTGTTTGTACATGTTGTTGTCTCAAAGGACTCACTAGCATCTGCACTGCCAAAAAGCCCAGAACTTAGGGATTGAAAAAAATCTCTAAATGGTGACCAAGACAGATTTCTTTCCCCCTAGAGGATGCCTCTGACACTCCTTCCACTTTGCACCTGAACCAAACCAGGTTAAAACCAGTGGAAGAACAGTGCATAAAGTTCCTAAAAGATGCAACAGAAATAATTTTGTAGTTGGAAAGCCTGGCCACTCTGTTCTCCTTGAAAGGTGCAGGCTCTTCATTGATACACCTCAAAGCTCAAATATCAAAGTGATCCTCATTACGCAGAAATTTTGCTGAACCTTGACAGGAAAGCAGAAGACATACATTGACATCACTGTGAAATTATGTGAATGCCTCATCCCAGAACTTTGTTTAGCCTGTTCTGGACACTAAGTAAAACATTATACTCAAGCATTCAACCCAGATGCAACCCAAAAATACTATCCACTGTCAGACAAAAAGATAAGATGGAAAAGTTTATATTATAGTGAAGAAACAAACATCTCAAAAATTCTCATCTGAATAACATTTGAATAGTTTCACATACATTAAAAGATTATTAGGTTTTGGTCAAGTCTACTGAAAGCTGAACTCAAAATTGCTCAAGAAAAGGATGAAAAGGAACGAGGCTTTGGAAGGCCCACATTTTCACTGACACTTTGGGAACTGGAATTCTGATTGCTATGGGGCATTAGTCAATACAGAGATATGCACAGAGAACAACATATTGCCAAATTAACAAAGCTTGAGATAACGACCTTAAATAATGAAGGTCACTATGGCAAGCATTTCTGTCTTCAAGGTTGGGCTACTTCAAGGTAAGTGTGGATATAAAAGAATATTGGTTGTTACAAGATTCTCTTTCAGGGCTGCTAGCTGCAAAAATTTTAGGGAAAAATAGCACATGCACACAAAACTGTGAGATACAGAGCCAAAACCTTCAGATAACATGAAAAAGATGTTTATTTCATATTTAATAACCTTCTATGACAAATTTGGGAAATCTGTGTTTTGACAGAATAAGTTTAAGGAAAAATGATTAAATTTATCTGTCTCCTGTAAATCTGCTTTACTTGGAGATCAGTTCTTTTTCCTTTGGGACAGCCCACACAGCTTAGGCATTTGTTGGTTTCTTTTTTATGATGACTTTTAAGTTGCAAAAGCCCAGCAAGTCCAAGGTTTTCATAGTTCTGGAGACGTAGGGCAAAAACGAAACAGCTTGTAATAAATTCAGAGTTATTTTCATCTCTCATCCTGTTATGAGTGAAATGATATTTTGCGTTGGGAAACTTGCTAGTGTAGCTTATCTAAATAGAGAGGGAGTGATATTAGAAAAAATATATTGGAAGTCCACAACTGTATATAAAATGAATTCAAAACATCATAATATTTGTCCTGGCAGTTACACAGGTAGTACCAGTTGTGAAAATCAGTATCATTTCCATGCAGTAGAATGTTATAGAGCCTACTGGATTCAGCTGTTTTGGGAGAAAGCTACATATCTGAACCAACCTACGCAACGTTTCCACAAATGAAAGTATCTGCAGGAACAGTCCAAACACCCAAAATGAAGTGGGAAGTTCTAGAACTGGCCCCACTATTCTGCCAAATCAGAATGCTCGGGCAGAAGTTAAACTGTGGGAGATCATATCTTCCAAAGGATTTGGCCACCATTCTATTATGCACACTTCACATGCTTATCCAGAAAATCACAAACATTAGTTGGGAGAGTCTGTGACATATATGCAACAATGATGATATTTAAAAATATAAAATTAACATAATTTTCTCATGCATAAAATGCATATAAGAATAGTGACAACCACTTTTTTTTTTTTTTAGAGTGGTTTCCCTTCAGTTTTATGGTCACATCAACAGTGTTTCTCCCCCTTTGGCTTGTCTCAAAGCTTCTAACAGTTTTATCTGCAGTAATCTTATGTAATAAGCTACACAAACAGAGCAACACGTTGGCGATAAGGATACTGTTTGAATTCTTCTATTTAATTTGAATTATTCGTACTAATTGTATCCAACCACACATCTCTGATTTTGTTAAGTACACATAGCAGCAGCTGAGTTTCCCCATCACCACCGCAGCCACTGGCACGGCCCACATACGCACACTGCAGTGTGCCCAAAACTTTTCATGCTGTTCAGTACTGTTAGCAGTGAGCCACAAATCTTCTTTAATATTTCCTGACAATGCCCACAGCTTAAGCCCTCAACTAAGAAGGGTCAATTGCTAGAGTAATCCCACCATTCAGAGACTCAAACACTGACAACATAATTCCATTGCTATACTACTTCCACATGGGGAAGGAAAGAAACTTTTGGCAGAGATCGAGTACTTTCCAGAGTAAAAGTTTCATCATTTAATTCTCTTCTTTCAATTCTAGGCAGAGTTACCAAGCCTGCTATGCTTGGACAAGTGCCTGGTGGTTTACTCAGCCCAAGGCTAGCAGGGGGTGCTTCAACACACGTCCAGATCCACTTGTGATACCATAGCGATAGTTAATTTTCTGCATAAAGCACAACTGCCTATTTCTGCAGTTGATTGTTTGAGGGTTTTCTACTTAACTGAACCTTTGTCTTCCTCCAGGAGGTCAGCTAGAGGAGAAAATACGAAATTCTTTTTTTCTGCTGTGGCTGAGACGCACAGTATTTGGCATAACTGTACTTGCAAAAAGTCCTGATCTGAACATAGCTTTTACTGGCAAAAGAATACTAGTTAATGTCACATTTTGCTGAATTAGGCTGAGAAGTTTTTCAATGATTTATACTTTTTCCATTGCAACAAGGTTTCAGCAGTCCAACAATTTTCCTAACCTTACTGTCCTTTAAATAAATATGCCCTTCAGTAAAAGAAAACAAGCCTGAAGTCAGGCCCAGATCCAGCACAAAATTTACACCATTTAAAGTCATTTCCTTAAAGAAATGTCAGGACAGAGTAAGTCCATATTTAACAGACAGTGCCTATAATATCTCCAATTATGCTTTCAACCTCTCCGTTCCAATTATTTTATGTTGGAAGATAAAGCAATGACTTCCTTAAATAATTTAAATATTTCCACTTTATACGTCTTTATCTTCATATACATCCTGAATAAATTAAATGGATGAGAGTCACATAGTTCCAAAAGAATTCAACCTCTCCCAGTATATATTTTCAAGGAAAAATACGGGTGCAAAACTCAATTGTTTTTTTGCCTTTCAGCTGAATGGTAGTGAGTGCTGAAAGCATCCAGAATGCACACAAATACTTTGCATTTTTGTCTGACTTAATACTGTCTAGGACTTCAACCAGTACTTCAGAGGAAAAAAAGAAAAAAAAAGCAGTTTAATTTAAGACTACTTCTTTCTACAAAGGAGGGACAAGGAAGGTAAGGGCAGCCAGGACTCCCATTTAAAGCAACTAAAGACACCCACTTCAAACTTTTTGAGTATTCTGTACATCTATAAGCTTCTGCATGTACATAAGCTAGTAAGATTTAAACTGTTTACAACAAGGAAAAGCACTTGACAGCTGTGCAAGTGGTTACAGTTTGTTAGACAAAACCTCTAACTATTCCATAAACTATGGTGAAATCTTCTAGGCATGCATAGAGCAATAAATTGCAATTCCAAATGAAAAATCATAAGCAATATGACATGTCAATTCTGAACATTTATTTGAATCAATCTACCTAGTTATCAAGATACTAAGAGTATACAAGGCAAATATGAAACACTTCCTTCATAGGCTCCTATATGCATGCTACTCCAAGAACATACTAAAATTTTAAGGAATAAATTGAAGCTGCAATGCAGTTTATGGGTCATAGCGTAATAGACTTGGGAATAAAAAGCTCTGCTGCTCACAGAGCAGCTGACACTGCTTTGAAGTAAGCCAGGTTTTACCAAAACAGAAAAAATATTAGCCTAATCAATGGCAGAAATCTGTGGTGAGGGCAAGCACAGCAGAAATCTGTCAACATTGAATTTATATTCTCAGAACACTCTGTGGTGGTAAACGGGGTTTTGAATACCCTCTTCCCAGCCTGCTGTTGTGAAAAAACAGATTGGTGATGGAGAGTTTACCAATTCCAAGCAATTCCTTTATTCAAGCCATAGAACTATTTTCTTACTATCATTAACTAAAAATCACAGACATGCAGAATCATAGAAGTTGGAAAGGACCCCTGGAGATCATCTAGTCCAACACCCTGCAAAGCAGGTTCCTTACAACAGGCTACAAAGGAAAGCATACAGTTGGGTTTTGAATATCTCCAGAGAAGGAGAATCCACCACCTCTCTGGGCAGCCTGTGCCAGTGCTCAGTCACCCTCAAAGTAAAAATGTTCTCCCACATGTTCAGATGGAAATTCCTGTGTTTCTGTTTGTGCCCTTTGCCCCTTGTTCTATTGCTGTGCAGCACTGAAAAGAGCCTGGCCCCACATGTTTGATTGCCATGCTTTAAATATTCCCTCTCATTCTTATCCAGGCTGAACAGTCCCAGGTCTCTGAGCCTTTCCTCACAAGGGAGATGGCTCCAAGCCCCTCATCATCTTCGTGGCTCTCCACTGTACACTCTCCAGAAATATTTATTGAACCAAGGAGCCTCAAACTGGACACAGTACTCCAGATATGCCTCATCAGTGCAGAGGAGAAGGTGAGAGTCGCCCCCCGCCCTGATCTGCTGGCCTCACTCTTTTTTATGTACCCCAGGATACCATTTGCCTTCTTGGTCACAAGGGCACACTGCTGGCTCATGGCCAATCTGTTGTCCATCATAACACCCAGGTCCTTTTCTGCAGAGCTCCTTTACAGTGAGTCAGCCCCTAACCTGTACTGACACATATGGTTATACCTCCCTAGGTGTGGAATCTACATTTACTACTGTTGAACTTCATTGGGTTCCTCTCCACCCAACACACCAGTCTGTGTGACTGTGTCAGTATAAAAAAAAACATAGCTCTTGATCAATCTCTAAATAGGTACTGAAGAAGTGTTTCTGAAATTCAGAAGTATGGTCTTTGCCCTACCTACTTAGCAGGCAAGGAGCAGACACATCACTACCAAAATATAGAGTTTGACACATTAATCAATTTTTTAGCACTAACTTCTTGGTCATCATTTCTTCATCAAACCACAAGTACGCAGTGCGCCAGCTCTTCTAAAACCAACTTGAACGTATTTTGGGAAATATAATTCACATTTTAGTTTAAATCTGATCAAATGAAGCCAGCTAACAACAACTCAGTTGTCTCTTCTGGCCAACCTCTGTGCTAACTCTGTGGTCACTGCTGTCCAGCTTGCCTTACCCTGGTTCACAGTCACTATAGTGTGCAATCTGAACTATTACTACAAATGAAAATATCACCAGTTCCCAGAGGCATGTGCAGTGCGCCTCAGGCCACACACTTACTGACATAGTACACTGTGTTCAAAGGCTCCCAGCTTCCTCAAACACCACTTCCCTTCAGAGCATGCCAAAGTGCTGACTCCCAAAAAGACACCACCCACTTGAACTTTTAAACTGTTTTTAAAAACAGCATATTTACTACTAATTTTTTATCTGACTTAGACTGGGATGCAAGACTTCTGACAGAAGAGAATTACACTAACTGGATTAGAAATTTAAATACATAAGGTGAAGCTGAAGTCTGTTATTATCAAACAAAAATATTGAATACATTAACACCTACTTTTATCTATTTAGAGAATTTTTTCTTGCAGAAGTCTACCCACCTTTTTCCCCAAGTTAAACATCCAGGTATCTGTCTTTTCAAGGAGGGTAAGGAAACTATCCTTCTGCTAAAAAAAAAAAAAAATTGTGGTGGGAGAACAAATGATGGTATTTCTTCTAGTGGAAGGAAGTAATTAACCTTTTGTTTACTGTACTTCATCTTGTGCTGATAATATATGCATAAATAAGTTTGGAAAAAAAGAGAGCAATGCAACAAGTCTTTTGATGACTTAATTACGCAAATCAGGAAAAATAAGGGTTGAATGAGCAATCAAGACTAGTAAAGAATTTCAGAGAATAATGAAACAACCTTTACTGATTCTTAATGCCACATTCCCATCTAAAAAGAAACAGCAGAACTGAAAAGGTAAAGAAAAAAAAATCAATTTCATTTAAGGTACAAATTGAATTCTACATTAGAAATGCTTAAGAACTAAGACTTTTCCCTGAAAAAGAAAACTGACACTGGATGCTAATATGCTAAAGATAGATAAATCACAGTGGAAAGAAATAAGTGAATAGGAAGTAGCTGTCCTATCTGCCCAAGCAGAAGGCTAGAAAGTATTCAATGAAACTAACAACAGAAAATGAAGTGTTTGAGAATACAAGCAGAAAGAGTGGTGTTGTTTTCACATAAGGCACTTTTGTCTTTTAGGGGTTGGAGTGAATAAGCCAACTGAAAGAAAGCTGGAGTGGTAGTCTGAGAGTGTGTCACTTAAATAAATAAGAAGAATCACAAAATGACCATTTCAAGCAACAGAAATACTGATGACTCCAATGCAATTTTCATTAGAGCACTTTAAAATATTAATAAATATTTCTATGAAATATACAGATGCATAGTTTTGAGTTATTCCTCACTTTTCTGAAGTTAATCTGTGCTATCCTTTCCTAAAAGTAGTTTCAGTATTAACATTTTTAACTGAAAGGGTTTTCAGATATTTCTGAGAAAATCCAGATAAAAGGTTATAGCATTATATATCAAGCAATTGATAGTATAAAGCAGATTTAATAAATGAAATCAGTGCTTTCTATAGGAAATTCACAGAAAAGCAGTGATGAAGGCTTAAGTAGAATACAGAAACTACTTTGACTTTCATGTAAATGTCTTCAGAGAGGGGAAGCACAAACACAGCAAAGTAAACTTTTTTTAATCACAAAGTGGGAAAGCAAACCATTATGTAACAAGGAAAACAAACTGTCCTAATAACAAATGAGCACAATACTCATTTGTTGCTTATGAATACAATATGCTTGTTACAAATGGAAGAGAATTTTCAGAAAATACAGCAAAATTTCTTATTTATGTTCACCGAAAAGAACTTGAAGCTAGTGTCAAAAACCCGTGCCAAAAGGGGATCACAAATGGAAGTAATTTTGAATCAAATAGATTATGAGCTCATCAAAAATATTTCACTTGAGAATTGTAGTTTAACTCATTCTAGACTCATGAAGATAGCATTTGAAGACTTTCATCTATTTAACTGAGAGAAGAATAAAAGCTCAAGAGATACGAACCACCAACTTACACTTCCCATCCAAGGGAAAGTAGTTCTAGGGAAAAACAGTCAACCATTGTAGAACTATTACTTAGCAGATTTCATGTGCATAACTTGAGATCAATTGAACTATCAAGGACAAATCAATTTTGTATGTAAATGCTTTTTGTATGCTAAGTATTTTTTATAAACTGTGTCTTACATTTTTTATAGCCTATTCATTTCAAGATAATCATTCTTAAAATAAATTCATAAATGGACAGTCTCCTTCAAAAATTTTTAATTGCATTTCTCCCATTCTATACACAGGTTCCCAGCACAATTCAATCTTTTGAACTTGCATCATAAATGGCAAGACTACCAACATCTATCTGGTTGCATTTCAGTGCTACAGAAACTGCTGCTTTGGACTCATCCAACTGAACAATCTGTGAAATTTTCATATAGTTGTTGTCAGTCTCAGTCTCAAGTACTGAGAATTTGCTCTATCAGGTAGCGTTATTGCACTCTTTGTATCTGTTGTCATTTCCACAAAAATAAATAGGCAGCATTACTTTTGGATCAATCTATGTACTTGCACAGCCAGAGTGGAGGCTTATTACAGCTCTAAAAACAGAAGCTTACTAAGCAGGATTCAATCGATATTAGCTTGCTTTACAAGTAAAAAGACACATAGTGGATGTAGTATAACTGTATATAACATGGCCCTTATTTCTACTCACGCTCTAGG
Organism: Perdix hodgsoniae; assembly: GCA_035772895.1. NCBI lineage: Eukaryota > Metazoa > Chordata > Aves > Galliformes > Phasianidae > Perdix > Perdix hodgsoniae. Next base: position 6,594,975 of record JAPSGF010000016.1, read on the forward strand.
CCTCATTAGTACTCCTGAGAGCTATGAAAGTGGTACTAGGTATTACATACTGTAGAATCCCTATGGCACCCTGTGCATTTATGAAATATCTGGAAGAACCCAAAGAACAGGAAATGCTATCAGTCTTACGAGCTTATTCCATCTCAGAAAGATCATACTGATTGTTTTGCCTAATCTGAAAAAGAAATCCAATCAAGTTAATCTCTAATGATGCAAAAGATAAGTTTAAGGGAAAAAGAATTTCAAGTAGGTAGGACAAAGAAATCAAAAAAGGTAACAGAAAAGCATCTTAAAAACAAAAGAGTGCTGGGGAGAGAGCAGAGAAATTTTGGCTATCAGAAAAAAAGATGTTTTCAACACCCATGAACAAGAGGCATGTGAAAGGACAGAGCAGCCTTTCCAGCTGATACAATCACAGGAAGATGACTCCACACACAGCCCTGTCTGTGCACGTATAGTGATAAAAAGAGAACAGCAAAACAATGGAAAATGCTGCAACTGAACAGACAACTGCACTTCCAAAAATGTCAAAGCAAGTAAATCTCAAGCAGGTAAACCTCAGACAGTACAAACAAGGACCTGAGAAAAACTATTCATCTGCCTACCTTTACCACTCACCAGCCACCAAAATCTCCCAAAAACACATTCATACACTCAGAGCTAATGAAAACATTCTAGCCATTTCAAATTATTTTCTCCTTTACTACTGAAAGACTAAACAACAAATGCAGCTCCAGAGGACACCCTTCAACAGACTAATTGACAAAAACACATACTCTATTAGAGCTAGGACCTCCTGGAGCAAACCTATTTTGTTACTGTTCAATAGAAACAAACATTTCCTCCACTTCATTCTGATAGGCATTTTTTCTACTCACATGTGTCTGTTTTAGCAACAGTACAACTATACCAGAGCTCATTTAAAGGATAATTTTGAGGCTGCTAGCAAATCTCTCCACCACATGCAACAAAAGTTCTAGCTGTGAATTTCTAAGAAGCAATTTCTTAAAATATGGAGGAGAAATTGGTACTTCTGGGTAACACTGATGCACTCAGTTAAAACACAGAAGATATTTTGCCTCAAAGACTCAATAATGCAGGTGTTTAGGTAGAATATGTGGTTAATCAGTGACTGGTAGTTATCTGACAAATACATCTGAGTTTGAAACTTACCTGGAGTTCATCTGTTCTGAGAATTACAGCCTGCTGAGGGAAGTGCTTATGTATCAGTCTTCAGCTTTAGGTAACAACTGACTGAATACAGGGATTTATGATTTCCTCTTAAGTAGTTACAAAGTAGTGAGGGAGTAGCAAGGTTCTGGGACAAAGGAAGGCTCTTTGCCACTTCCTGTTTTCAGAGAACGTGAAATATCTTCAGGTCACCTATTCTAAGCTTCTGAGGTTAGAAGACAAAAAAGTGAGTGGTAATATATAATTATATAATTAAATGCATGGAAGGGAAGCCTTTTGCCTTTTTTTTTTTTTTTTTTTTTTTTTTTTTTTTTTTTGCAGATCCTACAGCAGCTTAATGCATTACTGCTTACTCTTTATGCTTTCAGGTTAGACTTTGTTGGTATCAAATAGCATCATACTTAAGGCATTAAAAGCAGGATTTGTAAAACAAGCAAGACACATATCTCTTCTTCCACTCAGGCCAATGATCAAAGTAAAATTACTTTTAACAGAAGACCGAGGGACATGGTTAGTGGGCATCTAGTGGTGACAGGTTGGTGGTTGAACCGGATGATCTTAGACATCTTTTCCAATCTTATCAATTCTATGAATCTAAGATTTAATACTATTCAAAGAATCCTAAAGAATCCTTAAATCTCTTCAAAAAGCACGATTGCTCAGATCCTGGAAACTAGTCCAAATCATTTGCTATAAAATAATGGATTAGAAACCCATTTTCAGAAAAAGGCACAATAAACCTTCCCTCCCCCCAAAGAACAAACAAACAAACAAACAAGACTGAAAAAGCCACTAAAACAAATAATGTAAACATCTCACAGAACAGAGGGACCATTCACAAGCTGGAGAGGCAGACTTCACAGCAATCCAAAAATTAAAAGAAAATGGGAAAGTAATGCAGTGTATGGAAAGTACAACAGTGTATGACTGTAAACAGTATTCAAATGGAAAATGAACTCTAGTTTTATTTAAACAGAATTTGTTAATGAATTAGTAAATGAAAAGAATAAATCAGACTTTACTTCTCCCCACTGTAATATCCAGGAAAATAATACTGTCAACATTACTTTTAGGGACTAATCAATAAACCAGTTTTGCACCTGTTATGTAGGTAGGACTTCCCAGTACTTTCAGAGCCCTCTGACAGTAGAAGTCAAGCTGCATGGTGGACCCTTCCAATGCGTTCTTCTAAATACACTCACAGATTAAATGAGTACATTACTTTGTGGATGAATTTTGCATCTAAAACTGATGTTTTTACACACTGAAGTAAATAATCCTAACAAAGTAATGACCAGTTTGCTTTTCAGTTTGAAGGTAGTTGATACATACAACAAAACGTAATCTATAGCTCCTGATTCTTTCTTAGCATCTGGCAGCCAGATGGTAAGCTCAGAGTTGAATGCAAACAAGAAACCGGTGAAATACTGTGAAACAGATCTATTTTAATAAAACATCCATTACTAAGGAGTCCGGAGATTTTTTCCATCTAACACCAGGAGCAATGACCTAAAAGATAAGTTCTTAGAGGATGCCAAAAATTGTAAAATGGAGTAAGCTATGTCAGATAGAGTGAAACTTGCTGTGGCTTACATCCACAGCATTTTAAAAGGAAATGAATTTTTGAAGACCTAGGCCATAAAAAGAAGTATATATATGTATATATTCTTAAATTGCTGCAAAAGCTCTGGAGATTTTGGTCATTAACGTCCAAGTAGTCTAAGTGTGAAGAATATTTACTAGTGCTATAGTTTTCCATTGTATTTTTTCCTCATCGTCAGTACCAGTATTTATTTGATCAATCCAAGCATATCAACCAATACCAACATTTATTTCAGAGCATCTAAGTCCCAAAAGATCTGTATAATAGATTATTGTTATTTTTTTAAAAATGGTTATAAGTATCACAAATGTCTTAACACCATGGAAAAGACTGTCCAAAAAGGAAAGGTTATAACTGAAATTTGTAATTATAGGAAAACAAACAAACAAACACACAAAAGCACTAGCCTCAAGAAAAAAAGGTAGTGATAAAAATGAGGATCCCAAAAGTTTCAGACTGAAACAATATAAATGTGAAATTCAACATCGAAGTAATGAGCATCTACTCTTCGAATCAAATATCAAGAACACTTCTATCCATTGCTCTTTTTAAATATGAAAGAAACATTTTACTTCCACAAACAGCAAATTAGCTCAGTAGGAATTCACTGGGAATCAAACACATAAGAAAACATGTAGCATAAGTAAATGAAGCACTTATTTTCCCAACACAAAAAAATCAGTTTTACAAAGTAAACGTTTTATCTCCTAGTATCATTCTTCCAGGAATAACAACAACACAGTATGGGCCTCATCTTTCAATTGGGAAAGAGATTCTAATTTGAATATTTATCTAAAAGATTTCTTAGAGGTTTCTTTATACATTATGGTAACCACATCTCACATCTCACTGAAATTATGTAAAAAATCTTCATATTAGAAATGAAATAGCATCCTGAATATGACTACAAATTTACATATAATCTCCTGAATGTCTAATCCCCAGAACCTTATTTTTCTAATGCCAAAAATACTCTATTTCTAACAGAAGACTTTAATCAGAAAAAAATGATCAAGCAATAAAAAGCCTGGCACAAATTCTAAAAATACATTCGCATAGAAGATGTTTCTTCTTTTTTTGGAACTGAATTGTATCACAGATTTTAAAAGATTGTTTGATTCTTAAAGTATTCCTTAAAAATTATTCCAGAATTTGATGTATTTCAGTAAATCTGAAAAAGAAAAGAACATTAAACTGACAAGAAAAACAGGGCTGTCAATGATTTGCTATCCTCAAATGCATCATTCTTTAATTCACTGAACCAAGGATGTGCAAAGGCTATATCCTTTTATTTCACCAACACATGTCTCTGGAGTGCCATTGTGTGCCAATGTTGGGAACTCAGCACACTTCTAATTTAAACTCATTTCTTATAGATAGAAATTATTTCATTTCCTGCACAGGGTCATGCATACCAGCTACATAGTTCTTCTACAAGTATTTAGCTATCTATAGTCAAAGTCTATATACTTTATGCCTATTTATATTTATTATTTATGCGCATTTTTATTTATGCTTATTCAAAGGTTTCCCCTATCTCCTCAGAGAGATGGAAGACCTGATTTGATTCATGTAACCCCGTATGAAAATAAGAACTGGAACATTTAAACTTTAATAAAAAAGGAGAGAAAGAAAGAGAGAAGTTAGCGGTCCAGACAAATATAGTTTAAAACAATGAAAAACCTGTGCCAAAATATACTTTCCAGAGCAGTTTTGGTTTGCCAATAAAATTAAAATGAATCACAATTTCCACATCTATTCCATTTCAAGTTAGGATTAAAATAACTGTTAAAATGTAGATTTTGTGGAGTTTGATCCGCTTGATGGCAGATATAAACAATAAACTGCAAACAGAACTGATGCAAAGAGACCTCACACGGGCCCCAGCAGACACTTTCAGACGTAAACTGACATTTGCATGATGCTGCATATATGTTAAGTGCTGTTGCACATCTGGATGGGATTTCACTATTCCAAGGTACAACAAAGCAAATATTGTAGTTGGTGAAACTCATAAGATGTAATACAATCACTGTGGACATTAGTTGAGTCCACTCTTTAATTTAGAGCTATTAATTGTATAGAAATTTCAGTATTTTCCATATTCTCCGTATCTGTTAATCACACCTCCTTTTTTCCTCATTAAAATAGATACAATTATCAATATATAACTTGTTGCTTAAACTATTTTAACATTTTTTTAAAAACAATGTATGAGTGTTTGTACATAAACAACACATAATCCATTTTTACTTGCTGAGAGGAAAAAAAAAAGAACTGTTTTCAATAGGACAATGTGTAGAAACCTGCAAGTTAAAGTCATTAAGTTTTTAAAGTATCAAGATGTTTTCACTATTGCTGGCACCGTATTAGGCCATATCCAGGACAACCCTATCTGAGGAGTAACTTGCTACAGAGACAACTTAGGAAGGAGCAAGTCATGAGAGAAACAGAGGGAAAGGAAGCTTGCCATTAGCCAGTGAGCCAACAAGTCTGAACACTCAGACATTACTCTTTGGGCTGATTTCTTGCCTTTCTTGATGGCTGCAAGTTGTTCCTTCAGGACTTTTTTCTATCAGTTCAGTGTGTCAAGAGAACAAAGTTTAGAGCAGCAAGAAAGCCATGAAGCCTTGGAACTTTGAGTCCCTCTCAAAAGAAATAAGATTTCTATGTTATTCAGAGATAGCTTTTACAGTCATACAGTTATGCAGTTATAAGCAGAGCTCAAAGACATAGCTTAAAATTAAAGGAGAGCAGGTATTAAAAGAATAACTACTTCATTAGTCCAATCAACTCTCAAACTGTCCATGGAAACAAAGGCATTGTCCAAAAATAGAAGATGGCCTATGTACAAAAATCCCTCTGCCAACAAATCTGTTTCTAACTCATAGCAATCCAACTCCAACCTCTAGAATATAGGATATGTTACAATGACCATGTCTGGGTTGTGTTTTTTTCGGTGTTAACGTTGATCATTTTCTTTGCCTCAGTAGGGCTCCGATTCTGTTATTCATATATTATGGCTGAAGATATTACAGTACAGCTATGGTTCAATACTTAGGGCCTCTTGAGGTGGAGAGAAGCATTCCAAAGTACACCCACAAAAGCAGAAAAGAAAATAACACAGAGACTATAAAAAGCGTAACTTTTCTGAAAGTTCAATTTTACGAGTTAAACCCAGCCAATGGCATTAGCTCTTAACAGAATGAGGCAAAAAATGTTTCTACTTCCTCTCCTTTTTCTTTTTCTTTTATACTTCTAAACCCTGGATGGAAGTCATTAACAAAATAAACTTTCTTAAGCTGCAGCTTTGTCAGCATCTTACTCAGATAACAATAATATACTGCTCAAATCTCCTTTAGAGACTGTTTTGTTTGGTCAAAAGGGAATACAAATGTGGACATCACTTACATTTATGTAAAATCTAACTATCAAGTATTAAAAAATAAAGATCACAAAAATATGATACCTTTTTACTGCAGATTATGTTTTGTCCCAGGCATCACACAACATTTTTAGGTGAAAGGAGCAACAGCTTGTTTTTTTTTTAATGTCCAAATATCTTTTTACGTTAGACAGGAGCTGGAAAATTCAGCTAGAGTGCATTAAAACCATGAGGGTGCCAACGTGCAGGAATTCTCAGAAGGAATAAAAAGCTCAGCAAAAGAATGAAGAAGAATCTTAAGATAATTTGGCTCTTTTACTATCTTCCCCATCAACAACTGGGGCACGCCAAAGATATTAATCATCTGTACTATATTTGTATAAAAATGACTGCCCAGGGAACAGATGTTCTCTGTTTTGGCACAATCCTTCTCATTTGAATTAGCCACGCTCTGTCAACGGATAAGCTGAAAAAGTTGTTAGAACAGTATAGAGGCAAGCATGACCCTTAGATGTTTCTCATCTCTCCCATTATTAATCTTTACACTTAGCATTTTACAATTTCAAAGACAAAAAAAAAAAAAAGAAAATAAATCCTTGCCAAATTAACTGGGCAAGATTTTTTTTTTTTCTCAGTAGATGACAAAGGTAGCTTCAACACCTTTACAGAGTGGAGTCTTCTATCTTTACAAAAATAAATCTAAATCAAAACTCTATTAGTTTGTAGAACTATAGAAATTGGCCCCGTTGTCATCACGTGACAGCATATCAGTACATCAAAGATTCAGCACACCATAAGTGTGCCACTAAGTAGCATTTCTGTTCAAACCCTTCTTTCAGACACTGCTTACCACTGAAGATTCTGGAAGCATGACACTGGCACTGAAAATCATTCAAGGTGGCCAGGGAGATCTTCCTGTGCCACTGTATAATATTCTTGAAGAAAGCATGTTACATCATCAAAAGTGTAGCAACAGCTGCATTTGCACAGTTGTTTCTGTGTTACTTCAGTTTAATGAAGCAAGACGACAGAAAAAGTAAAATCACGCTCAAGTTTTCAAAGACTTCCAACAGTTGAATCAGTGCTGTTGGATCAACCTCAAAGCAGAATGCCAAATGTAGAAAGTGTCCTAGACAGCACTTAAAATATTGTAACATTACCCTTACAAAACCCCTCTGTGAGACATGTTAGATCAACTTGTGAATTTTGGAGCCATTTTAGAGCCATTATAAAATGCTTTCAGCTCTTTAAAAGAATCTATTATAATATAGTCCAGAGTAATGGTCAGGGAGGCATTCTGGCAATTCTGCGGTTGTTTTCAAACCCCTGTAGCTGCCTCCCCTGACCTTATCATGTTGATATAATAAACATAAGTGATCATCTTTCATATTTCACCCAATAAAATGCACAATTTGTTCCAAGACATCACAGATTAGTTTTCAGCAAATGTACTCTGCAATGATATCTAGCATTCTCAAATGTCCACTGCCTTATTCATCAAGAAGACAATTACAGCATCATATGCCATGCCAGTTTCAGATATCAATATATTCATGTTTAAATATAAGGGCTATGTGTGAGATTTCTCTTGTACCTCCTTGCTGGCATTTTTAATGGCAGCTAGAGTACTACAGTAAAGAAAAGCAGGAATGTGTCTAAGAGCGGTTCAATATATAACTTTATAATTCATTGCAGAGGTGTGAGTGGAAAAAAAAATGTTGTAAAATTCTTATAGTCATAGAGAAAGCACAGTAATTTATCACTCTGTGTGGTGATTTTATGCTTTCACATCACTAGCAGCTTAAAATGGTATTGAATTGGAAGCCACATCTGCTTCTCCTATGTGCCACTAAATGACATAAACATTCTGGGTTTCAAAAGGACACAGTAGTAATTCCGAGGTCAACTGAAAGCAAAAACTTTCTAGTATATTTTAAATACCAAATAAGACCCTAAACTCAGACTTTGCTTTGATTTGGACATCCCTGCTCGCACAATATGTACAACATGATTTTCTTTGGTTATATGTACATGCACATACATATGCAACCAGTGCAACAGCCCAGGGCTAGCAAGTGATATTCAACCAACAGGTCTAATATTCATCTCTGAGTCCAGGCTTCTGTGTGTCTTCCCAAATATGCTTACATAAAAGTTAGTTTATGGTAAATTATTTGTTTCATTTTTTAAGTATCCATACAGAAGAGTTACTTAAATAACAAAGAGATACAGGACAAAGATATATAAGAATCATCAAGAAATTTAGATCAGATGTCTTGCAAATGAGAAGATAGCTTGACTGGTTAGTGTCTAGCTAGTTTTCCATGCTTCATGTTGAATTAGTCCTTTATGTTACAGCAGAAACACTGATATCTTAATGTTTTCTTAATGTTTCTAGCATCCTCAGCTATTTCTATTGAAGCAGTTTTGAACTTGGCAGTGCCATAAAGAAGGACCAAGCAAGTAATAAAATAGTCTTTGTCCCATTCTCAGAGACCCTACTGATACTTTATACACCTTCATATGACTTATTTTACTATGTGAAAAGGGATTAGAGTGTTCTAATGTTAATAACATTAACTTTACTAAAACTGTACTAAATGTAAAATTCATGCTCTGATTTTTACGCTGAGAAATAATAGAATAAAGAAGTTCCATCACCAAAATTCAGCAGAAACACATGAAAGAATAAACAAAAACACTCAAGGGAGAGGCTAGCTATGACAATACTCTTCCACTCCCTCTCCAAAGTTTCTTTTCCCACTTTCGGTAGAGATAGTAATGAACACACACTCTCTTTCATAGGTCACATATGGAAGAGGCCATGTGGCTGTGACTAAATATTGCTCTTCTTTATGTACAAGCCCTGTATTCATAATAACTCCTCCAACTGCATGTCAGGTACATGTTTCCTTAGGAATAAGAAAGCAATTAAAAAAAAAAAAAAGTTGAAAATAGGAGTAATAATAAAATTATTCATAAAAAGTGAAGAACAAACATTTTTAAATTTATGCTGCTTAAACTTCAGATATGCCACTTAATAATATGTAACTTAAAAATATAAATCCGATACTGCTAGTACTTACAGCTTCAACTAAAATTCAGAATGACATGGAATCAGGATAGTTTACAGATTTTTAAATTTTAAATTTTAAATTTTAAATTTAAAGTTTCAAATTTATGTTGATGATAGTGGATTAAGTTAATCAGCCTGCCCAAAATTACACATGACCAGGTCTGCACTTGGTCTTCACCTGAGCAGTATTAGATAGGTCATTGATTTCTAATACAAATGAGGGGCAGATAAAAGCCAACATGTGAAAGCCTTACCAACTACTGCCATCCGTGCCAAAGTCAATGGAATGAGCACATGTATATTACTCTTCCCATTCCATGTAGAAAACTTGTACTATTGGTTTTGTCTTTCAGTTTACCACCATGCAAATTATCCTAGTACCAGAACTTGTATTACATGTTAAAAGGAGGGACTATTACAAGCATAAAATCTGCCAGTTATAGCCCAAGTGAGTCAACTCCAGTTACATAAACTGGACTCAAGCTACGTAGACCTGTAATACTTAATTTATTCCCTTCTTTGGGATATAGTGATTGAATGTCTCAACAACAAAGCTAACATAGTAACTATAATGTGAAGTTCCACTTTGCTGTTTCATAACCTTTTTCTTTATCATTGATATTGTCTGCTCCAGATGAATCAAGACCAATCAAACCAAGCTAGGATGTAAAAAATAAGGTAACAGTTGCACATTCAGTCTTTCAGATGAAGCAACTGAGCACCCTCATCCATTCAAAAAGCCAGCATGTCCTTCAGCAAACTATTCAGAGTACTGTTCTTGCCTCTCAAATCCGTGCATGGCATATTCAGGCCCAGTGAATGTAAACAGTATACATGTTTAGTGTAGGCAGCTCTATCTACTATGTAAATGCAGAGAAAATATTACTTCTCTGTCTACTGAACTGCAAACCATAGCAATTTTCAAGAATTCTTCCTCTGTAGATAACAAGTTAAGAGCTGCGTACATTTCACTAGGGTAGTTTGCCTTAAATCTTAATCGTTGAAAATGAAAATCTTATTCTTGAAGGCATATAGTCAATCACTTCACAAGAGGACATTTTACTAGTTCACAAGTGAAGAAAGTAAAGGCTGTCAGTGGGAGAGGAAGAATTATTTATTTGAAATAAGCATGTTAGTGAGGCACACACACACACAAAAAAGAACTGCAAAGTGCCACACAAAACAGTAACTTGAGAAAAAGAACAATAAAATCTGGCTATCAAGAAACAACAGTAGTTCTCTAGTGTCTCCTGTTAACAGGAAAACAAGATCAGCCCTACTCCCATATACTTCAGAATATGGAATACTTCATACTTCACTTTCCATATGCCCACATTTCACAACCCCATATAAAAATAAATAAATAAATAAATAAATAAATAGCGCGGCATGATTGACTGCCCAACTAACAAATGAATTTATCCTGCAGTTAATGAAAATTATGTTACATAACAAAATTCCCTGGAGCAACAAGACAAATTCAGAGAAACTCTCTAGAGGCTAAGTGCTAAGACTAATTTTACAAACAATTCAGTTTCTTTCTACCATTTACATCCTCAGTTTTATGACATTGTTACTAGCAAGAAATTTGCTAGGACCTGAGTAGATCGGAAGAACACATCAGGTTAGATGAGTTTTGTCTGGATTCAACTGAAGCACAAACATGCACAAAACACTAAATTTAAGAAGATCCCATCAGGAATCAACAAGATCACCATCAGGAGACCAGTACTACAAACAGAGAACTAATTTAGTTTTAATCACAGTAGAACCTTTATTGTTCCTCAGTTTATCCATGGGAATGCCTTGTGTCCTCCTTACTGGGAAAATGCAGATTTAGTAGGGACTTCATCAATCTTCAGATGGAAAAATTTGCTGGAAAACTAGCTGAAGAAATTACAAGAATCAGTATACCCTTACATTTAGAACTAGCCCCAAACAGTTAATGGTCTTAAAGTAGTCCTTATTTTCCCATTACTACACTTCCTCTACCTGCAAAGGACTCTTGCTATTACATTACAGTATTCATTTCAGCCTAACTTATAAAAATAGCTTCAACTCCTTGGCAATGATAGTTCATGCTATATTTCTATTAAAGAAAATACAACAGGAAAATATCACTGATTTTGGATCTAAATCTGTTTTTTCAGACAGAAAGGTTTAATTCCATCTAGCAGTATTTGAAACATCAATACTCTCATTTCAAACCACAGTACATAAATTCCAGATATTTTTTCTCTTGCAGGACCATTACTTGTTATGATTTAGGATGTACATTAAAGCTATTCCAGTCATTCCCATTTTTTACTTCCATATTTTACCCATATGTATTATACATAGCCTGTGCTGTAGGGATTTTTCTCATCTTTTTTTTTTTTTCTTTTTTCTTTTTTTTTAACTTTGTGGAGTGAGAAATACGATGGTTGCCCCAAAAGTAACACCTCCTACATCATTATGTTGGCCTACAATGTCAGAGGTGGATGTTGTTGGTATGGCAGTAGAGGCAGAACCTTCCCATCAATATTCTCTTACACTTTGCTGGCATGCGACAGAGGGGCCGTCTGACAAAAATGGAAGCATGTATGAAGCAAAGGTGTGTAACTGAATTCCTCCATGTGAAAAAAAAATGGCACCCATTGACATTCATTGACATTTGCTGAATGTTGATGGAGACCAAACAGCAGATGTGAACACAGTGAGGCGGTGGGTGGTGCATAACAGCAATGGCAACAGCGGGTCTTGTTGCAGGTTTTGATGAGAGCAGCATGCAGACTCTTCTTTGCTGGTAGAAATGCACAGCTAGTGATGGTGCCACTGTTAAAAAACAGTGTTCTGTAGCTGAGAATTTGCTTTATCAAATAGTGATATTGTGCATTTTGTATCTGCTGTTGTTTCCATGGAAATAAATAGGAGGCATTACTTTTGGAGTGACCTATCTACGTTGCCCACACAAAGATGGTTAAATATTTTAGAATGTAATGAATGTCATAGTTGCTTGAAACAAAGAAAATAAAGGTGTAAAATGGCTTTTTATTAAAACTGAGAAGTTTTCATGTAACAAACATATTCACCAAACTTGAAACCAGGCTTCTAATATCTAATGAACGTTCTGACTACCGCTGTGCATACTATTATTGTGCACATTCATTTCATTTTTATATCCTTACTTTCAATCAGAAAATCTTCAATTCATCTTTTGCCACCTGAAAACTAACTGTGGCAAGGATTCAGCTAAAAAAATTAAAATAGAAATGATAAAGAACAAATGAAACCTCCTATTCAGCAACGCCTAGCTCCTCAGAATGCTTTTACATCCACTTCTCACCAACTTTACCAGTTCAGAATTTTTGTTGGCATATCTGGGTAAGTTACAATGTACACCAGCACACTTTCTTCCTTACTCACAAGCTCCTCTGGCATCCTAGATATATTCCACATTCCTCCATGTAAACTGCCCAGAAAGCAGCAGAACTACGACTGCTGTCTGACGTCAATTCTGAAGAAACACCACAGCTCTGAATATCTGAAACATGTAATTCATACCAGAGATTGTTAAATAGTTCAGTTACTGCCAGTGTGAATGTATCATCATATTTAACAACAGTGATTTCACTAATCTGTAAGTAGAACTATTTCATATACAGAAATAGCCATTCCCCTTTTTACGTGCTTTATTTTTTTATTCACGCACTCCACGTAAGGACTTCTTTATCTGAGATATTAGAGGGTACTTCCACTTCATAAATCTATTTCTGCCTTTAAAGGAAGGTACTATTTCATATCAGGTACTAGAAGTGGGAAGAAAGAGCATGAAATAAAATAAAGTAATTAAATGAATAAATATAAGAAGTGAAAGTCCAACACTTCCTTTTGAACTTGGGAAGAATAGCACTAGCCCTAAATTCCTTATATCAAGTTAAAAGAAAAGAATTAAAGGCATTGTTCTTCTAGGAAACCAGGCAATGTGGAAGTGAGGACATTTCTCTCCCAGAACACTATCTTGTTCTCCTTGCTCTAATGTGGGAATGGCCCAGAAGAGAACTCTTGTTATATTCATGACAAAGACAATGTCATACTACTTCTTTGTATGTAAAACAGAAGAAAGCCCCATCTTCTTTGCCTAACCCTATCTGCCATTCTCCTTGCTTCCAAATAAAAGTTCCTTTCAAGGATAGTGAAAATGGTGGGATATAATTTTGAGTTTGTGAGCAGTGCAGAATCAGAGAGTCCATAGATTCAGAAAGACAATTTTTCAAGCTTTTCTTCACTAATACTAAACTCACTATAAAATTCTGTTCCACTTCTTTCTCTCACCCCAGCCATATGGTCTTTTTTTATTAGGTACTATATAACTACTGAGCTCCATTAAAATGTCAAAAGCATTAGAAGACTGATAATGGGCAGAGGCCTGGCACACTAGACTCTTCCCAAACTTGAATTCTTGTCTCCGTATAGAAAATTCTGTTCTGTGGGTGAGAAGAGTTTTAACATACAAAATGTAAAGTTATTTACAGGAGACATTCAGGAGGGCTATCCATTGTATTTACAAGCTCCAGTTCACAAACACGATTTCTGGAATATTACTTACTTGCCCTGGCAACATTTCACCTTTTTGTAAAGGTGTCTACTAGTCAGCCTACACCTCATGCCATTAGGTATGATCCTGAGCAAACTAACTCAAAGAACCACCTGTTCTTTCAACTACTTTGAGTGGAAAAAAAATTAATCAGATAGATTCACTGTGGTTACTTGCAATTATAAGCAAAAGAGTCAAGGGACAACACTGACACAATTTCAGAGTGTAAATGGTAGTACTAAGTGGTATTAACAAAAAAATCAGCCATTCAGATGAAACCTTTTCTCACTTGGAAGCTACTGGCAGAAAAATGTATTTCTCACAGATTATGAAGCTGGTTTAGGTTATATTTTTGCCAATAAACAGGAAAACAAATCTGGGGAAATTTATACATCATTTTTCATCCACTTTTGCAACTTCTAATAACAGTGAAGTACATGAACTGACATCTTTCTGGAATCAAAAAGGTATTAAACTCTACTATATCTTTTTCTAATAAATTGTTGAAATACACTTTGAAATAAAAAAGGAAGTTTTCGCATTTTCTGGTGATTAGATGGAATTAATCAAATGGTTTGGAAACCCCTCAGATTTTTATCTACGATTAGTGATGTCAGTAACATTTGGTCTCTATGATCCAAAGCTAAGAGCTATCAATGCACAACACTTGAACCAGCACTTCTATCAGTACAACACGGAAATGACAGACAATTGCAGAAGTACACAGTATTTAAAACGTCCAATCAGTAATAATTTGTTAAAACCTAGTTTTCTAATCTTTGTTTAATGTCTTAACAGCCCAAAATAAAACGTATTTATGGTGTTTGTTTGAAAGATTCTTATAAAATATTTTAAGGGCAGAGTCTTAAGTATTTAGTCTATTTACAAAGATTATCAAGCTATAAACAAATTAACATCTGTACCCAGCAGGACTTCTACAGTAGTTGATAGTCTAAGCCTGTGTTTATAATAAATTTAAGATAAACAAAACATAAGTTTTTTTGTAGGAAGTACATCTTGACATCATTTTAGGACATTACTTGTTATGTCTATTCTAACATTGTCCAGAAAACAATATGAATAACTAATGGAAGTACAGGGCAAACTAGATTTAATTGCATGAGTCCAGGTTTGCATATTAATTAACTTCCGAGTAAACATTTCATTTAAATGGAGCTGATTAATAGAATTACAGAATGTACTCCATGGCTTCCATCATGGTGTTCAACTTTACTAGGTACACAATGCAATTAAACAGTAAGGTCACCTCTGTCTCAAGGACTGCATGATTTTCACATGAAAAAATGACATCCCTAGTCACAGAAAAAAAAAATATATATATATATAGAGGAACCAAGAGGAAAAAAATATATCTTTTTATTAACAAAAGTGCTATGTACGCCATAGGAAACTATCAGAAACATATAATCCCTGTAGGATGGGGAAGAGAATCAAAATAAGCAAGGTAGAACTTGTGGGTTGAGATAAAACTATTTACTAAGATAGAGAAAAGGATAAAAATTATGACAAATATATATATACATGAATGTGGAGAAGAAGATCACTTGATGTACAAGCAATTGCTCACCTTCCCCTGACTGCTGCCCATCTAGTTCCCAAGCAGCAGTAGAGAGTGATAAACTTCTACCTCCTTCAAAACCCTGAATGATGTCATATCGTATAGAAGTTAAGTTTAAGACAGTGTAGTAATTCTGTTCCCTCCCAGCTCCTTGGACCCTTCAGTGAGAGTGGTGTTGGCTTTGTACAACACTACTTAGCAGCAACAGTAAGCATCGGTGTGTTATTAATATTATTTTTCTCCTAGAGCTAAAAAACAACATCAGACACCCTGAAGAAAACAATTCTCTGCCAGCTGAAACTAAGACAATAGTACTTCTAAATATAAAATCAAAAGCCCACATAAAAATAGGAAAAACAAAACAATAAAATACATTTGAACTGAGTAAGTGAGAAGTGAAATATAGTCCTAAAAAAAACCCCAAACTGATAAGATGCTCTGATTCAGCAAAAATAACTCAAATATTCTGTAAAGAAGGAGATATGTAACTAATTACAGATATTTTGTTACAGACCATTCGTTATCAAGATTGGCTGAAGTATCTGTTGGCATACTTTAACAGGCGGAGAATACATGGTTTTAAGTTCAGTATTTTTACCGATTTATCAATGGCATTTCTCTCATTGCAAAAAGCAAACATACAAATTTCCGGTACCCCTTGCAAAAACTGCAGGCAAATGGAAAAGAACAGCACATTCTGCTTTTCTATTTCCTTCCCCAGCCAGAACAGCAAAAGTACTCTCTTAGAATCAAAATCTCTCTCACCTTTCACACCAGTCTGAATTCTTTTAAGCTCTGTCACACATCCATTTTATATTTTTGCTGTTGTTTTCTATGAGACTCATCTCATGTTCCAGGAAACACCTGTCTTGGATCCTCACAATATAAGAAGATCAAATTTTGTATTTACAGTTCTGTTGTAGTTATTTCCAGTCAACCAACTTCTGAGGCCAAAGAAATAAAGACTTCTATCCTGAAATAATGTTCTAAAATAGTACTAACAGAGATCTTTCACAGATACTGCCACTCCTGCTTGCAATCGTTAATAAATTTAATTCTCATAAGATAGAATAGGAACCTGAGGCAAAGACATGTTAAATCAGAACACCAAAGATGAACTACAGTCTATACCATAAGTATCAAAACACACACACACAGTTCACTTGGGAAAGGAAAGGAACAGGGAAAAAAAAACTTTGTGTTAATAGCATTATATCCACTGTGTTTGTGAAGAAAGAACATTTTTGCAACATCCATAAGGAAAGTCAGTTAAGACTCAGCATTCTTCTGTGATTAGAGGCTTTGAAGTAATTTATCTGTAATACAGAAATGTAAGCCAGGTCACTTGGAAGTGGCATGAGGCAGGCTGGATGTAAGAACACCAGAAGATCATATACACCTTTATGAGCAACTTTCTGTTAAAATCAACATACAAACTAGCAAAATAGCAAGGGTCCCAGTAAGTCTTCAGCAAACACAGAAAATCCATCTTGTTCCTTATTCATAGGCAGTCAATCAGTTTTCTAACCAGATTAAACTCTGTTGTAGCAGCCTCTCTACTGAATGCAGCTTTGCGCTACCGCTTTTCTGATCACTCTCTCTAATTCACCGTATTTGCAGTTTGAAAAAGCAAATTCCAGCACTTTCCAGTGACCATCCCATTACTAGACAAGACTACAGGTCACTGCACCTAGAATTTACAGACCCCTCTCTGTTTTCTTCATTTCGCTGAATGAGATTTCTGTAGGTCCAGTAAAATCTCATGCAAACACAAAGACGGAGCTCATCAGACAAGTTATAAGCGCCTTCCGCACGACTTTGACATCGCCTTGTCCATGACTAATGCAGAAAACACTCTGAGTCCCTGAAGCAACAAAGTAATTTTTCAGACTTTAAGATTAAAATACACTCTGCTGTACATAGAAAACACAGTTTGGAAAATAAAAAACAGATGAGTTTCCTTTCTGGAATGCATCAAAAAACTGCCTTCATAAAATATACTCTGAAATACTCTCATACCAACATAAGACATCACATAATTATGCTACAACATAACTAAAGTTATGATAGTGCTGATAAGTGTGACACAGTGCTGTGATGGGAAAAGAAAGAAAATTTAAATAATGCTCAATAAGACTATTTTAAGATTGCACCAAATTGAAATAACAACAAAATCTTTTTCATATATACATAATCCTCTTGCCAAAATTAGTGACAGTTAATACAAAAGCCAACTTCGGGATGTAATAGTATCAAAAAAAGTATCACAGTTTAATCCATATCCTGAAACTACTATTGGTAGACACTTCTTATTCTGTGTTGATCCAAATCAGCTTCACTAATAACAAAAGATACGTCTGGGGATCTTCTATGTTTCACACACAAAGCCACACTAAATATTAGCACGAAAAAGCAACCATGATTGTTCTGTAACTTCACTAACATTTAGCATCTTTTGACAGCTGTTGCCTAACTGCACTCTACAGCATTGGATAAACCTATGTGGCTTATTAAAACCAAGCTAGGAGAGCTGGGTGTCTGAGAGATTTCTTCTCCCTACAAATTCTCTTTATAATTAACTATGGAAAGTCAGTCTACATTTCTGAGTTAAGCCATCTGCCAATTTCTGATATTTCCATTAAAGAAAAGAAACACTTAACTGCGCTCTGTAATTTATCATTTTCTCTCCACAAAAGCCAAGCCCTCTCTGCTAAAAGTTAGGAATTCCTGTCATCCCAAAATGACAAAAATCTTATTAAATTCCGTATCATTATAGAACGCAGATCCTCAGCACTTTCCTTCCCCTAAATTCAGTCTTTAATGTGAAGAGGCACTCACCAGATGTATTTTATTCATATTAACAAGCAACTCAGTCACTGTTTCTGGTCATTTTGATGCAGTAAGTAACTTTTACTTCTGAGCTGGCGATGCTCTTTTCAACCAAATGCAGCTCAGATACTTCTATTTTAACTCATACTACAACTATGCTCATATTCAATCTATCGGATTATTTGTGAAAACTATTTTCATGTATTTACAGAGCAGAATTATTTTTTCCTCTATTTAGCCTCCAGACTCCAGTGGTGATACAAGATCGGACTGTTCCATAAGCAGCACTCCATTCTATTTTTCTGTTAGTTTTGCACTATTTAGAGATTTATAACTTTTTGAAAACAGATTAAAGACTTCATAGAATCATATAACCATTAAGGAAAAGACCACCAAGATCCCCTCTTTTAATAGTCTTTACATATTTAATTATAAAATTATGAACAGAAATTTTTCTCTTGAGGGATTTTAGCCATAGATAGAGCCAGATGTAGGCTCTGACTACTTCCCCACTTCTCCTTCCTCCATAAATACACTGGTATCCCATTGACCCTTATTTGAAATAGCATTTCTAGCATAAAACAAAGAATTTCAACATTTCCTATGCTTTGTCATGGCAATACATGTGACTGCCACAATGGCCAAAGATATGGATGCTCTCACACTACCTGAGTAGTAGCCCCTGATGAGGAATTATTCAGCTCTACATATGATGCCCAAGTACATGCATTTGGCCTTCTATCTTCAGTGAAATTAAAGAATACACAAAGTCATCCACTCAGTAGCCTTCAGATATCTCATTTGTCTCAAGATGTGTGTGACTGTGACATAACTGCTGTATGCTATGTTGTTGTATGATACAGACTACTAATCATATTTGGAAGAGGAGTTGTTGTTCTGAATTCCTAAACACAATGTTCTTTATGAAATTGAATGTATTGTTGTACTCAGTGTTTAGAGAGTCTGACTTCAGTAGCATGCAGGTCATGACATGCACCTCAGTTATTTTTAAATATTTCTTTACACTAGACCTGTAAGTTGTAAGAGTAATCAGAATTTTGTAAAGTAATAGGATCTACTTCACAAAATACAGTGAGTTAAGAATATTGCTCTTTATATAAACATGGTGTGTTTTGTTCCTATTCAAATTACAAATTACAATATCATATATAGTCTAAAAAAGATGAATAAATGCTGGCATGCTGCAACATATATTTTCACATAGCATATATTTAAAGGTAGTACTAAATTTGTTTTTCTTCTGGCAGCTTCTATGAGGGAAAATTGTCTTTTCAACTAAATGTTATGATAATTCACTATACATACAGTAATTTAAAATAGGTTTCTGTAATGAAAATTAAGGTCATATGGAAGTAATCAAAATTTTATTTGGATACTGTAGAAGTAAGGTGAAAGACTTGTGGCGTTCTGTAGAAATTCTTCCTCCTCCATTTAAAAGCTCCACTGGAAGTGTCTAAATATAGTTTCACATAATTACCACTGAGAAGGAAATTCTATTCAGCATCCCTTGTGGTATGGACTCTGCCAAAAGAACTCCAGGCATGGATCAATAATGATTTTCTAGAAACAGCTTGGTATTTCCATGCCCTTAGAGTACTGCACCAGTAATTTATTAAAAAATGATTGCTGTACCCAGTATGAAGTCATGAATTTCCTGGGTTTATGTCACTACTTTATTATTTCGTAATAAAATGCTACACTTTGACCCAAAAAGAGGAATGCACACGAAAGTTGCCATGCTGAGATTAGCACTTCACTCAGGAAAAAGTCCAGCCAGAATTCTTGAAAGTCAGCCATACTTCCCAAGAAGTTAAGTAGAAGTGAACAGTGCATTTCTGCTTTTAAATTCAAAACGCTTTTTTCTGTTTTGCTTTTTAATATTGCTACCTTACCTGAGCTGTGAAACACTTGAAATCTTGAACATGTCTTTTCCTTAATGTATCTATTTCTATTACATACATTCCTGACTGGCAAACCAATATGAGGGGTCTTAAAAGCAGAACTATAAAAGCAGAACTACCCTTTGCTCTTGCATGTGTTGAATGAAATATTGAAAATACGTATTTTGAACCCCCAAGCTCTTATGATGAAAGTTAATAACCCTTCTGCCTATAGCACAACAATTACAATTAACTTAGTTTTGCTTAATATACAGAATTTTTGCCCATTGAGAAGCACTGGATGTCATTGTTCAGAATAGAAGAAATACTGCATTCTTTGGCAGACGCATGTATTTTTCCAAAGGTGTTAGAATTTATTATTTTTACTACAATATTATGATGTCAATGCAATTTTTAAATTAGATTTTGTGAAATATTGAAAAAAAAAAAAGCCTTACTGGGGGTCTCTAAATCTAGCTACATTGCCCTAATGTTAATACTTAGACTGGTAGGAGCAAGAAATACATGAATTTGCAAATTGCAGATAATTTGTAGTGAATAAAATGCATTCCAGGGTATAACGGCTAATGAAAGTCATATTTTTCCTTTGTTATGAGTGAAATATATGGTTTTGTTTAAGTTTTTCAGCACTGAACTAAAACTACATGCAAACAACATGAGAAGGTTGAAGAGGTCACCATTTCAATTTCAAATGTAACAAAGCAACAGATAATTTTGAATATTTTCTGACTTCTTTAAGTTTCAGTTTTCCTGTAAACTTGCAATACAAACTCACACAAAGTGGTAGAATCTTTCATTTATAATCAAGTTGGAAGTTTATGAAGGATTATGGCAGTTCTCTTGAGCTGAGGCTGCATAATATCTCAGGCAATAGCATATATGACAACATATAAATATAAATGACATCAAAGAAAATATTATCTTAAGTATTCTTATTCTTTGCATACTTTGTATTAATATTCTGGTCAGGAGAGACACTAACAAACTTGGTGCAATCAGTTTTTTTTCCCCAGCTTCATTGTTGCTTATATATTGAGTGTGTTTTTATGTTACAAACTTTTTTCAATAAAATATTTTTGCTGATTAAACATGACTGCTTTAATTAGAGGTTTGGAACGAGCTGGTCTGAACTTTTAAAAAGACAGGAAATGCTTTCTGGTAGGACCCACTTGTAATTTTACTTCTTTTAGGATCCTCTTAATACTCTTACTTAAAGACAAGAAAACAGCTAATTGATCATACTTCAGAGTACAGGGCTTACAGTTGGACATATCATAAGACTTCTTTTTTGCAGAAATATTTAATAGCTGAATAAACTTTATCTCATTCTTTTAGAAACCATTTAAATGTATAAGCAAACATTGCAACTGAAAAAAAAAAAAGAACAACAAAAACAACTGCATTCAGAATGAAAGTAACCGAACTATACTGTCCTATAATCTGTTAAAATATTTTTTATATATACTCATGCCTGCTTTTAACTCTTGTACTGTACTGTAATGGCAACTTCCAAGAAGCTTCTTTAACATATTAGTTGCCATGCAGTTCTTTCATACATAGATTTTTCACTTGGTCACTGTGTTTATTTTGAGAGAAGAAATCAGAAGAGAATTTATACCACTCTCTCAACTAGTACTGTTATAAAATAGCTATCTTGTTTTGGGAATAAGGAGAAAGTAAGAGCTTTCCAAAACTAAAATATGCAGTGTGCAAAGCCAATTTTCATTTTCAAGTAACTGAGTGTATTGCAGAAGATTCCAAGCTAATATGTATCAAAGCACATTTAAATTGTTATAACAGAGAAGATGGTAACTGTAAATAAACTGATTGCAAAGCACTGTTCAGATAGAAAGTATAAAAATTAAAATTCTGAGTCAAATCCCAATGAAAAGACATAGGCCTCAAGCTAAACGCTCGTCAGACACATGTGAATCTACAGAGATTGTATATAAATTTTAATTCCTACTCAGAGTTCTTAGACTTCTAAAGCTGAAGCTCAGAGGAAGACAGAAGTACTTGTGTTCCTCTCCTACAGCCTTACTCTTGTTTGCTTCAATGTACCCAATCAAGTTTTTTAGAGATTTTAGCCAGCTCGAGAACTTGTGGGGTGCCTCTACATCGTGGTACTGTAACATTGATTCTGCAACTTCGGATCAAACCTGCTGTAAAAAAAACTAATACAGTGATGGGAACAGTGGTGAGACACAAATAAGGATGCAAAGAATGAGAAGTCACTGAACCTGAGACAAAGTAGTTTGAGAAAGAAATTTATGATAGGAAGAAGTAAGAAAAGTGGAGTGAAAAAAAAAAGCGATGATGATGATGCTTGCACAATATTTTTTCAACCTCAAAAATACTCAAATGAAATGCAAAGGGAGGAAATAAGACCTTAAAAAAAATAATGGTTTGAATATATGTAACATAAGCTACTTTCTGCAACTAAAATTCTATATACAGTACAGCTGAACAGCAAAGCAGGCAAATTAAAGACATGTGCCCTATTTGTCAGAACAACACCAGACAGATTCAGGAGCTCAGGGAGGCCCAACTCCTATTGCTTAAAAGCACAGAGCTTATAAAACAGTACTAACAGTATATGAGCTAAAGTACTTCAAAAAAAAAAAAAAAAAGTGCATGAAAGCAATACTACTGTTTATATTAAAAGTAGTAACTACTTCTCAGTATCCACTTAACGTGACTTTTTTTCCCTGCATTCTTCAAAGATGGTTTCAATCTGTCACAAACTTTTCCCCAGCCTCTCTTGACAATAATATTCTTGAAAATATCTTTTCTATCTATGAACAATCTAACATCACGCACAGTTACGAAGAGAGAATATGTTCTACTGAGAGGGAATAAAAATGGAAAAGGAGGAACTAAAGAAAATGACTGTTGTGCTGTGAATTGTGTGTTAATGGAGGTTGCATTGGAAAACTACCCAGTTTTTATGCAAAAGGAAGAGTGACATAATGGGGAATGACACTTGGCTTTTGAATCCTCAACTTTTGGCCCTTGTGCTTCAGTGGCATATCCTACCCTTATATGTTCTGGCAGCCTCAGCCCTTTAGAGAGGTACAGGTGGATTCCTTGTTCTGCTCCAGGTGTGAGAAAGATCTCCTTGGTATTACTGGTAGTATGTTGTGAACTCTTGATAGGAGCTTGGCAAGCACTCTTAGTGGGGACCGTGTTATCTCTTTTTCTCCTATAAGGAGGAAGTTTTTCACACAGAGGGTGGTGACACACTGGAACAGGTTGCCCAAGGAGGCTGTGGATGCCCCATCCCTGCAGGCATTCAAGGCCAGGCTGGATGTGGCTCTGGGCAGCCTGGGCTGGTGGTTGGCGACCCTGCACATAGCAGGGGGGTTGAAACTAGATGATCATTGTGGTCCTTTGCAACCCAGGCCATTCTATGATTCTATGATTCCTCATTATATCCTGACAGTGTGCTGTCAAAAAACTTAGAAATGTCATTCTTTGGATTGCAATTCCATGAGTGGTTCTGTGATTTAAAAGAATCTTTAAATTTATTGTGTTCTACTTTTTGTAAGCAGTTGTAACACATTGATGTTTCCAAATGCAAACTACCATGTGAACTACAATTTAGTAATTTTTCAGTCTGCATGACTGGCAACCAGTAGAGAAATGCTGAATTAGTATAGTGATTTTGTTCAAGAAAATGTCTGTTTAACTGTCTAATTCATTATAAATGCACCATTGTAGGTTTTGTAGCAGCTTGTTTTTTTTTAACAGTGTCTTTCTAGTTCACCTCTGTCCTCTATCAGTGTTTATATGTAGTAGTACTGCCCTCTGCAAGAGTCAGTCAAGACTGCTCACATGTTTATGGTTAGCTGTCCCATAGGAGTCTATAAATGCTCAGCCTAATAACTAATAAATATTTTGAGGCCGCTTGTGGAAGTACTTTGGTTCTGATTTCAACAATGAGTTGCAAAATGCAATTGACAGTGCTAATGTTTGTTTATGAGAAGATAGTTTAGAGAAGATCAATCTGATTCCCTCTACTCAAACCTCCAGTGAATAAATTGGAGGCCTTGTTGCATATACGCACCAAATATATTGCAAATACTTGAGGGGAAACATTTTGAGCAATACTTTTATCTTTTCTGACTCTGAAAGACTGTCTTTAAATAAGTGCTTAGCATAATTCAATTGGCTAAGCATTTATTGAAAATAAAAATGAAATACTGAATATTTCTCTATAATGGTGCTATCATAGTTTATAAAGGAACTAAAAGCAGACGTTGAATTTACTTGATCTAGCAGAAATCCATTCCAAAATGGTTTGACAATCAACAGTTTATGTAAAATTGAGCTTAGTTAAAACAGAAGAATGGAAGAAGGAAGAAAAAACTTGGCCATGTACATATCTGGAAAACCATCTTGCACTAAACCTTATTGTTTTGGACAAAGCCAGTAAATGAACATCCCATCTGGTGTAGTTTTAAAGAAAAGTAAGTTCTGTCTTTTCTGAGCAGCTGTCCTGTTGTGCTTAGTGGCAGGCACAAAAGGAAAGGAAGCAAACAAATGCAGTGCTGGCAGGAATTTTGGAAGAGGTAATGGAGATTCCAACATCTGCAGGATTTATTGAACCCATTGAGAATTGGTATGCTGTGCTTGTGCTGTCCTTCAGTATTCTCTACCACAGCCCTTAGTGTTTGTTTGCCCTGACAAGCTGTTCACAGGAAGATGGCTACATATGATCTGATGAGTAGAACTGGTAGAAATTACTTTGCTTAGGAGGAAGAAGGATGGTGGTAGATTTGAAAGACTAAGTATTTATCTTAAAAGTACTTTAAGCTTTCCTCACTGTGAAAGCCATCATAATCTGGATATTTAAATGGTTGATTTAAGCAACTGAAATTTATACTGAGTCCTCAACTTGTACACCCATTCTGAACATACTATTGAGTTTAAGTGCAATTTCAAAGACCAGTAGCCAGTTCTTGTGAGAGCCTTCGCTGCTTGCATTTCTACTATCATATTAAGGAAGGTTGACTTTATCTGATGATAGTAACATTGTTATACGGTTAAGTCTGAAAGACTGTCAGTAACACTGTCAGGCAGCTGAAAGGTCCTCTGAAATTCTTGTTCTAGCAGTCACTGCCACCTGTGAATAATTTATCTTCATGTGTTAGATCTGCTCCTGAGCAGAACTTTTAATTCAGTGAACTTCCATCTTCATTTGAGTGTGACACTTGTGGTGGTGGCAGCCTCAGGCATATTATTGTTATTTTACTCTGCTGCTGTGAGTCTGCTTGGAATTTCAGACCGTGGACAGACAACCTAATCCATTTGCTTCTGTGCTGGCTGAAGAGTAAGATTTGTCCATAGTGAGTTAGAAACATCTGACTAGTCATTCAGATCTGGTGCATTTGAGAGGAAACAGAGTGGGAGTCTAATAATAAGGAGCTGGGGCAGTTATTCTCACTGCATCTCAGCCAAAAGAAAGGCGTCAATACAACACATTTGAGATTTGGAAGGGTCAGCATCACCTTCTGGTTTTCTTGGTCAAACATTTTTTAAACTCCAAGTAATTCATTAAATGTATTTTATTTTACATTAATAGCTAAGATTAAAGCGTGGTTCAGTCACCTATTATGACAACTAACTGCTTTTTCCAAGTTACATAACCTGGGCTATTCAGTGATGAATTCCAACCACTTTGCCATGTTCTACTTATATTGCTCTTGCCTTGCTCATTTGATTGGTGATGATTCTTGTGAAGCTTTCAAACTAGGTGCACAGTACTGTGTGTGACACTGTCAGCAGCCCTTCACACAAGACCAACGGTCAGTTATGATACATGCAGTTTCTAACAGCATATTTCAAAGACAGTGAAAGATACAAAACCTACTCCAGATGCATCATGTAGAACCACCAAAGGACAATTTAATCCTTAGAAATAAATATGTGATATCGTGACAAATAATTCTGTCTTCATAACCTGTTTCTCTTATGTACTTCAGATTTATCTCCTAGCAATGGGTTTGTTTTTGTAGATAAAATTATCTACTGCTTTTCCCCTGAAATCTGTTTTATCTTCTAAGACTGCATTTCATTCTTTATTTGACATTCTTGTCCAGGAATGTAAAGAGTAAATAGAAAAACCCAATGGTGCAACATACAGATCTGTGGTTGTGAGTAAGTGTTTAAAATTTTTATTTGGCTATTAGCAATTGTTAGTTTTCCTACAGGAGAGCTTTAGATGCCGCTAATATTTTTATTTTTCTCCCTGGCTAACTATTACTGTAGGATTCTCTCTGTCAGGATGCTAATATGCTGCTTCTGCCTTAACACTATGTCTATTCCAGAAAAGCAAATTCTAGGACTAACATTCATATTTTGTTAAATTAAGGCGCTAATAGGCTACTAAATCCAAACTTTGGGCCTAAGCAGGTAGTAGGTAAGGTTTGGAAATAGTAGGTAAGGTTTGGAAATTCAAATGTCATTGTTAATGCTGCAAGGAAGCTGTTTGGTTCAGCATTTCACATAACTGTAACTAACTATAATCAATCTGCCTTTAATCTTTCATTGCTTCAATGTGAATATGCATGTATTATTATTGAAATGATCAAAGTCATGCAGAGGTGAGCAGGAAAACTATTTGAAGCAGAATTTCTAGATTGGATGCTGAGAAGAGGTTAATTATTTTGTCTCTTAATAAGATCTGCTCTAAACTTTCAGGCAGCTCATGGTAATAAAAAATCTCAGAAAAATCATAAGTCTGCTTACAGGATCAATTTCTTCCCAGAAATACTGTAGGATTTTGGCACAAGGATGTTGCAAGTTGTTAGATAAACTAAGCAGGACTGATCTTGAATGATAAAAAAAAACGTTTCTGGCTAAACATAGCAAAGACCAAACCAGTCAGAATGTATAATCTGGGTGAGTCTAATTCTGATGATTTTTTGTTTATCTTCTTGCTTACTAAAAGCATTTTTATGGAAATAACTATTGACAGAAAAGGTTATTCTTGCAAAAGTGTTGGCTGCCTGGAACTTTGGTCTGGAAAGCCAGCTGATGCTCTCACGTTTTTTTTTCAGTATTTATATTAGCAGTTATAAGACTTCCATATCTAGGAAGAGAAAAAAAAAATTTCAGTGTAAACTTTGCAACATGATTTCAATGAAATGTTTCTACTTATCAAGCTAACAACTGCCTAGGAACTTAATCTGAAATTTCATTTGAGTCATACTTAAGAATGTGTGTAATATTGTGATTTATTTTTATTTAGGCTTGATTTTAAACTATTTCAAGCCTGGAACTAGGTAAATACACTGTCGCTCAGATAAATACATGTTTGGGGAGTTGGTTGGTCAGTGTGTTGATTTGTTGATTTCGTTTAAACAAGTTTTCAGGGAACAGGACCCAATGCTTTCAGTCAATAAAGGCAGGAAGAGCGGAGTATGAAAAAGGCAGAAGGGCAGGGAGGCTGAAACTGGTCAGAAATCATAGCTAGTGATAAAACAGCAGAAATGTTTATGCTGAGTACATGCACTTCAGATTTTGTACAGTGTTATATTTTTTCTTAGGCAGAGGACTTGCTTGCAGAAAGGGTATCTTCGTAGAGTACCTGACAATAGATACAAGTGCGAATGACTGTGCTGCAGTTAGACAGATTGTTGCAAGTTCAGCTAGCATTGCGGCCTCACTCAGGTTGCCAGGTTTCCATTTTACATAACAATCAATATGAATTTTATAAGTTAATACCTATATGTCAACTCAGTATGTCTGAATCTGTTGCCACCTTACTTCAGGATCTTTTTGTGTATCTTGAGAAATGCTTTTTCTCCCAGATTGTGAAAAGTCTTCGGCTGTTGTGTATTTTGGGAGAGATTTCATGGTGTTCAGCAGTCCTGCCTCCTTATTTCTGTGCTGCTTTTAGGGAATTATCAGTTCTTTATAAAATAGGGCAGCTGAAGTGTGAACTTGCTGCAGTGATGCACACATTTCTTTTAAACAACTTTGTTACCTACACTAGGTCATTGATTTGTTAGCCCAGATCCACTTGTAGCATAACTTACCTTGCATCTCAGTGGTAGTTTGCAGTTTTACTTAGCAACCTAGGTAACTTGATAAGAAATTAAGTTTTAAATAAATATTTTATGTGTGTTTATACTCTCAAGTACAAAGTCCTCATATTATGGAACACTAGAACCAGGATCTGAACAAAAATGCTGACATGCTTCAGTCAAATGATGCCCATTTTGTTACCAACAAGATTCAGAGGTTACATCCAGACCTAGAATTGCACAAAAGACTGAATGTATTATTCTGGATCCCCAGCATAGAGAACATCGCATTCTGTCTTGTTTCTCTAGGTTGGCTGAGACCTGTTAACTGTTAAGGCATTTTACTAAATCCCCCATGTTGAAGAATCTTGATTCTAAGTGAAACAAAACCTCAATATTAGAGCTGTGCTATTGGAAGCCTTCGCAAAGGCCATCTGTTTACTTTCTTAGCTAAAATATAACCATGGAAAAGCTGTTTGCAAACCAAAATGTCCTCAGGAGGATGCTTAAGCATCTGAAATATTTTGAGTTGGCCTGGAATGGACTCCAGCCAATGGACCCGTTGGTCCCAGTTCCATGGAGAGGTAACAGAGAGGTAAATATATGGCTATGCACAGGAATGACGCTGATTAGGCTAAGAGAAAAAAATGCTGAAATCTACAGCTACCAAAGGAATTTTGAGGTGAGTTCAGTACAACTTTATCCAAAATCAGAACCCTTTCCTTCTTTGTCTCATAAGAGAAAAACGAATTAACCTGATATCTATCTGTTCAAAGGGAATTACATAAACTCTAATGCTGTTCTATACAAAGTCTCAGTATTAACTGCTTTAACTTACACCTATATCTGAAGTTTATATTATAGCTTTCTGTACTCGTTCTTCTGAACGTTTCTGTAGAACAGACTTAATGGTGTCT
This sequence comes from Perdix hodgsoniae, assembly GCA_035772895.1. NCBI lineage: Eukaryota > Metazoa > Chordata > Aves > Galliformes > Phasianidae > Perdix > Perdix hodgsoniae. The sequence continues at coordinate 6,624,083 of JAPSGF010000016.1, forward strand.
TAATTAACTTTAGAGCTCAGTGCAACTGCCTTCATGGGTTGTGTCGCAGATTTGCAAACAAAGATGTTTCATTTAGTGTGTTCTTACTGAAAGCAGTGGGCACGTGGTGGGCACTTACTTTTGTTTGATAAGCTCCAGTTGCAGATTTCTTTTCATGATTTTAAGAAACAAGATAAAAACAACCTAGCTTGACTGTCAAGGTCTCCTGCTGTAATTTTAGAAGGCTGACAGTTTTAAAAATGTATATCCACTTGTAAACTGATCTAGTAAAAAAGCTATTAAGCTGGGAAGAGTAATGCATTCCAGGACATTGCTCCAACTATCTCAGCAAAACTCTCTCAATGTTTTACTTGGTGAAGAAGAAGCAAGAAATAGCAGATGGGTTGCAGATGAGTTGCCAAACGTTCCCATGTGATGGCAGCTCTGACTAATATCAGTCCTTATTATCTTCATAAAGCACCCAATTGTCCTCGCAGACAATTAATTGTTTCACTGGCAACTGTAGACATTTAATTATGTATTCATATGCTTTGGAGGTCATAGAACAAGCAAGTGGAAACTCTGAGAAATGGAAAGAGGACTGTACAGAGGAACTGTATTTCAGTATGGAGATCACTTCTTCATGGCGATTGTGCAGCAAGTGGTGGAGCTTCGTTACGGGGAGTAACAATCAGTCAGATACAGCCCCATTAGATCAAGTCCAATAGCAGCAAAGTGAAAGACAATAATACTGCCAGTCATGCTAGGGAGTGAATTAAAAAGCATCTTTGGAGGGTGCCATCACCTTCTTCCCAAGTGGGTGCTTTTGTTAGCACTCACTTTAGCACTATGGTTGCGAGCTGTTTAAAAGGCAGCATTCCTCAGAGGATTCATAGTAAGCCAAGGGCAACTGCTGTTGGCAATGGGCTCTCAAGCAGCTTGGCAAGCAGCTGTGATCTCGCTCTCCAAAAAGGCTATGGCTGTTGTGTGAAGGCAGTCTCTCCCTAGATTTGTCAGGGTTATGAAGAGTCTTACAGATGGAGGATAAATTACAGCCTGAGATTTGTTGTGGCCAGAGACAACCTGAGCAAAAAACAAGGGTTTTTTTTTTGAGTATTAACTGCAGTACAACAGGAAGGCAAATGTGTATTTCTTCTAGTGGACTGAAATACCAGAATCTTAACTCACTTACTCCTGTGGTTTAGTACTTTAGCGGTAGATTCCTTAGTAGGTTCTGTATAAACGTGCAAGTCAAAGATGAAATTCTGAAGGCCTCTTAAGAACCTTTGTTTCCATGTGGAGATTCAAGACTTCAGTCTTAGAGACAATTTCTCTGAAATGTATGTGATGAGGGTAGATGATTGTGCAATGGGCTGTTAACAACTTAAAGCAGCCTTTCCTGTACCACTTAATTTTTCTTTCGAATCTAGTTTGCTCACTACCTCAAAGGAAGTGGAAAGTGAAAGTGGAAATTGCCCTCAAAGGAAGTGGAAAATAAATTAAGTCAAGAGAGATAGGCTTTTCAGCACACCTGTGACACTTGCTACTATGTCTGCATGGGGTTCGCAGGACAAGCAGTAGCATAGAGTTATGATTCTTGTAAATAGTTTTTGTGAGTAATAAAAGAATGGGCACCCCTTCTTTCTGTTAACCCCACTGTAGGGTACTAACCTACTATGAGATGCAAATATACCATCGTTCTTACATTTTCCCCATCTGTTTTGAATAACTAAGTGCTATCCTAATTGAATTACAGCGCGTAACACTATGTGGTGTGTAGTATGAAGCTTTGAAAGATACAAGGAAGGCCACGAAGGCTCATTTTAAGTCAATCTCTGGACATCTGTGAAATATAATTATTCTCTTTGATTTTGAATAGGAAAATAGCTGTAGAAAAATGAATGTGTTAAGACATATACCTCTTCAGAAAATTTTATTTTATATTCATTTTGCCCAATGTAATGAAAGGGTTTCTTTTTATGACTCGGTAGATTATTTCAGCATCCCCTCCCAACAAGGAGTTGATTGTATTTCCATAAAGAATTTTGGGTCTTCGCTGGAATAATGACAGCCTTTTGATAAAACAACCATGGGTTGGGTGGTTTTTTACCTTAAATTTAAAATTATTAACTTGCTAAGCAGCTTGTGATCCATAATGTTTTAGTATCATAAATTTCAACTTAAAGTAATAATATTTGTTTTCTTTAAAAAATAAAAGTATTAAAGGCCTATTTCAGCTCTTTCTGTGGTACATCTGTGATTTGTTCATGACTCACACGTCCCCAGTTACAACATTACTTTTTCTTGTGAACTGCTTTCTACAGATAAACTGATTTCTTGTGTTTCATGCACATATTTGTTCCTGTTTCCATCTGCTTTAGTAGGTGTTCCTTTGTAATTTTGGTGTGTCTATTCTTAAATGTTACTGTTACTGTGAAACGTTAAAGGAAGAGAAGCCTGAAGGGTTACGTTAGCATTACACTTGGAATGGGATATATCTTCTGCTTTTTTTTACCAAAGAAAAAAAAAAAAAAAAGCCTTAAGTTCATATTACTGCAGTTAAAAAAAAAAAAAAAAAAAAAAAAAAAAAAAAGGAAGAAAATACTTAAACTGCTTTTGATGGAAAATTGGGTTTCCCAAATTAAAAAAAAAAAAAAGGTTGGACAGAGTGATTATTTTTTTGTTTTTGCCTTAAAAACTTAAAACTTGCCAGAAGAAAAAAAGAGATTGTTTTGAAAGGGTTTGATCCAATGGCCTTTTGACAGTGGACTGTGTAGTGTAAAATGACTGTGCTTTCCGTGTTACAGATTTTTACTCATGATATCTCATGCCCTTATTTCCTTCTGGAGTCTTTTGTTCATTTTTTAGGAGATGGGGGCAGGGTGGTGTGCAGGAGCTTGTTATGTTATTCTTTGCTTTTGTTTTTATCAAAGAAGGTGATGAACAGAATTACAGGATTATTTACAGTTTTTCTGTAGTGACCTCATGTCTGATCTCTGCTGGTTTTTCACAAAGCATTTTATACCCAAACTACTATGGCAACTCTTCTATCTCTGGAACTGGTATTCCTTGCCAGGTTTGACACCTGGATATTTTTGTTCCTATACTCTATCTTGAATGTTTATAGACATAATCTACAAGTCTTCCTTTTGAGACCTGTGCATCTTTTGAGATTCTGCTGTCAGTCACAGCCTTTCTCTGCTTCTCTTTCCTCAGTCTTTTAGCAAGAATTAGCCCTTTCTGTTTCCCTTTGTCATGCTTTCTTAAAAACAATTTGAGTTCTTTTAATGTCTTCCAGTATCTGGTTATCAAAAATTTACCTTAGAGAGAATATGCAGAACTGATGAACCTTCTTCAAGATGCAAACACCTTCTTACTTAAACAGAAATATTAGCTTGCATGCCATGTTTGGGTAGGAAAATGATTTTGGAACATTCTACTGTCAGTTAACTATTTCTGAGCATTGAAGCTGCCTACATGAGCTGTATCAGCCTGCCATTCCGGGATTTGTTTTCTGTCTTTTTAAACACTTGCTATTACTGGTTTTGACTGCTTGTTCCAATCTGTTGTTTTCCATTAATTCTCCTGAAACAACTCTCAAAAAGTTTCTCACGATGTTATCCAAGTTACAATTATTCTTGCTCTATCTTTCACCTTTGACACTGTCAGCATAGTGTTTCCAACGTGTCACATTAATTCTTCTGATTTATTAATTCTCTTGATTTTATTTGATGGCAAGTCATGAGTTTACCTTTCTTCTGGTCTTCACGGCTGGCTACCTGAAACCAAACCGCGTGGTCTGCAGAAAACTGTCATGTCTTTCTATAAACTGAATATCACTGCTTGTGATTGCTCTTTTATTAGTTGGAGGACAGTAATTATCTAATTAATTTGAATTGAAAGCTGAAACCATTATCTAATTTATTTTCAAACTCTGTCAATTCATTCTTTTACACTATGCCCTTCCTAATTCAGCTATGCTCTTCTCTAGGCTTTCCTTCTCTTGTCTTATTTATTAAAGCATCCATTTTCAGACTATATTGGAGGACAATCTTTTCATGTTTGTTTTCATGCAAAATGTGGCTTTGAAAATAATTCCCAGCTTGTGTTTGAACCCATCACCTTTTTATTGGTGTCTCAATGTCTCTTCATTTGTTCCTTTCTTCCCTCCCCCCCCCTCCTTATAGCCCTTCCTAAGATGGTTCTTTCATTTCATTCATTTTAAATGTCTGTTTAATCCTGCGGGTGGTAAAATAGTAATGCAAACATGAATGTATTCCTATTGTGGAAAGCACATTAGGGGCTTCACTGATACTTCAGCTACTATATAGTAAAGCTTTTTAAAAGGTAGGCTGAGCTTAGGTCAAACTGTGGTTTTGGGAAGAGGGAGGGAGACACAGAGACGTAGTTAGGCAGCACTGATCAGCATGATCTCAGCATATGAGTTGTCTGACTTGAGGTGCCAAACACTTTCTATATTGTCGTCATTGTTTGTGGACTGGATTATCAGACACGTTTTTGGGAGGATGCTTGGTTAAGATATTGGACATCTTCGTGATATGTAAGTATGTGTCTAGTTGTTGATGCAAAGGTGATCAGTGCACATACATCAGCAAAAGTTTCCTAGCTGTAACTTTCATTTTCAAATTGAGAGCTGGCTTATGAATTCCAGTAATCTTTAATGCAAAGCATGAACTTGATCTGGAATTACTTTGTTATACATCTGAACTGGATTGGCCATGACTCTTCACTGGAACAGCAAGCTAACAGATGTTATCCCTTGTGTAATTTCCAAAGACAGCCACAGTGTTTGACACTTTCATATAATAAAAACAAAACAGATCACGCTAAGATACTAGCCATCTTAAAATTGAGTTTAACACAGCTATATAGATGGAGAATTTCCTTTAAGTCTGCTCAAAGAAACTGATGGAAGTTGTTACAGCAGTAAATCACTTGAGGGGCAATATTCGTGTTTGTTTTTGCAGAATTATACACTAACATATTAGAACATTGTTTTCATGAGTCATCCCTGTTTATCAGGAATAAATAAAGTTTATTCTTATTCTGTATAGTAGCTGCCTTACACCTGTACAGCTGTGAACATACTTCTAAAGCTAGCTTTTTTTTTTTTCTGACATCACAATTGTGTATAAAACTCAGAGCAACCAAGGATCTCCATATTCACATGTGGAGGTTTGATTTTGCCATACTTTCTTGTCAGGCCCAAATTTTACTGAAATATTTCTGAGATTTGATTTCTGAAATCTAAAGTTTATTTTGTCTTCTTCAAGTTTCCTGGTGCTGGCCATTGCCAGCTAAGATTCCAAATAAAATAGACTATTTCTACATTTCTTTGACCACACTTGGTGTGGTTTGTTGGACAGTCAATGAATGTACAGATGTTATAGTTATGATGTAAACTAGAGAGCTTGGCTATATAGTTATCACACTAAAGCAGAAAAGAAAAGACACTTACCTATATCCTAGGCTCACTTATGAAACTCCAGCAGAGTAGGCCACCAGAAGAGATCTTTCACACTGGTAGTCAGCTCTTAGATGGGTCTAGGAGAGGTGGAGCCAGGCTTCAACCCTTCCTGCAGCACAGGTGAACTGCCTTCACCTGTGCTCCCATGGCTGACTCATTGCTCGCCTCAGGTGATCAATCAGAGGTTCAGGCTGTGATTCAGCAGTTCCCATATATATGTCAATCAGAAAATAGTTTTGCTTTCAAAATACTATTCTAGTTTAGAAAAGAAACTGATCCTGTTCAGAGCAGACAGGATTTTTATTTTTTTTTTTCTAAAACACCAACGAAGGTTTAAATATAGTTTTTGTTTTGGTTGGCTGCATTGCTTATTAAGCCCTAACAGTTCTCTCCCAGAGCCATCACCTCAAGAATTTTAATGCAAACTAAATTCAAGTTTTGTAGTTCTCATTTTTGTTTCCTATCTACAAGTAAGAGGATGATTTAAATACTGAGATCAGAAATAGCTGTCTTGCACTGCTTCCCATTGTGGGGCAAACAATCTGGAATTCATTTCATATAAAGCATGATGATTGGTGAGAATTGCATTTGAACAAAATAAATCATGCAGTGGGCTTATTATTTTGGACTATTGGAAGAGCTGGACTTGAGATTTCTCCGCAGTTACTTTCTTAACATCTGTAGGAGAGGGGAAAGAGAGAAGTACATCCAAATGGCATGCCTAAGAGAGGAATGTAAATTATCCTTTCTGTTTATTTGCCTTTAAAGCCCGTCTGCTAAACTGCTTAGTATTCAGATACCACTGTGATAGGTGCATTATAAATAATATATTATCTTTTTAAAGTTTTAGTCTAAATAGACTGTGTCCTTGATTGCCCTTTCCAAAGCTGTATGTATGCTATTATTATATGAGAAGAATAAAAGAAAAAATTAACTAAAGAGACTTGGAAAGTTGTTGACTTTGTCAATTTTTAATGAAAAAGCCTTACTAAACATAAAACTCTCCCCATTCCTTCTGAGCAAGTGATGTAGAATACATTAAATAATGAGGAGGAGCCCGGCTGTTCCCATAAAGTAGGTGGAAATTTTCCAGTTCATACTATGCAGATATCTTCTGCATCTTGCCAGGCTAAATGATCTGCACTGGGAAAGGTTTATGATGGTTAACAGAGGATGAGTTTATCCCTAACAGGTGGACCTGGTTTGATGTTGGCACAGGGTACTCAATACACCGAATAAACTCAGTTGTGCTGTTTTAACAAGCTAGCATCTTCAGATTAGCAAGACATAGCTGCTCACTGACCCTGCCTGAGTTGCACTGCTATTCTTGTTTTTCCAGTTTTGGAGTACAGAGAACACTTTTTGTCCATAAATCTTACACTATTCTGAAAACTGATGATAAATATAGTAATGCTGAGCTGGTGTCATGGCCAACACAGAAAAGCTTGACATGAAATGAGGAGAAATACAATATTACTGAAAGAGCCGAATTCCTCAGTCTTCTGACTCTTTGATACAGGAAACAAATTATAACTCTGAGACTACTTGTGTCATATTTGGGAGTGCAGGATAGCCCTCTGGCAACTTACCTCAACAGCAGTTCATGTGAAAGTGAGTAATTGATTAAGGGTGTGGGTTTTTCTGTGCAGCGGATGTTTTGGTAGACAAGATGGCTAGTTGGTACTGAATGTTTTTCTGACTGACTTGCACCTTGTCAACATACACAAGCAACAAGATAGTTTCACTTCAGTACAGTTTGAAGTGGGATAGACCTTTCCTCACACCACCACCGATGCAGTTAAACAGCAACAAGTTGTGTCCTATAGCTTATCTTCTCAAAGAAAGAGAAACAAGCAGCGTAAGCAGGGAAGCAATCAGTCGCTGAAGTAACTTGAGCTGCATTCTCAGTAAGAATAGTAACTTTGGCTGGCACCTAGCGTGCTTCTCAGTAGCCAGCACAGGTTGCGAAGAGTGAGGAGAGAATAAACAATAGCTGGAGTTAGACAAGGGAGTATATTTATTGTGGAGAGGAGTGGCAGATTACTTAGTGAGCTGTCCTGATTTGTCAAAGATATGAAGTAATCTCTGGCTAGTAATTCAGTTGATCAGACCACTTCTCTGTGAAGATATCCGTGTCTCAGAAGTACTGTATTGGTAATTGTTTTTTTCGTGGAGGGTGTATTGGGTTTATACGGCAAGGTCTTGGTAGGAGCAGGACTACAGGAGTGGCCTCTGCAAGCAGGGCCCAGCAGCTGTCCCATGTCAGACCAGAACCAGCTCCAGCTGCTCTAACAGGGATCCACTACTGCCAGACCTGAGCCATAAGCACTCTGGGTGTGTTCCTGGGAGAGCAGATTGAAGTAAGAGGCTGCAGCCCAGGAGAGGGCCACAGAGGAGCAGGCTGTCCCCATGGGCATCACACAGGGCACACCTTCATGTGCAGTCATGGAAGAGCCTGCAGTGCAACAGTGGATGGGGCATGGAAGAGGCCAATGCCCATGGAAAGCCCCTGCAGGAGCAGACTTGGTTGCTGCAGCCTGCAGAAGTTGCTACCCACAGGAACCCATGTGGAACAGTACCTGAAGGGTGGGCCCTGCAGTACACAGCCATATTGGGGGAGTGTGTGAAGAGCTGCAGACTTTGGGAAGCTCACACAGGATCAGTTCAGGAAGAACAGCATCCCTATGGATAGGGACCTATGGAGAACAGGGACAGAGAGTGGCCATGAAGCAGTGGTAAAGCACTATGGGCTGACCACAGCCTCCATTCCCTTGTGCCACTCAGGGAAGGAGGTAGAAGAGGCTGGTGTGCAGGTGAGAGGGGGAAGATGTTCTGGGTTTGCATTTAATTCTCGCTGCTCTAGTCTTTTATCAGTAGATAAATATATACTATATATATATATATATATATATACAATAGATACAATAAATTATAGTAATTTCCCTTATGCTGAGTGACTTTTGTCCATGGTGGTAACTAGTGAAAGATTCTTTTCTCAGCCCACATGTGGTCTTTTTTCATCATGTATTCTTTCCCTGTCTTACAAAGAAGAGAGAGAGAGAAAGAGCAGTGTGGCAGTGCTGAGCTACCTATTGTTGTTAAACCACAACACAGGGAGAGTAGTGTACCTCTCAGTTCAGTTCCTCAACCCATACAGGAAAAAAAAATTAAAGTCTAGTTTTGTTGCTAACTCTTTATCACTTAATAGACTTTCTGCTCTATCCTTGACCATTCTGAAAAAGGAACTAGTCTTGTAAAATCTGGAAAATACTGTTTAGCCTATTGCCATGGACAATTCTCTGTTTTGTTTCCTTGTTTTTTTTGAGGGGGATGAAGGGTGGGGTGTTTGAAGTTTGAAGAAAGTAAAAGAGTTTTAAAACTCTTAGACCTGAAACAGACATCCTGTGTAAAACTGAGAAAGTGAGGACTGAAGACTAAGCTGATGGTATGTTCAAAGCGAGATACTATTACTGATAGACGATGCAAGAAGACAACAGTTTTCAGTGCAGTTAGTTAAAACTTTGCGTACCTGTGGAAAGTATGAGGTATTGGTAATACAGATTAATGAAAAGAAATGTTAGATAATCCCCAGCAACTTGTCTTTCTCCTTACTGTTGAGCAGCTAATGGGATGGAAGTGTGTTTACATCTGAAGCTGAGCTGTATGCATGCTAGTGGAGTCGATGTTTTCCATAGAGAACAGAATGTCGGCCAAATTCTAGCAACCTGCCAGCATGCTAGACAGATGCCTGGCTTTACTTAGCTCTCAAACAGCATTGCTCATGTTTTAGGTATCTAAGCCTCTAAATTCTGATCAGCTACAGGTGCCCTAGGCAATTAATTGCAGTTTATATAGAGGTTAGGTTTCATTCTAATAGCCATCTTATAAAAATTCAACTGGAGTTTATCATAACGTGCAACATAATAGCAGGAGATGATGTGCTGCAATCCATATTCCCTTCAGTCCACCAGCACATGTACAGCTCAACTGATATATATATTCACTATCTAGAAAACCTTTACCTATATATATATATATATATATATATATATATATAATTTTTTCTTTTCTTTTTTACTTTATAATTGCATTTTGTTCGTCTTGTGTTCTTGGACAGTCCTTTTCATACCAGAACTGTAAAGTAAGGGGTCATTTGCATGGTGTTTAGCAGGCAGACACAAATGCTGTGCCTTGATCCAGATGGATGCTGGCCAGCTCTGAGTGGAAGCCATGCAGTGCAGGGATGAACCTCAGCTAGTAGACTCACTGTGAAGCAGGTTATAGGATCTCAGGCCACACAAGCATGCTAGCTTGATCATAGGATCATAGAATTGCTCAGGTTGGAAAAGACCTTCAAGATCATCAAGTCCAACCACAACCTAACCATACTATCCTAACTCTAACAACCCTCTGCTAAATCATGTCCCTGAGCACCACATCCAAACATTTTTAAACACATTCAGGGATGGTGACTCAACCACCTGCCTGGGGAGACTATGCCAGTACTTAACCACCCTTTCTGTAAAGAATTTTTTCCTGATATCTAATCTAAACTTCCTCTGGTGCAACTTGAGATGATTTCCCCTCATCCTGTCACTTGCCACCAGTGAGAAGAGGACCAGTTCCACTCTTGCTGCAATCACCTTTGGGTTATTTGAAAAGAGCAATAATGTCTCCCCTCAGCCTCCTCTTCCCTAGACTAAACAGCCCCAGTTCCTTCAGTCACTCCTCATACAGCATCTGCTCCAAGCCCTTTACCAGCCTTGTTGTCCCTCTTTGGACCTGCTCCAGCACCTCAGTGTCCTTTCTGTATTGAGATGCCCAGTGGTCTAAATCTTCTCTATTTTAGTTTGAAACTATCTCCCTTGTCCTGTCACAGCAGAGCCTGCTAAACACTGTGTTTCCTTCTTTCTTACAGCTCCCCTTTAGAAACTGAAAAAAACTCTATCATGTCTCCCCAGAGCCTTCTCCTCTCCAGTGAGAACAGCCCCACCTCTCAGTCTGTCCTCACAGGGGAACTGTTCCATGCTTTGGATCATTTCCCTCCTGTAGATGCACTCCAACAGGTCCATGTCTCCATATCTAAACACAGTAGTACAGGTGAGGTCTCACCAGCAGAAAGCAGAGGGGCAGGTTCACCTCCCTCAACCTGCTGACCATGCTTCTTTTACAGCCCAGGATACGTTTGGCTTTCTGGGCTGTGAGGGCACGTTTCTGACTCATGTCCAGCTTGCTATCTCTCATTACCCCTAAGACTTTTCCAGCAGGGCTGTGCTATTTCCTTACATCTCCCAGTTTGTATTCATAGTGGGAGTTGCCATAACCTCATGACCTGTATCCACTGCTCAAGTCTGTCTAGGTCACTCTGGAAGGCACCCTGTCTCTTGGGCATGTCAACTGCACCTCACAGCTTGGTATCATCCAGTCTTGCTGATGATATACCCAATCTCACTGGTGGCTTAACTGATTAACGTATTAAATAGCATCAGTCCCAGCACTACCCCTGAGGGACATCACTTGTCACTGATCTCCATTTGGAACTTGATGTGTTTGCTGCACATGTGGAGAAAAACAAATGGAACTCTATCCCAGATACAGAGAAACAGAGGTTAAATAACAGTGATATAAAAACACTGAGGCTTAGAAGAACAGAACTTGCAAAGAAGCAAAAAAGTTTGACAGAGTTGAGCAATGTTCAATAGTGTATTGAATTGTTCATGGTTGAAAGCAGATAGGCAATGAGTTTTCATGCCCCTGCATACACCGTCTCAGGGACTTCTACGCAAATGCATCCAGTGTGCTTCCATGGCTTTATAGCTTTACCAAGTTCAAATAACCACTGAAGCTCAATGCCATAACATAGAATCATAGAATCACTAAGGTTGGAAAAGATTCCTAAGATAGATCATCAAGTCCAACCATCAACCCATTGCAGTCATGCCCACTAACCATGTCCCTTGATAGCCTCTCTACACAGTTCTCAAACACTTCCAGGACAGTGACTGCACCACCTCCCTGATAACCCTGTCTCAGTGCCTCACCACTCTTTCTGAGAAGAAATTTTTCCTAATGTCCAACTTGAATGTCCCCTATGCAACTTAAGGCCATTACCTCTAATCCTATTGCTGTTACATGGAAGAAGAGGCTGACCCCCAACTCACTACAGCCTCCTTTCAGATAGTTGTAGAGAGTGATAAAGCCTCCCCTGAGCCTCCTCTTCTCCAGACTGCACAATCCCAGCTCTCTCAGTCGCTCCTCAGCACCAAAGTGCCTCCTGAAGAAAAAACAGGTTCTGGAAGTGATGATATTTCAGACTGACAGCGGGGAATAGGAAATTGGATGGATTAATGCTTTGACTCCTATGAAAACATAACTTCATAGGAAATAATTATTAAATATATACTAGATTTATATGCATATATTTATTAGAAGGTCTCACTATAGAATTAGTTTGTCAGCGCTCTCTTACGTAGGTCATGCAGCATACAAAATACTTCTCCCCGGTAATGTTCCTTCAGCCCAGTGGCTGGAGAGCAGGTTGTTCCTCGGGCAGCACTGTGTGCAAGTGTGTATTGGAGGACAAGATGGATGAGTAGGGCCCAGGCCCCTCCATGCAGCTCTGCCAGCCCCTGGTGGTGCTCACTGGTAGCAATGATGCAATAGCAAGGGAACAACACAATAGGTTAATATGGGCATACCAAAGTGCTTGCCGCTGCAGCCTTTCTTATTTTTAAGCTTAAGTCAGGAGACAAAAGCCAAGTTTAAGAGGCTTTGCATTTGTCAGGTTAACAGCAATGCAGGAGTTCCCTGCCCATGGCTTTGCGGTGCTGTCATTCACAGCAGTGTCACAGCTGGCGAGGGCAGAGTAGAAACAGCTCATTTAGGACTTCACAGCTGCAAAGCAAGTTGGACTGGCACTTTGTCTGGCAGTCCTGTAGTAGAACAACTGACCCTTCTTTGCCTTCTGTGCCACTTCCAGTGGATTGTGCTCCTCTCATGTTTACTTGTTAGCTGAATCCCTCATGTGAAATGCATGAGATGTATAACTGACTTTCATGTGGCAGTATGTATGTCAGGAATGTTTCTTGTTTCTGTGCCGGTGAGTTTTTGAAAGCTATACTGTCATGGACTAGCTCACAAAGAGGGTGAGAGTTACTCACTGAAAATAAAAAACAGTGAAATTGAAGCAGGGGATCCCTGAAGTTCAATTGTCCTGTGTTTTGTTCTGTTGGTTTTTATTTATATTTTTTCCTTTATTTAACCAGAAGAAATGAAACTTGATCTATGTGTTCTTTCTACAACTCATAGGAAAAAAATTAATGACTGTGGGCAAAGAAAGAGAACAGTGGATAACTCAGTTGGCTTTAGGGGAGACAACCAGGAGATAGCAAAGGCAGTTGTTTTTTTATGGGAAGAAGATGTTTTGCAGGTTGTCAAATAGGATACATCTGATTGGGGTCAGTGGGTTTCAAAATGCTGCAGGAAGAACATGATGCCGCTTGCTGGAGTGTATGCTAATCAACTTTTTCTTGTCCTGTTTAAAACAACAAGAAAAATATATGCTACTGTGGCATGAATAAGGTCCATGAGGATGAAGGAAAGGCTCTTCACCATATTGTGGGATATTTTAGATTTTAACAATGACAGAAGGCAGAAGCTGAGTCAATAAAACCTGAAAGAGACTATGGATAAAGGGATTTTAAACCTGCTTATTTGGCAGTCATGGAAGCAGGAGGTAGAACCATGGTGACTGTGAAAATTACAGCATCCCATGAGGGATGGGGGAGGGATGGAGAAGGAGGGGCTTAGTTGGAAGTTGAACCTGTATGGAGCAAAAAGGGATGAAGTTCCCAAGAAAAGGGGTGGAGAGGATAATGCATCCCCCCTTTCTTTACCGTATGTTCCACGGCAAAGTATTTCTAAAGTCTCAGTCTCCGTGTGCAACTAGATGCTGTCTGAAGAAAACTCCCATTATCGTAACACCTTCAGAAATTAATATTGGTTTCTTACTTCTTTACCTCAAGTTCTAACTCACCTAAACAGATTGTTTGCCTGTGCCCTGAAAGTCTATGCTATTAATCCCTAATCCTTGGGATTGGTTTAAAACCCAAAGATTAGGCTTCTGTTCTTTCCCATGCTTTATTGCCACAGACATTCTGGGGATACAGTGGAGATCTTGGCACACTGGACCAGGCCTGGCTCTTAGGTAAGAGAGACTGTATGCTATGGGGCACAATGTGCACCAACCAGCTGGAGACTGTACCCTCTGTGGATGCACTGTGAGTGTGTCAGCATGCTGTCAGTAAGCCTCAGGTGGTATTGCCTGCTGGTGTGAAGCCCTGTGTGGCCTCTGCAGCTCAACCCTCTTTAGGAGGGTTGCCATGGTACAGCCCTGCTTAGCCTGGAAGGGCCAGCCCAAGTGCCTCTGTACTGTGCTCAGTGTAGGTGTGATGGACAGTCTGGTGAATAAACATCCTTTTATTACCCCTGAATATGCAGAAATACCATTTGAGACTCACAGAAGTGTACTTAACTAATAAAAGTGGGTAATGCTTAAAAATGGGAGTCATTTTTAAAGGGCAAAAAAGAAAGCATTATGGAATCTTTTGTCATACCAATGTCTTGGCACACACACACACAGTAAAAGAAAAGAGAATACAGATCAGCATTAGGACAATCTCTTTTTACCCATGCTGCTGAAGGCAGAGAACACTTTGCAGTCAATAGGTCACCTACCCTGAGTTCTTCCAATCTTCAGATCTTGGGCTGGAAAGCTGTTGCGACTCAAGCTCTCCCATCTGTATTTGCATTGCAGTAAATCCTCAGAAATTATACTCCTGCAGTTTTAGTCCAGCATGCCAGCACTCATTCCTTACCCATTCTATAATTAGCTCAGCTGTTACAGTTGTTTTGACCCTACATGTTCATTTGATCCTCATCAGAACAGATGCAGTAATTTCGTTTGACTGCATGCAGTCCCACAGCTAGGATGAATGCTCTTTGCCGCACTTAAAGGGAGAAGCAGCATATGGGTGAGCAGGATGTTCCTAGATCCTGGAAAGTACATAATCCTAAAACGTCCTTCTTCCAAATCCAAAATGTGGTATTCAGATAACAAAGATTAACAAAGCTATGCTGCATTAAATTTTCTTGGAAATTATGGTTTAAATTCAGGGAATTCTGAACTATTATGACTTTTTATTTTACCTGAAGCAACAAAACAGATCCAATTTCAAGTTAGCAGAGTTGCTCCTACATAACTTCTTTTTTCAGGCTTAGCCAGTTCAAAAGACAAAACTGATGTGGCAGAAAGGAGGAATCTTTTCAGTTCAATTACTTCACTGACTTCTTTTAGCTTATTTCAGCAATTCATCTGAATTATTTATTTTCAGCTTATTTGAGACAATGTGGTTGTCTGTACATGAAATCAAAATACTCATAATACTGTTAAAGTACCATGAAATATTTTGTTGTTACAAAGTCTGGTCTGTATGTATCCTATTTTTGCAAGGGCGTGTAGTGACAGTATGCAGGGAAATTGCTTTAAACTGGAAGAGGGTAGATTTAGGCTAGATATTAAGAAGAAATTCTTGTCTATGAGGGTAATGAGACACTGGAACAGGTTGCTCAGAGAGGTTGTGGATGCCCCCTTGCTGGAGGCCTCGAAAGCCAGGCTGGATGGGGCTCTGAGCAACCAGGTCTAGAGGTGTCCCTCCCTACAGCAGGGAGGTTGGAACTAAGTGGTCTTAAAGGTCTCTTCCAACACAAACCGTTCCACGATTCTATGATATGATTCTATTACCCTCATAATAACCAACAGTGGTCCTTTTCACATGCCAAACTGGTGTATATTACCTCGGTCTGTTAGGTAGAAATCTTTTAGACCTTTTGAAGTACATTTGCTCTTGAGTCTATTGTCTTCCCCTTCTGCCCCAAAAAGTGAAAGGGGATATACGTGCAGAAACAGTGAAAAGAAAGTAGCAGGAGACCTTCTACATGGAGTGCATGGAGCAGGCTCAGGGTAACAAGTCTTTAAAACGTGGAATGTGTAGTATGTCCACTAAAGAAAAAAAGAAAAAGAAAAAGGAAAACCACAGATGATTTTATTTATTTATTTCTTGTTTTTAAGTGCACTGTTGAAAGAATTCTCGTGTTTTCCCAGCAGCCATACAGTGTTGCTGGAAAGCCATCAGCTGATCAACCAATAGTCACATCAGTGACATTCCAGCATATGTGTCTTTGTCCCACAGTTGCTTAGTCAGATGGCAGTTTATTTTTATCCAAAATTCATTGCCAGATGGGATAAAGGGGCTCATCTGACTGACAGGAAAGCTTAAATTTTTCCAGTCATTCTTTCAGTGAGGAGGAAACCTTGCAATACACCCTTCCTAAAACAGAGAGCTGACAGAAGATAAGGCTCTTAAATAAAAGGATCAGCTCTCTTTACTCAGAAGCCACACAGGAATGGAAGACCATCTGTTCTTCTGATTGTTCTTAAAAGATAAGCAAAAATTGCAGGGAAGTTTGACCAACTTTTCTCCTTTATTCTTTTTAATCTGTTGGCATCACCAATGTTGGTTTTCCAGACAGATTTTAGTTTTGTCATTTGTAAGCTTGCTGTGAGCTGACATCATGGTTAATAAGATGAAAGGTGGCATCCCTATGTATCTAGCTGACAAAAATAAGTTGTAGAGAATTTTCCAGATGTAAAACAGAGGAGAGGTAACTCATAAAGCAAAATCTTCCATTAATCTTTATTTATCATTCACAGTTAGAGCTTGAGTAATTAGTCTGCTGTGTTTACTGCTGGCCAGATTCATTGAGATTTGTTGGATTTTAAGTTTCTTTTCTTGAAATTCAGTTGTACAAGCTTTGTGGTTCTCTGTGCTCTTCAGCAACGAGATCAGGTACTGTTGTTTTGCCTGTTGAATTGTTTGAGGTGCAAAATTAATAGATCAGAAAACAAGTGTGCAGGTCTGAATTGGTTGTCCTGTCACAAATGCTTGGAAGTGGGTATTCTTGTTGATTGCTGTGGTGCAGAACCAGGTACATCAGACTTTCACTTATTTAGGAATGCAGTGACTTGCCCAAGATAACCCAGAAAGCTTGTGACAGAGCTTCAGCTGTATCCAACCCAGAAAGCTTGTGACAGAGCTTCAGCTGTATCCCAAACCTGGTGATGCTGGTGGCATCACAATAAGGGGGTGGAGGTGCCACGAAGGAGGAAAATGGAAGAGCACGTCTTGGAGACAAAGGATGAGTATGGATAGAGCTACTGAGCCTGAAAGGGTGACATGTCAGTGAAGCTGATGCTACAACCTGAAGTAATTAATTACCTGAATAGTACTGCAATGAATAGCCCCAAGGGGATGAAGTAAGTATGAAAAGACAGAAGTGACTTGGGCTGTCATAGTCAAGAAGACTGTAGGGCTGTAAGAAAAAAAGACCAGGTTGATGAAAGAAGACCAAATTAAGAATACTGGTAGGAAGAAACAGCAGGCATAGCCTGG
This sequence comes from Perdix hodgsoniae, assembly GCA_035772895.1. Taxonomy (NCBI): domain Eukaryota; kingdom Metazoa; phylum Chordata; class Aves; order Galliformes; family Phasianidae; genus Perdix; species Perdix hodgsoniae. The sequence continues at coordinate 6,641,060 of JAPSGF010000016.1, forward strand.
AGAAGAGAGAAAGATGCTATGGTCAGTTTTTGCAATATTGCTACAGAAGAATCCAAGCTTATTTTTGGCCATATTGTATTTTAAGCCCATGCAGAATATTTGAAAATATCTTTTTCTTCTCTTTCATAGAAACATAATGGTGTGAAGTTGCTGGCTGGAACAACTCTAGTGTTTATATGAAGTTATTACAGTGAGATCCTGATTTTTATGCTTGGTGAAGCCAATTTTATAAAAGTGTTTCTGTTCGGAAAGGCTCATCAATATTGTGTTTGTTTAGAGCAGCCAGAATTGCCAAATGCAGGTGAGGACAGATGAGAAAGGCTAAAGGAATATATTAGTTCTGTGCGGTCAGCTGCACTGGAGGTGCAAATGAGGACAAGAATGAAGTACGCATGCTCATGTCAAAAGGCTCAACTGCCAAATGCCTTCACATGTGGCCATTGCGTTGCTCCCTGAGAAGTTAAGTTCAGGTGTCCCTTTTTAGAAAGGGAGGGAGCGTGTGGGTATCAGAATTTTAGCGTTCCAAGTGGAAGTGCATCTGGGATCTGAGCAATCCCTCCAGTACCACTCCGTGATGAAATGCAGGAAAACTGCTTCTCATTTGTTGTTCAGTGTTTCTAAGTAAGTTCACCATCTGGTCACTGGATCTTGTTAAATGCCTTTGTATGCAAGATGAAGACACCCCCGCTTTCAGACAGCTTCTCTTATTACAGATACACAGCAAGCTGGCCATCTTTCAACCCTCCTCATCTGTAATTAGCTCAGGCTGTTGAACTTAGGCTGTAACCATGCAATCAAGGAAAGACAACTAGATGTGAGGGATCACAGAGGAGAATTTAAAGTCAAGACACCTGAGCTGGGACATGAGAAAATTACATCAGATGCTATTCAGTGTACAGGACGTATCCATGTCAATTTCATGAAGGGAAGAGTACATTCTTAATACAAAAATAAAGTGGTTACAGTGTGGAAGAACTGGAGAAAATTAAAGGAGAGAACAGATAAGCTAAAAAAGAAACTGGAAAAGGGAAAATTATAGTGAAGGAATGTAGGGTATTCTATTAGCTTTCCCCTCCCTTTTTCTGTGGTTTCCTGATACATATGACTGCCATGGAGCCTGCAGCTAGGTACCTAGAAGTTGCATCCCACAGAAAATTAAATCTGCTTTCGAGTTTTGATTTTATTTATTAATTTATTTTGTCCCCTTCCCCACTCATGGAGAGTGAGTTAAAAAAATTAACCATACACCTAGAGTCTAGGCATGCTTACATCCATATTTTTCAGTTATTCATGAAGGGGTTATATAGTCCTTCAGGCTTTGTTTTCACTGAGAAAGAGGATGTTCTAGCCTCAAGTTCTTACAAATGGGTGTGCAAAAGTATCCCCCTTGCTATTGTTTTCTCTTTTCTCTGCTGAAAAGAGCACATTGCATTCAGGAGTCTGGTATCCTCAGATATTCTGAAAGTTCAAAGTATTGGTAAGTAACATCCAGCCATGACACACAAGCAGCAAAGTGCCCAGTGTAGGAGAAAATGCAAAGTAGTGCTTGTAAGTTGGTTGAACAGCCTGTGAAATTGCACCTTTGTTACTCAAAGCTTCCATGGATGTAAATGCTGAATGCTTGAGTGTTCTGTTCTGTCTGTAGGCCCTATCACAGCTTTGATGAAAGCTCTTCTTTGCACAGGCAGTTCCACAAACTGAGAGTCTTTCTCTGAAATTGAAGATCCAAAAAGCTGGCGCGTGATTACAAAGTTAAAGGCAGTTTTCCTTATATTTTACTACAAGTAAATGAAGAAATCTGGATCTGGGTCTGAAATCTGGCTTTCAACTTGCCCAGAAGAGTATAACTACACCCGTAATTGTTGATGTACATCCTTGGATGGACTATGAGGCTTCTAGAGCTCACTGAAGGGGTCTTTGAACTGCATGGGGGAACCACTGATGAGTTCCCACAAATTTTAAGAGCATTTCTTTGAGTTTTGAACCCAGAGAATTTGGAATTTGTGGTAGGGCTAGGCCGTATCTTCCCTGTGAAATGGAGGGATTACCACACTGCTGGGGTCTGTGCTCTGCTCTTACACAGTCTCAGATAAGCCACTAGCCTGCCTTGCAAATGTCACCAACATCTAATATGAGCTGTTTTGGTGCTAGGCACCTCCAGGAGCTCTACAATCCCAGTCTGCCTTTTATTAGAACAGTGCATGCTTTGGTGGTATTTCATACTCTTTTTCAAAGCAGAATTTATCCCTTAATTTCTTTTTCAGGCATCAGTTGAGTTTCAGCCAGTTTGTAAGAGTGTCAAGTGGCCAGCAATTTTTTGTTCTTTTTTTTTTTAATTTCTGGGAAAGAAGGCTGGATTAGTGCACAGCTAACGAAGAAAAGCCATGCATTTTGACAAGAGATGAGAAAGTTGTCAGGAATGATGGGGAAGATGTCTGAAAGCAAGGCTTCAATGAAGCAGTCTTCTGTCTGTGTCAAAACCGTAGAAGAATTTAAAGGACAAAAGCTGTAGATTAAAATCTTAAATGGATAAGTGCCAAGCAAATCCTAAAATGAGCTAAGCCTTTCTAACAGACTGAGCCTGACAATGACAGCATCAGTGCACTTCTTTGTCCCTTTTGAAATTCTTGAGTAAAAGTTTAAATATCGCACTGAATTTTGGGACAAACACCTCTTGAAATCTTGCACATTCACATATAACTTACCATAGAATCATAGAATAGTTAGAGTTGAAAGGAGCCCTTAAAGATCATCTAGTCCATCTCCCTACAATGAACAGGAACACCTACAGCTAGATCAGGTTGCTCAGAGCCCCTCCAGCCTGACCTTGAATGTCTCTAGGGATGGGGCATCCACCATATCTCTAGGCAACCTGTTCCAGTGCCTCACCATCCTCACTCTAAAAGACTTTTTCCTTATATCCAGTCTAAAACTACTCTCATTTAGTCTAAAAATATTTTCCCTTGTCCTGTCAGAATAGAACCCTGCTGAAGAGTCTGTCCTCTTCTTTCTTACAGCTCCCTTTTACATACTGAAAGTCTGCTAACAGGACTCCCCGGAGCCTTCTCTTTTCCACACTGAACAGCCCAAGCTCCCTCATCCTGTCCACATAGGAGAAGTGTTCCATCCCTTGGATCATTTTTGTGGCCCTCCTCTGGACGTGCTCTAGCAGGTCCACATCTCTCCTGTACTGAGGACTCTGCATCCAGATGCAGTACTCCAGATGAGGTCTCACTAGAGTAAATTGCAATAATAATGATGCAAACTGATCTCCCTTGTGCAGGGCCAGTTTTGACCTTGGATATTTAAAGACTGAAGTAAAGCACTGATATTTTATTTTGGTATGTCTGTATTTAGAAGAACAAGGACAAGAGCTCAACCATGCCTGGGAATGTCTAGAAAATGGATGAAAAATTTCCCTGGGAGATAGACTATGCTGTCAGACCAGGGAGCTTGAGTGGCTGGTGTATGGTGAGAAAAAATATCACCTGAAGGATGATGGTTCTGGTGGATCTTTGGTGTAACAAATCACTCTTAAGTTACTCCTAGCTGTGTCTTATCTAATGTGTGTTAATCATACTCATAACACAAAGGAGGAATAATAGAAAGACTTTGGCTTGGATTGCCATGCCTTTGATCTGTGTTGTTCAAAGTGCACATGGGGTGATGAAATTAATACTTACTGTTGTGGGGTTTCTTTTGTGGTTTTGTTTGTTGGTTGGTTTTGGTTTTCTTGTGTTGGGTGTTTTGTTCATTTGATCTTGGTTGCTTTTCCCCATTAAGCTATAAAACAGCAGGTGCAGATTTACCAATAAAAATTAAGAGATTTATCTGATATGATACGTGCTCCTGGTCATCACATGACATGTGAGTATCTGCATTCAGCCTAGGCCAAAAAAAATGCTACTTGTTTCAGAATAAAAATAGAGCATCAAAGAAGATGAATTATATTCTGACCATTGAAGTCTCAAATTATTCACAGAAGCTTCTGTATGCCACTAGCAAAAATAGGTTGTATTAATCAGACAGTACATTTTGCTATATAAAGAGTGATTTCCCAATAAACTGCAAAGAGGAAACTCAGAGGGCATTTTGTTATCTGCTATTACACTTAAAACCAGTAGTAACTGTCTGCAGTTTTCACATAATAAAACAAAAATCCTCTGCAGTAATAGGGAGAAATTGAAGCATGGAAGAGAAAATTTATAAACTAACCAGGAAACTCAAACACGACTCTTGAATAAGAGGATGAATGTTCAGGTGGGCTCAGTGAGATGTGGGTGCTGGTTCAGGCTTCCGTGTTGAGGCTGATGTCAGGGCTGCTAAATGTGAAATATTTTGCAGTAGTACTCTCATACTAGTGATAGTCCAAGAACGCAAGGGAAATGAAGCTTTCTGAGAGAGAGTATCTTGTTGCTTTCGTAGGAGGGGAAAGAAGTGTGTGGGCAGACAAGATTTCATCTTGAAAATCATAAATCCTCCTGTTCCCTGAAAAGGATCATCAATGGAAATCTGTGTGATCATGTTTTAATTCTGCAGTGGGTGGTAGCAGTGTACTGCATTCAGCTGTCCTCATTTCTCACATTGTACTTGGGGAGACAGAAGGGTATTCTGGCACTCTTTGATCTCTCTACTGAGAAAGGCAACAAGACTTCCAGGTATGATGGTGGATTCTGTGTGTGTGAGACACCAGCACCTGTTTATTTTCCGTGAACTAATAAGTCACCAGATGGTAAAGGTTTTTATCCGAGCTACTCTATCTGGATTTGTACCAGTAAGTTGGACATGAAAGGTACCATATGGTACTGTTAATCCCTGAAGCATTCATTATTCCTAATGTAATTTTCAACACCTTTCAGTGTTGACATCTCCCTTTCATTACTGTCCGTACTTATTTATACGGTTAATGTTCAGATGAAGCGTAACTTAGAATATTTGGTTTTGGTTATTTTATGTGAGTGTTCTGAGGTTCAGTGCCAACTGGAAAATTAATTGCCCTTGGACAGACTGTTGGGGGCATATGTAAAATGAGGTGGTTGTGTCATCACAGTCTGCAGTGGGTAGGGGCTGTCACTGGCAGTCTTAGCAAAGGGGCAGATTGCAAATAAGTTTGACAATTTGAGAAGTAGTGTGTGTTCTAATGGATACTGCCTATTAGTACAAAACTCTGCTTTACTGTGAGTGATGGTCATTGCTTGTTTTCACCGCTGGCAAGAAACTGCCGGACTAGGCTTAGACTTCTTTGAGGCTCTGGGAGTAGGGCTGATGATTTGTGATATAGTGAGGATATTAAAGATTGGCCCCTGGTGCTTGCTTGGGTGGCTGGCAGTTTTAGAATTGGAGATTAGCCCATGAACAATCTGGATCCATAGGATGTGTTTAGGATTTAAGGGCTGGATGTTCTGCAGGCTGGTAGGCTGGTAGAGGGGTTGGCATCTTGGTGGCAACACAATGCCTCTAAAATGGGGCTGAAGCATGTTTTGTATGACTGCAATGAGGAAACATAACATGACTGCATTATAATGAAACGACTTCTGTTTAGTATAGATATTGCACAGGTATGTGCAAATACTTGTGCTTGAACTTAGGCTGTTTGGCTGAATAGCTGCATCTTCTACAGAATGTTTTATACTATAATAGCATAGCGGTAAACACCATTTATTTGTAAGGAAGCAGATCCAGGAGTTTTTCATCTTCTGAAACAACTTGGTGCAGTTTTTTCAGAAATGTGCCAATACCAGAGATGACAGATCGATTATTTAAAATGATAGATTTAATCATTCCATGCTGATTTAGAGAAACAAATTAAGAGGCAAGAAAAGATTTAAAACTTTGCTGACATTTTGAATAACACTGCATTTCTTCAGTCTTTATGCAGAAAGGAATGTGCAAAAGCCACTAGTGTCTTCTGTAGAGTGGCCACTCATGGAACCACTTTGCACAGCAAGTGCACAAATCTCTTGGCAGATTCCTGGCCCAAAGGATGAAACAGTCTCTGAGGTTCTATCTACTCTGGTGATGCTGAAAAAACCTCCTTGTCACAGGAAGGAGCACACGGGGTCCTGCTGAGAGGAGTGCCCTATCATTGGGGGTGCAGAGGAGTGACATACTACCTACCCTGGAGGGATGACCATCCTTTCCAGGACAGGAACAGCCAACCTCTGCTACAGTTGCAGCCGTCCTGGTTTTCCAGAACTCTGTCACTGACCAAGGCATGGGAGCCATCACTTGCGGTGCCCTCTGTGAACCCTTTCATAGGACTTCTATCTGTAGACCACTGGTCTGAATCCCACCTAAAAGCATATTCTATTATAGTGTTGACTATGGTCTGCACATAACGTGGCAAACTTGCTGTGCTGATGGTTTCTTGGCAGGTTGTGATTGCTTCAGGCCTTTCTGCTGGTATTGAGGAGAACCAGCAATGTCGGTAAGGTATTTTGACAGCAGCTGAAGATAAGATTTGGTCAGTTGGAGAAAACTGAAAACCTTGTAGCTTGAATGGGCTGACATCTCTTCTTGCTTCTTGGGATGGAGTATAAGACTATGGACATGGCTGATCTGGTGCCATAAACATGGAGGGAGGTGCAGTATCTCTTCCCCACATCAACAGCTGTAGCGGTGCAGGCTGTCAGCTTCGCCCTTGGATTGGGATGAATACAAGAAAGGCTTTTGTACATTCAGCATTTCAAATAATAGCAGTGAATAAGTCTGTCCTGTATCTTAGTGAGATCCTTTGCTGTAGTGCTTTGGAAAAAACTCTTACAATATTTTATCTTTAAAAAAGAATATGAAGACATGACTGGATTGATAGGAAGATCATCAAACTTACAGAATATCCTAAGTTGGAAGAGACCCATAAGGATCATCAAGTCCAACTCCTGGCTCCACACAGCACCACCCAAAATATTCTGTTCTCAGCCTCAAAATGAAGGAAGCTTGAGTTCAGAGCAGTAGCTGGCAGCTGCCACTGATAAAACTTTTCCATAGTGTCATGCAAGGTGGGAGGTTGGCAGTAGATGTCTGAATATGCCATAATTATGGATAACGAGTAATAAAAATAATAAGAAATAATCAGTAAAAAGTTTGCTATGGAATTTAAAGGAGGACAGCCTACATTATGAAAACCTGAAAGAGTGTTTACTTTTTCTTTATGGTTTTCTTAGTGGAAAAAGTATGGAAAGGTAGAGAGATTTCAGATTCACTTTTGGCACTAGTAAGAAACTTTAGAGCTCTCCGCTCAGATCTCCCTCCCTCAGTCTAAAGGTATGCTTTGGCTTGCCTCAAGTTCCTTCCACAGTTCATTTTAGGGGTTAGATTTTTAACCCTGGTTTTACCATGCTCTGCATGTGGAAAAGAGCAGACATTTGAGTGTACATACCAAACAGACAAAGCAGAAAAAAATATTTCCTAGAGCTCCTCATGTCCTCCAGTGCAAATGGCTGTCCAGGCTTCCTCCAGAATATGAGGAATTGTTTTCCCATCACTGCTGTTGTGAAGACACATCTGTCACTTGTCCTACCTTTAAAAATTGTCTCTAAAAGAAAGCAGAAGTTGGTTTTGGGGACTGATTTGCTTAGACTTCTGTTTCTGATTTGTAGTTGCTGACACAGTCTGTAACCATACTTCATCTTTTGCCTGATTTTCTTCCATTCTTTGGTCCATTCCTCTTGCCTTCTCAAAAGCACGCTGAAGTGAGATCCCAGTGACACATATATAGGGTAGATAATATTTCTGTTTGTGTTCTAGGCTGAAGACTTCTTTAATTGACATCAGGTTCTAGATCAGGTCCTTCCAAGCTGAAACTCTTGATATTTTTCTCACTAACCAGGGAAAAGAAAGCTGGAAATTGCAACGTTCTAAAGCAAGCACTGTGCAGAACAGTAGGCATCCTGACCTGCTGTTGATCAAGTAACTCCAGCTGAATGAGGCAGTTGATGATCTTAGAGAATCTCAAGGAGCAGGCAATTTTATTTTGCTCTACAAACTGCTTTTCAGAATGAATTCATGTGGTTTTTATGCATAGTCTGACATTTAAAACTGGATAAATATTCTTGGTTTTCAAATTTGGTCCACAAATGTGTCTTCTATTTGCTAACTGATCTTGGCTGGATTTGAGCTTTCCCGTTTCTCAGAGTGGACTGGGAGCTGCACACAACCTTTTGGACAATGTACTGCAAGAGGCTTAGTTAGCTAGAGCTGTTTTCAGAAATGTTCGTGAGAGATTCACATGGGGGCTAGTTGAGGTTGAAGAATTTGTATATTTGGTTTTCTTTATTACAGGACTGAATCTCTTTGCTATTTTTACTGGGGTTTCTTGTGGGTGGCTTTATTTCCCCCATGATCTGCCAGCTCAAGGTTTTCATTTTATAAAATCATCTGTTTTTTGCACACAAGTAATTCAACAGTGGGAAGTTTTGTTAAATGTTTATGGAACATACCAGTCAGCACAGATAATCAGGTTTTTATATCATGATGTGGAACACTCTTTGCAATGCTGCATCTGAGAGAGGAACAGCTGGTAGCTTACAAGTTTGTAGGCTGCTGAGGGCACCTGATGCAAGACCATTCACCAGTAAGTGCTGAGCAGTGGGACTGCAGAACCTCTGCTGTACTCAGTTGTGCACATCCCTCTCTTATATTTCATAATTCAAATTAGCCTTGTCCAATTAATCACCTTTGCTGGATACAGATTTGGTAGTTCCTCTTCCATTTCGTCTCTGTGCATGGCTGCTGTAGGTTGCAAAGTGCTTGACTGGGCCATGGTCGGAGTTTTTTCCTCTCCTTCACTAATTAGTATTAGGGATACTTCACCAGGAGCTGCTTATTGACTTGAACACATAACAAACTACAATAATTCTGGGTTATTTCTCCTCTTCTTATGTAGAAGAAGAAGTAAAGAGAATAACCTCTTAATTTACTGCAGAGCTCCTAACCATTCTTTCTTCCATCTTTTCCAGCTGAATGATCTCTTTCAGGAGACTGGTTTACGCCGCCTGGAGTCTGTGGCCTGGTTCTCTGCTCCAAATTCCTTACCAGCAGCTTCATTTTTCCTTTTTTTGGCAGGTAAATGCAAAGACTTCTGTGGTTTACCCTTTTAAAAATCAATAGAATCATGTTGTGTCCTAAGAGATGGCCCCAAAGTCAGTGTACTCTGTCATCTGCCCACTAATTCTTCTTTCTGTTAACTCAGTGTATTCAGTGTTGGCATGACAGCTCCCATCCAGACCCATATGTGTAATACAAGAGTCTGAACTATTCTGAAAGGTCAGCCTTCGCGTGTCTGCTCACTTCAAGCCTTGGGAGGATGTTTCTCAGGGGTTGTGTTGGCTGGTTTGATGTCTGTAATGCAGGCAAGCAGGAGCTGTCATTGTACATGCTGATGTGGCAGGGAGATGGGCACAGTGAGATCTCTTGGAGGAGCTGTCCTGAATCATGCTGTGTTCCCACCAAGGCTGGATGTGAGCTTTCAACTATGCGTAGAGGAGAAACAGAAAGCGAGCCTTAAATATGTAGATGTGGGAAGGCAGCTTTTTGTTGACGTTGTTGCTGATTTTAATCAGAACTTTAAGAATCAACACAAAGCAAAGTGATTCTGTGTGGAAGCAAAAAAAAATGCTATGAAGAATCTGTGGTTTACTGAGGAACCATATTGAGCATTTTTGTGGATCAAAACTCACTAATACACCGTCTGGAGACAGGGAAAGGAACCACAGGCACTCCCTTACTGTCACTGGACTGTGAGGAAGGACCACAGCCAGTGGTTACCTGTAGGTCATGCTAAGGAGGCTTGAGCTCCATGCTGCTACTGAAAGCACTTTTGCATCCTCTTCCTCTCTGGGATGAGAGGCCATTCAGTTGCTGTGTAATCCTCTTGGGACCGCTTGTATGCACACTGCTAGGACTGCCCTTGCTCTTGCCCTCTTTCGTCCAGTTGCTTGCCCGCATTACTGCATAAAGCCTTGACGTATGGCCGTATCCCTTATTGTTACTGCTTTTATTTCTGTTTAAACTAGGTCAGCCTTTCCAGAAAGGCATAGTTTCCCCATCTGGTAATCAGCTGTGGAGATGCAATCACAACTCCAGTTAACACTAACTCTTGATTTGTGTTTAATAGGAGACTTTTGGCTAACATTTCCACCTCCTCTGATTCAAGACAGATTGTAGTTGTTGTTGTTGTTTGGGTTGTATAAATGACACCACCTGGTGAGGGGATCTCCTTAAGAAAAGGGCAGGCTTCAATTGTAGCTGACGGTGACCTACATATTTAATAAATACATTAACATAGTTATTAGATGTGCTGACAGCAAGTTTGATTTTTCAAAAAATAAATTGGCATGTGTTTCAGAAAATTCCAGCACTGGGGGGCATTTTTCATCCTGAAAGAGATGGTTTGAAATCTGTCTTCATGTTGAATTAAAAATGCAAGAAAACTAAAAGCACAGTTTGGAAAATGGTGTTCAGCTGGTCCTGAACATCAGCAGCACCTCAGGCAAGCTGTGACTTTCTGTCCTACAACCTGCTGTCATCCCCCAACCAAAGCTGCCTGCTGCAAGAGCTCTTTTTTGTTTCCAACTGCAAAGTGCAGGGGTGAAGCAGCAGGGAGGGAGGATGACAGGCAGCAAGGGAGAGCCCGAGAGGACAGGAAGGGAGCTGAAATTCCTGGAGTCATTCATAATCTGGAGCAGGAGAGCCAGCTAGCGTTGAATGTGGCAAAAACAAAACTTCCCAGCTTGGAATGACAGATAGAAAAAATGCCTTTCCTGTCTCAGAAACAGCTTTGGATTCTTTTCTTTTTTTTTTTCATTTGAGAAACAAAAGCAAGAGGTTGGATATTATGTAGAACATCAGCCCGCTGATCCCAAACCAAATCAAGCAGTCAAAAGATAAGGCAGAACTGTTGCTGGTGCTGTAGCACGCTTTGAGTAACCAGAAAGCACCAGGAAAATGCTGTGCATAACTACCAATACTTAAAGAGTGACAACACTCTGTTGGATTCCACATGCTGTGCAAAATCAGTCTGTGTCTGTCCTAGAGTGCTTTCAGATATACTGGCATTGAGATTTTGCTTTACCAGGAGGAGATGCCTGTCCCTGCTGTGCAGCTGTAGCATCTTCATACCTCTGTTGCTCACAGACACAGGGTGGGAGAGAGTTTGGAGTTCTCTCCTGCTCCTTGTGCTGCCTCTCTCATCAAGAACCCGTTCCTGCAGGTCTGATCAGGGATGTGAGCAACAGGCTTGACTGGTAATGGCTGAGGTTACCCCCAGTGCTTTTTGCAAGTCTGAAATGTGTGGCTACTGTTTGAGAGCCTCTTTGAGGGGGCAGTTGGCAGTGTTGTGAAGGGCCATGTTTTCATCTGTTTCAAGCCTGAGGACTATGGATGATCAGCACAAGCTGATGGACCTGCCCATGATCAGCAAACAAAAACTGCCTTTATGTGTGCTCTTAAATTAACCCAACATTCAGACCTGTGCTTTTAGTCTTTCTGCAAGTGAAAAACTTTGTGTTAATTAATAGCAAGTACTGATAGATTTTTATACAGAGCTTGGTTTGTTTTTATGAGGATATTTAGAGGGCTTTGTCTCTGCCTTTGTTTGGGAAACTCTTTAAAACAAGACACAAGGTTCTTTGTGACATATTGTGAGATGCATCATCAGAGTTCATGGGGGGAGGTCTGAAAGAGAACGGGTCCTTTGTTTTTGTTAAGACATCAAGATCCCCTCAGCAACATGGTTTGGTTCTTTAATTAGAGCCAACACAGCCTTATAATGAGCAAAGACCATAGTAGAAAGCAAAGCCCTTTGTTACGTGTTTTGCAGCATGAATTTTCAGAACATAACCCTGCAAGTGATAGAGAACGATGCTCGGCACTTGTGCTAGCAATGAGCTCAACAGCTTAACCAACTCAGTCTTAAAAGAAGTCAAACACCAAACTTCCCACCATTGTGTGCACAACTCCTCATGGCTAAGATATGTTGTTTCTTCATGTCAAACTCATAGTCTCCACATCAATTTTCTAGAAAAAGCATTTTGGAAATTGTATTTTATTGTATTGAAAATATCATTATGCTTATAAGTACACACACACAAACAGAAAAGAGACACGGTATATACACTGAAATACCACAAGCTCAGTGTACCCAAGAGCGTGCCCAGCAAGTAGTTGAGTACCATTAAGACGTACATGATCCTAGCTGCCCTGAGAGCACTGGGTCACACTGTGTGACCTCTGTCTTCTAACACCTGGTCACAACAGTATTGATCTGCACCATATTCCACTGCCTTATATTATTTGGGCTTACAGTAATTTCTGTAAACCTTCCTTTGACAGATTTGCTGCCCCTCAAGGCAAAAAGATACCATGGAAGTGATCCAGCAAGGTTCTCCAGAACACATAGAGAAATTGCAGTGAAATCTTAACTTGCTTAGATGAATCAGCCTATAGTCAAGTAAGGAATTCTCACTAACACTGAACTTGTAAAAGTATTGTGTGGCTGTTGGCACATGTGGGCTGACAGCTACAGTTATCTTTGTAAAGAAAACAAGCAGCTTGGACTTGTTTGCAGATAGAAGCTACTGTAGACTGTTAGTGTCCTAGCCCTGACTGCAGTGTTAGTGCCTTAACAACACAAATGTTGTGTCTAACCAGAGCTCCCACATACCTTAACAGGTGGTCAAAGCTCTCTTTAGAATTCCAAGATAAAAATGCAGTTTCTGCACGTTGTAAGGTCCCCATATCTATTCAGTTGCTCTAAAATGCTTCAGGAGGGCTGCTTCTGTGGGAGAAGGACTACCCTGGCTGAGGTGAGCCTGGCTTTTTCCCTTCTCCCTAAGAAACTATTGCCATTCAGCAAATATGTATGCATATAAATACCACAGCTTGATTTTGCAACACAGTTCATGGTGGGTCAGTATTGCTCAGTTCAGAAAAGAAAATGTAACCAATATTTGGCTGAATTCAACACTGAGTAAATGCTAACTATGGTTTTAAAAAAAGATGGGCACAAACATCACTGTAGTATTTTGTCATTAACCTACTCATCTTTCTATTTCAGCAGTCAAATCCCTTCTGAAAATAAGCTGGTAAGGAAATACACAACAAATAAACAACGCATCTTAACAACAAATTTTCTATATACAAAAAAGTCAATGTTGGTCACTTAACTTTTACACAACATTTGTATGATAGAAGACCTTCTGTGCCCCTGCTCACGTGTCTTTCAGGTACAGTTGGAGTGCCAACCATTATGACATACGCTGTATTGCAGAAGGAGTGCCTTGTTGTGCTCTGGCACCAGATATGGCACTGCAAGCCAGCAGTGACACTGTGTGGAGAGAGCATTTCAGAGGGCTGCAGCCCCAGCACTGTGTTGTTTTGCTAATGCCAGGTGTCAAAAGTTGAATCAGGCAGTTGTGTGTAAAATAACATCTTTTCTGATGAGGTTACATTTGTGTTTATGCTGGGAATGCTTTAAAATAATGCTAATACCCTTCTATCACTCTGCTTCTCTCCTACAAACCATTCACGTGCAAACCACATTCTTTCCACTAGCGCTTTGTACTTGTGAATTCACTACAGTAGACTCCAGTGAGGGGATAAATGCCAGACAGGATTTTAAAGGTGCCTTTTATTTTTAATTTGTGCACGCATCTTCTCTTTTCTGAGGAGATTTTTTTTTTTTTTTGCCTTGGTATACAAATTACCACTGTCCGTTTCAGAGTTAATGAAAAATGAACTTTCATAACCTCTGCCACTTCTGATTACCTCTTAAAAAATGTCACTTTATGCAGAGAAGCCAGAGGTAACTGAGATAAACAGACATCTGTACATTTCAGCCATTCATTTAGAAAACATCTGTATCCATCCACGCAATGTTAAGACTATAAGTAACTTTGCAGTTACAACTGAGCCCATTGCTATGGCAACAAGGTAGTCTTTATCTCCCACGTGCTCTCTACTGATTTCTTTTTTTTTTTTCTTAAAGCAGCTTCCTGAAATGAAAAACAGAGAAGCAATGATTAAGTTAGTCTCTTTCTCTTTCAAGCTTTGGATTCAAGGCTTATATGAGGCAGCCCTTTCCAGCTGTGGAAAATTTAGAAGCTGATCTACCTCAAGATGAAAATATGAACAAGTGACATGGAAAAATGTGAACTGCAGTTATTTTCAATTAAAAAATGAAACAGTAGTCGAGGACTTTGGAATGCAGGGGTTGTGCTACTGTAGCTGTTTTTAACCCGATCCCAAGGAACTGCAATTCAGAATCTTTTAAGTGAACAGAGATATCTGTGATTTTCATATTGCTACAGCGATAATAGTTTGTAGGAGACAGAATACCAACACTTAATTCCTTCATAGCCTTTCCCATGCTTGACTTTCATCAAAGCACACAACTCAGCTTGGTTAACTGTTCAGAATTGTACACTTTCTATTCTGATAACATGCCCACAATATCAGATAGTAGTACTGCAGTAGTGACCTGCTGGGTTAGTTGCCAAGTCAAGTCTTGCAAACTCGAGATGAACTAACATGCTTTTAAAAATTTCTCTTCTAAATAAAACAGGTATCAGCAGCACCTACGCTCAAAGTGTTAGAAAGGTTCTATTTGTGCTTTCAGGATGTAACTGATGTCAGTGCTTCTTTGACACCCATTAACTGCAGGATTCCTCTTCACCATTTTTAACATAACTGCCTACTTGTGACGGTGATTAAATTAAGTACTTTGAAAGCATTGAGCCTCTTCAGAAAGTATTGAAATCTTAACTTCTAGTGCTCTAGCATTTCCAGGCCTTTCATATGAAGAATATAATAATGTAGTAAAGGTTACACGAGAAAACATGAAAGGAATTATGCAGACAAGATATTTCACTCACATTTGATGCTGCCTAACAAACTCTGCGAACTGACGGTCCTTAGCGTAGAGCTCTATAATTCGAATTCTGTCCTGAATTTCCTAGAATACAAGAAAGACAATTTTAGGTACATAACAGAAATTAGAGTACTACTGAAACTATCTATTTCTTTTTCTTGGAAAATAAAACTCATATCCTTTGCTGTTTCAATGAAGAGACCTTGAAATTGGACAGTCCAGGGCAAAAATTCTTCTTTGTGCTATTTTTAAAAGTGGAGAACTTCAGTTTTGGAATCTAGTCATATTTTACTGTTAAAACCAGGGTTTGGATAGAATGTGACATTTCAACTGGCTTGAACAGAATCATTTCTCTCTCACAGACACTTTCCCCACAGCCCCGGCTACAGGCTGGATTCACACCTCTCACAATTGCTTAAGAATTTGTGGCTTGTTCCTGGATGTAAATCCCTTCTCTTCAGTGAATCCTGGATACGACCTATACAACAAGGTAGCAGGACAGTATGATCTAACTTGCAGGTTATACTAAGAAGCACTAAGCTTTAAAAACCCTGTATTAAAGTCCAGGAGGTTCCAGATTTTTACAGCATTGATGATTCCTGCATGTCAGCTGGCATCAAAAGCTAAAGGCCATGTCTAGCACTAAAGCAAACCACCGCAGCCCTTGTGCAGTTACTTAAGAATTCAGCTCTTTTATCACATGAAATTCATTACAAGTCAGAACACACACATTCCTTTCTGTATACCTGATAGAAAGGATTTCTTTCCCTGCTTGCTCTCTTCTCTTTAATAGTTGCAGCAGCCATAGTTGTGACTAATCTATCTAGAGCATAGACTCTTGAGAAAGACTGAGGCCTCATTGCAATTCTTCATTAAGCTTATTTTTCACAAGATCTTTTTGATGGCATTATGAACACAAGGTCATTTACCTCCTTAGTAAGCTCACTGTTTTCATAAATGTGCCTTATCTCTTCACTGCTGTAGTCGGTGGATGTCTCTGCACTGGTAGAACTGTAGGACGTTAGCTGAGGGTATCTGCGATAATAATGGCTGTAGCCAGTCGTATCACTTTCATACATGGGGTTGTATTTAACTGCGTTCTCAATGGACGAGAGGCTGTCACCCTGCCTGGGGGAGCAATGAACAAACAGTGAGCTCTCTGCAGCCCAGAATGGCAGCAGACAGACTAAGGAAGCCTGGCACTCAGAGGTGCACATAAACCCTGCTGCTGGTCAGCTGCATGATACAAGACTTATGATGGAATTATCCTTACTGTGGCAGATGAGCTTTGTAACGTTAGATGGTGTCACATACCCCTGTGAGTCCTCAGTGTCGCTCTTTGTGTACTGGTCTCGAAGGGTTCTTGCCAAGAAGAAGATAACAGCAGATGCCACCAGAAGGAATCCTGCCACAGAAGCAATGGCAATACCCACGACCAGTGGCTCAGACACATATTCTTCACAGTGTTCCCCTCTGTACCACCAGTTCTCTCCTACGCGACACCTGCAAAAAAGGAAACGCCGGGAAATTAAACACGAACAAAAACTGCAACTTTGATGAATATAAATGTATTTAATTTCTTCTTGTGATGTATCCTCAGTTAATTTACCTCAACGAATAAATGCCCTCACAAGTTTGAGCACCAACTTTTTCATTGTTATTGGCAACAGCCTTTTGGTATCGCTGAATTGAGTGAAGATAGGTAGAATAAGAAAAGGATAATGCATTTGTGGTGGCAACCTTGCTATTTAGAACATCCTGTGATGTGCTACAACTGAAGTGTTTAGACTAAATAAAAACGCATGCACTGATAGAGCCTCCAGGCAATGTATCAAACACTACAGAGGTAGAAAACAACCTTTTAATGCTGTTGTAATGCAAATACACGTCAGTGTGTGTTAAACGAGCAAAATGCTCGTAGTGTGTAAACTCTGCAATAGTTAGGTAAATACATAAAAGAAATGACTAAGAAGCTTGCTCCCAAGACTGAATCTTTGGAATTGCTTCCTTTATCAGCATTCATAATTTCTGCTTTGCTGCAGTTCTGAATATGAAAGCTTTAGGTAATACAGCCTTTTAAAATATACAGACTTACTTAAAATCTATCAGTAAAAACAATATATTGCACTGCATGTTTTTGAGCATTTTGTTCTAAAATCTCAAGGAATTACAGCCACTCACAGCATTGAGCCTCATTAATAGAAAACATCAGTAAATTAAGTCTTTTGACCTAAATATCTGAAATAGTTTCTAAAAGCAGTAACTGATACTTTGACTTTTTTTGAAAACTTCTTCCTAAGTACTAGCCAGAGCATACCTGAGCACATGTGGTTCTTGTTAGCACTATTATACAAATATGATAAAATTTATACCACTGTACACATCTGTGAAAGTAGCTATTCTCATATCATAAAAAAACCATTCTATTGTTTCTCCTGTTAGCCGCTAAGCCCCTAAGATTAATTTCCTTGAAGTTCTAAGTAAGCCTTATTCAAATAAAATCACATGAACTAATATAAGTGGTTATACTAATACAAGTAACTATATAGCAAATAATAACTAATATAAGTAGTTATAGCTATCGTACTGTTTTAAGTAATTCTACCTTTTGTTGATAGGTATAATTAGTTATTAAAAACAGATTATTGCGTTGATAAAAAGGGAAAAAATAGTGCAGTATCAGAGGGCACATTTATTATTAACCTTGCACTATTTCAGTTACCTGTGAAATACAGACACCTGTTTAAACACATCTGAACCTTAGAAAGCAAACAAAATTGATCTGAGGCAAGTGTCTTGATTTTCATATGAACCACGCATTATTTTTCCCAAATTAGCAATGCCTTCTTTCCTTGTGGGACCTTTTCCTTAAGTAAGAGCACTGTATTTAATATATCTATGCTAAACGAGGATGCCTTTCAAATCTGGATTTTTGCATCGAAGTCAACTAAAATACGCTTTATGACCTTTATGACACTTTGCTACTTACAAAAACTTCTGAAGATAAATTCTGTTCACAAATTCAAAGAAAATGAAGTGAACAACTCTATATGCACCACTGCTACTATTTTTTGGTAGCTAGCTTTGCTTCCTGGCATTTCTGTTCTATTATAGAATTCATTACTGTCTCGTTTTTGAACTTGAGCAAACTAACATTAAAACTGGGACCTCCACTCAACAGTGTTATATGATTGATAATCACTAGCAAATGTTACACATTATCTTAGGGAATTTTGCACACATCCCATGGAATGCTATGACAGAGGAACGCACATGCATCAGACAGAAGGTGACTTACCTACATATGGCCCCTTGCCCAGGGCTGATGTCGCACTTGCCATCATTCAGGCAGAAGTTGGGTTGCAGATCACAAATGCTATTGCAGGGCAGCCCATCGATGCTCAGGTAGCCAGGATTGCAGACGCACTCAGCTTCCCCACTCCAGCGATTTACTAAGCATTCAGAGAACTCATTACAGGCCTGGAACTTGCAGGGATCTGCTTGCTCTCCTGGGAACACCAAAAGCAGAAAATATTAGTAATAGAAGAGAACAGTACCTGAGGCAAAGCACTGTTGCCATTTTCTCAAATGACTTCTTAGTTAAAATAATCTGCCAAAATGCAGCAAGCGTCTTTCCTGAGTTTCAAAGGGCTCTGCTAAGGTGAACGAGCACTTGGAAGTGTTCCTCTGCACAGTGCACGTAAGTGGTATGGCTAAGACCACCCAGCAAGCCAACTGAAAAGGCAAGTATAAGAAGTGTTCTTTTTCTTACTGGAACACGCCGTACCTCAGATGTTCTCTCTCTGCTGGAACTATATTTTGCAAATGAGTAAAACACAGCTGATCTCCAGTACTTTTTGTCACAGAAAATATAGGCAGCACACAGAGAAGGGCAAGGGGACTTCAGGCACCCAGTCCCTACCTGCGAAGTGCCTTTGTCTGCAAGGAACACAAGTCTGTTGTATATCTGATGTGTTGCATATCAAGCTTAAGAGTGCTGGCATGAAATTTAATATCAATATCAAAAGATTTTTCGTGCTAAATAGACTGCCTTTATAGCAGAACTTCCTTAGAAGCACAGCTGCCATTTGTCAGCAGTGTTGTTTAACACAGGAACTATTTCCAGGTTGCTATTATGATAAACTACTGGCTAACTTGGACAGAAAGAAAGTTCCCTGTATCACAAATGGACTAATAGGGCCAGGCACTTTTTATTGCAATCAAGCTCTGAGTATGACAGTAAGTCAGCAACTATTTTCTGTGTAGATACCTCACAGTTAAACTGGCTACCACTCATGGTGGTAGCCATGTGGAAAAATTCAAAACACATGTGAAAGTTAGCACAATAGAGATGGGCACCACTGTTCCTGCTGACCAGTCCTGCTCTCACTCCTCAATGAAAGTGCAATGACAATTATGCAAGCCAGTTGAATCCTATGTTTCTATATGGGCCCCATATTGTTTGTTCAATCTGGGTCCCATTTTGTTGTTCCTCCTTCCATAACAGACTTTTGTTTATTTAAACTCTATGAAAGTCTTTAGTAAAATCCAGCTTGTGAAAAGCACTGAGAAATCTCCAGGCTGTTAGGATCCTAAGTAGGTTGTTAAAGCAGAATCCCTTGCTTCAAAACTGTACTTCCCTGACATTTTTACCTGATTCCACATCCAGAGAGTATTTATCAATGGCCAGGTTCATGGTGTGATATGCAGTGTTGCAGAAGTCTTCCAGGATCATATACACGGCGTTGGTGACGTTTCGAGGCACAGGTTTTGCAAATTTCATTCGACTGTTCACCACAATGCTGCCATTTCTGAAGTTCAGGATTTCCAGATTCTGGAAGCCTGTTAGATTTGACTGAAGGTATGGCACCAGCTGCAACACAGGGGCAATGACAGAAAAGCTGAATCCTTGAACCTATACTCAAGCCAGTTGATATCGCATCAGGCAGTGGGAGTTTGAATTAGCTTATCCAAATCCCATGGCAAGGGTATTAAAACTCTTCCTGACTGAGGCCCATACTGGTAATTTGCCAGGGTCCTAAGCACTTCACACCAAATACCAATTTGTAGACAGTTCCTAATCTACAGTTTAGATACATGCTTCTATGGATGTACGTGGAGTTCTCCCTTGCCCAAAGCAACACATACATATCATTTCAAAGGGCATTTCCCTCAAGCATGTTATCCTTTTCTATCTCTCCCCTTTACTCCCTCCATTTCCCATAGAAAAATATTCATTACACTCAGGAGACGAAAATTTCCAGGTTAAAATTTGATAATTTTTGCTGTATTTCTTCTATCAGGCTTTGCTAGCCACTGACTATTTAGGAGTCCATTTACAAACGTCTTATTTCCCTAAACTACCTCTTACTTGGGATGGATTGAATGAGTTGCAGAAATGCTATCAACAGTACCAATGTATTTACTTCTCTCCCCATAGACTAAATCCAGAGCAAACCACAAGCAATTTAAGGAAATGTTGTACTGAATTAAGCTACATGTGCTGCAACTACTGACACCAGCAAAGCATCTGGCTAGTATCACTAGAAAACTAAGATAATCAGATCATTAGATTTAGAGAGACTACTGACTGACTAAAAAATGAAAACAAAACAAAACAAAAAACAACTGAAAATACCCCCCCCCACACATTTCCAGATAGCATTTTCCTGGAGAGGGACACGTATAACATCTAGAAACACCAGTCTTGAGTTACTCTCTATAAAGGAGAGCAGACCAACTCTTAATTACCAACAATTTCTATCTATAGAAATGGATATTTTGCACATAAATTACACTTACCAGTTCCAAGAATCGTTGCTCTAATGCTTTATATTCAGGAGAATTCTTATTGAACAGATCTTCTGAAAACATCATATTGGTAACCCGAAGACTGAAAAACACAACTAAAGCTCGTGATGGAACAGGAGTGCTATTGCGATTTTCATGCGTGGGCCAAGCCACGCCAGCCATCTCTGTGGAGTGGGCATGGGTAGTTGGCTCCACGTGACTGTCAGTCATACTCTTTGCCTCCTCACTCGGCTCAGGAGAAAAGCTGACCATGCTCACATGATCCAGGTCCACTGAAACATCCAGGACTCTTGTTGTTTCATCTCCCAGCTTTGCTGAGGTAACCACAGATGATGACACTGTGGATGCCATGGGAGGGAGATGAGATGGAAGCTCAACAGTGCCTGCTGTTACAGTTACATAGGACTTCAGAATGGTGCTGATACTCATGGAAACATGTGTGTCATGTTCTGTACCATCCTGCCCAGCAAAGCCATCTAGGGCAGTGGCTTGATCTATTAAAGAAGGAACTGCAGTTGAAACTTGAGCTGCAGTTGGCATTGCTGATTGTACTGTCTGATCTAATGTCTTCTCTAGTACTCTGTCAGTAGGCCAAACATCAACTGGCTTCTTTATTGCTAATCCAGTGTCTCGGTCTGTGAACAATGAATCTAGGGTTTGATGCTCTTCTGTGGAACTATCAGTGCTTACCTCAAAAGGTTCTGCAGTCAGAACAGTTTCTAAAGAGCTTTTGTCCAAGTAACCTATTGTAGCAGCTTCAGCTACATTTGACTGCCCTGATGTGAATAATTCTTCCACTGTTGGCCTGTCTTCATTTTGATGTTCAACTGCTTCAGAAATGATCTCCTGACCTACACTGTACTCTTCTGGTTGTTCTACACTGAGGGCTACAGTAGATGTAAGGAGACTATCCTCCATACCAAGAGTTACTGTAGATGTAAGGAGACTATCTTCAACAGACAGACCTGTACTGTGTGGTAAGAAAGGATCTTCTCCAGTTGGCAGGTCTGCAAAGGAATAGTCTTCTGATGGCTCCAAAACAAAGGATGGTTTAACAAAAGAAGAATCATCCATACTCAGCGTTTCCATCTCTGTAGGTGGCTCCACAGATGATGGCTCTCCTGTCTGTAGCAGAGGTACCTGCTGAGTTGTAGTTTCTGGAAAGACAAATATTTCAGACTCATCGAGGAAATTCTCTTTTATACTGGCCACACCTTCATTCTCATCTTTGGAAGGATCATCATCTAATTTATTCCTAGAGTTAAGAATATAATCTAAGATCAGACCTTCAGGAATATCTTCAGTTCTGATTAACAAAGAATCATTATCATCAAGCCAGCTATCAGGACCAGGATAGAAAACTGGTTCCAGTGTTGCCACATCCCAAGGCCAAATACTTGGTTCCATTCCTTTTCCTGAACCATCAAAAGCTGAACCAGATCCATCATCAAATATAATTCTATCTCCAAGATAAATATCATTTTCACGTTCTAAGGGAAAAGGACTTTCTTCCACAGACTCGTGCAACAAAGAATCTACACTGCTACTGTCTGCAGGACTACCCTGAGTTACTTCTTCCTTCTCAGCAGTCACTGTTCGTTTTGTATCAGTCTCCAAGACTGATGAGGAGGCCACTGTTGGTGCAGATAGCAGGGGAGCTGTGTAATCATCTGTAAATGGAGGTTCTTCAGGTGCGAGGTGAGAAGGGGGACTTGAAGGCAGAAGAAAGTCATTAGATAGTCCAGTATCTTCAAACTCTAAAAATAAAAATGAGCTTCCAATTAGTTTTTGTTTATACAAGAAAAAAAAAATTAAATATGGTTCATTTTGTTGTCTGTAGATAGGCATTCATTATGCTTCCTGTGGTATATGCTGATCTTTACATTCTAGATGCCTGTTGATCTCTCCACTTTTCATTCTGATATTCCATGAGCCAAATCAAGCCTGTAGAGTACTCAATAAAGCAGTTACTGTGTAGCATGTCCTTAAAAGACTATCTGATAGCTACCTCTGTTTCAGAGATCAATTATCTTCACATGGCATCACCTAAACATGCTCCATATGAAAACAGTTGTACTCAGTTAAAGAAGTATCTTGTATGTACAATTGGCTGGAGGAATAAACGAGCATTGTCAGCTGTTACAGGCACGTTATCAGAGTGTCTTGTTCTTGGATACACGTATACAGTAAAGGTAAAAACAATCAGAGGAATATATCCAGTGTATAGACCTTTCTGAAAAGTCATTTTGGTTAACTATTTGTTTAGTGAGTATTCGGAAACACTGGTATCCAAACTGAAACTTCAGTCAATGAACTTACCAACTGAAGAATCAGGGGCTGAAAGCCACTCCAGAGAGTCCAGAGAATCATGCTCTATCACTGGTGCAGTGACCAAAGCAGGAGTCTGATTCCCATCCTCCAAATTCAGCCCATCCGGCAAAGATGTAATGTCAGCCTCAGAGGAAAGTGGAGCTTCAGGTATCAAACTGACCTCAGAGTCCAAGCTTTCTGGTCTTGGTCGGATTTCATTGTCGTTGGACTCTTCACTATCTAAAGTGGAATCTGGTTTGGTGAAGTCAAAGGGTAAGGTATTGCTGACAGTTGATTCATCTGCTGAAGGCCGTTCAGCTGAAAAAGTGTTATCCTGAAAGAAAACCATAGCCTCTATTACAGGGGTAATATTGGCTGCCCACACTGGGCTGAACATATGAAGGGGTGTTAACCAGGAGCAAAATCTGCTACTTTTGCTTCTGTGAGGAAGTAATGCAAAACAACAGAAGGATTTGCAACGTAATCTTTGCTCCCAATAACTTCCATTGTACATGTAAAATGCACATCCTCGTGACACATATTTTGTGCCTGGTCATGTCCACTAAAAAGGGAAAGCAGCCATTCTAATTCTTCAGGCGCAGCTTCAGGTAATGGTACTCAGAGATTTACAGTCTATAGCCACCCTGTAGCCTTTCCTTTTCCCTACTGAAAAAATTGAACTGTCCATATTTCTATTTAAATCAAACATAACTACACACAATATTGTCATCCTTCCTAATGGATGAAGAAGTCCAAGCAGCTATTATTCATCAGCACTATAATCATTTCAGTAATTATAATGTTATAGTTGCTAGTATATATAAAACCAGTTTAGAAACTGAATTTGACTGTACGTATATACTTCACTCTCAAAGATTAGATGCCAATGTGGAAAGAAAACTATCAACAGTAATGATGAACAAGGAGTATACACAATGAATTTGCCAATTACATGAGCTGTGGGAAAAGAATTTGTTTTTAAGCCTCCAATTTGCACACTATTTACTTATAAGACCACACCCGAGTTATTATTTGGTTTACAGTTAGAATACTGAGCACATTTTATCTTTGAGAATTAATCCCCTCCCACAGTGTCTCATGAGGAAATCATATTGAAAAAAAAAAAAAAAGGAGAAATTAACTAATTTAATCAAGGCTACAAAAGTAAGCTCCCTGCCTAAACTCAGGAGTTACTGCTTTGCATGGATACCTGTCCAGCTATGAATGCTGAGCTGTAAGTCAGAAATTGACCAAAAAAAATGTCTTGAGGTATGAAAAACTGCCAATCAAAGAAAGTAGAACTTACTTACAACTAACCTATTCCTGATGGTGATGGTGATTAGTAAAGTTGAGTGGACAGCAAACAAGTGTTTTGGTAATAAGTATGACAGCTCAAAAAAACCAAAACAAAACAGAAACTAACTATTTAAACATTTCTGTCTCTCACTATTCCCTTCTAATCTCCTTCTGGCATGAATGAAGTCTAACTATTTATCAGTCTTGGAATTATACTCCTGATTGAGATGCAGGTGAATTAAATTTTCATCTTCATTCAAACTATATTTGAACACTTTAGAAATAAAGCAGTGAAGGTATATTTATCTAATTATTTGTCTACCAGAATTGACCATGGTTTTTATAGGCACTTGTTATGCCACCCAACCTTGTCATATTTTTGAATGTACATGGTAACAATCAATTGAGAAGTATATACACTGTAGAGACAATGTGCTCCAGAAATTATCTTATTTGGCAAAATTGACTATTGTAAATAAACCTGTGAAAAAAAGTTACTGTGCAAGATTAGAAACAAATTACACATATAAATTCCACAAAGAATGAAAAAGGACTACCAGCAATAGCTGCTCAATACATTTTTATGTGAGCATTTCGTTGCCAGAAATTGCACTTCATCATTTATTCTAATGTGGATAGATGTTCCCATGACAACGAACATTATTCAAAGATTCTTGTTACAGTGCTATATATTATATTAACAAGTTTAATATCATATTGGCAAGTTCTTTTTTTTTTTTGCTAATGTCTTGAAAGTCTTACAAATATGACAGATGACTGCAAACACAGAACACCCTCCCCAATTTTCCGTTTTCTTCTGCCAGAAAGACATCGTGCTCAATAAGCCAATGCATTCTACCTGTTGGAACTCAAGTGAAATAACAAGAGAATACAGGTTTCAAAAGTTAGGCTTGTTTTTTTCCTAATTTTTAAAGAGATCTGTAAAAGTCAAATAAAGGAATTAATGATTAGTTGGTACCATCTGCTAGCAATAAGATGAAGTAATGATAGTTCCACATTATGTCATGACCCAGTATGATTATACAGATCCAACTCATTCCCAAATCAGCCACAAAAAGTAATAGCTAAACTCTTTTTCATAGGTAACAGTTATACGTAATATTATCTACTTGAATCTCAACAGATTGATACCTGTGCAAATATTTGACTAACCATTTCAGTCTTCTTTATTGTTTAAGCGGTTTATGAGTTTCTTAAATTTGTATGGAATTACTTCCCAGATTATCTGTGCACATCCAGTAATATTGCTTATATGTACTATTTCCCAAAATTCGTTTAAAACCGACATCACAAAGCTACCTCTACTACAAAATCTTCTTGTATGTATATGTCAGTATAAAAATGGCAGAATTGTCTTGTTAAAATAAACATATATAACGTTTTAATACAGTTAGATAGTTCTAGTAAATAGACAGCCCTTTCCTGAAAGTTAAATCCGCACCATGTTTAAGCCATGTACAACAAGTTCATGCAGATTTGCATTTTCAATACTAATAGTTGTAAAAAATCAGGGGAAACTGGTAACAAAGTTAGGGATATTCTACCCGTGACCAATAGAACAGACACCATTGGCTTCTGTGAAGTCACTAAGAATTGTGCTTCTATGAATGTTTCAGAAGTTGGTCTGAAATAAGTCATGCTTGTGCTCATAACAGCATCTCATAGAGAGCTTAGTGAAAACCTATCATCCAATATAGGTGAATCTGGTTTTTGTGGCATGAATTGTGCTCATTTAATTTTGGAAGGCATGTGTGTGTTACACAACAGAGTAGAAACCTACTGAGTAAATTCTTAGGCCGAGACAATGCCCCAACATATTCAGCTGTCAGCAGAATTAATTAACTCAATCTCTTCATCACTGGCACCTCACTTGGTATCTCTGCTTGAAGCCCTGCTGTGTTGTACAGACATGTTCAGGGGTACTAACTCACCTGTCCAACAGGGAACATTCATCTATGTCCTGAATTGTTCCAGAGGGGTTCAGAAGAGATAATGATACATTTTCAGAAAAAGAACGAGAAACCAGTGCCTACTAATTTTCTATGTCCTTTGTGTTGTAGTCAGCTCGTGGCTCAGCACCACTCGGTTGTCTGCCCCCTTCCCAGTGGGATGGAGGAGAGAATAAAAATAAAATAAAGAAGTAGAACTTGTGGGTTGAGATAAAACTATTTGCTAAGATAGAGTAAAGGAAAATAGTTATAACTGTTTACATATATATAATGTATATGACAAGTGATGCACAAGCAATTGCTCAGCACCCCCTGCCTAATGCCCAGCTAGCTGCCAAGCAGCAGAAGAGAGCCAGAAGAACTCCCACACCCTTCAAAACTCCTTCTGTATGATGTCATATGGTACAGAATGTCCCTTTGGCCAGTTTAAGTCAGCTATCCTAATCCTGCTTCCTCCCAGCTCCTTTGGCTCTTCACTGAGAGCAGCTTCAGCTCTGTACAACACTGCTTAGCAGCAACTGTAAGCATTTGTGTGTTATCAACATTATTTTTCTCCTAGAACAAAACATAACATCATACTAGACTTTCTGAAGAAAACAATTCTGTTCCAGCTGAAACTAAGATACTTCTTTACTAGCATCAAGGACGTGGACATCTTTTAAAACCTGAACAAAGAACTTGCAGGTAAAATACAACAATAACAGGAGTTGTATATAAAACTTACCCTTTTCCCTTTTACCTCTTCTAGAAGCCTGCTTTAGTCCTCACTACTATTTCTTAAGTTCCAAAGAAAGGCTGTGGGTCTAATCTTTTTTTTTTTTTTTTAAAAAGCAATTTACAGCTTAAGCATTATGGCAAAAACAGACAAAGGAAGAAAAGAAGCCTGAAGAGCAAGTCATGGCTAGACAGCTATGTAATATAAGACGATCATAGAAAACTGTTGTTCAACGGATAGAAAATTATCAGATGAGAGATTTCACCAGAAGTTTTGCTCCTCTGTACATAAACAATAAGATAGAAAAGTTCTGAGTGCTGGTTTTAATTCCATCTTGCTTAATTAAGCTGTTTGAATGTGTGAAAAGGACAGATGACAAACTAAAAAGGACACTGCTCAGAACCATACTCACATCAAACTCCACATGCTCCAACACAGTTGGATGCTCAGTAATCCAGGATGGATCTTCTTGGGTAGGGTGTAATATTTCTTTCACTAGGAAAATATAAATACATAGACTATAAAAGCTGCAGTAGCAGTGTAAAGAAATTTAGAACACTTGGTTTAGCTGAAAAAACATTTTTCATCACAGATTTGTGAGACTTTTTCAGAAAGTTGGCCATAGAGATTTTGTTTCTGGAAATATTCCCAGATCACTCACAGGAAGTACAGAAAAAAAAAGAGAACAGAGGGATGGAACACCCTTGATCCTCCACCAGCTATGGCAGGATCTTTGTATATTTAGTGATATGCCAGGTGATTCTTTTGTGCTGCTCAAGGCAAATACAAAATGACTATGCTGAAGGTCATCTTCATGCTGAAGGCAGTATGCATCACATGAATTACGCCTCCTTTCTGTTCCTGTTAATTGTTGAAGAATTATTGGAGCTGCATTCCACAAATGGTGTCAAAGAAAAATTTGAAAAGGCAAATCTAATGGAATGAACGTGGGATACCACTCCTAATGACTTGACCCGATTAGCAAAACAAAATGCGACACCTTTGTGTTTGTGGCACCTTTTTAATTATTCAGAGGGCTGATGAATCATAAATAGTACTCACCATTAATAAGCTGGAGAGAGTTAGGGTCTAACATCAAGGAAGTGTTTTCAAGCAAGGCATTTTTCTGGAGAATTTCAGCAATATAATCTTGGAAATCACTGATGGTGTAAACAACTGTTGGATTATCTTCTATCCCCATAAAGGAGTTGTCCTCCACCTTGTTGGAATGAAGGTTAATCAGGTCCCAAGTGGCATTGCTGATGGCTTCTCCATCAAATGTAACAGCATAGTGAACTTCCACCCCACTTTGGTTTTACAAAAAGAAAGAACACTGATGAGAACTGATGAGGTTTTTCAAGTATAGCAAATGCAATACATTTTTTTCAAAGAACCTGTCAGTAGCCTTTGAAAAAAAACTTAAATTATATTGCTTTTAAGCATTCTAGTTAAAAATAACTTAATCGGTTTCACACTTATATCTGCCTGCTTTCTGCCACTGATAAATTCTGAAGGAAAAGGTTACCAGAGTGTGACATTTGTTTTGGTCCCAGCCCTATGTTTCTACTTCTGAATGGCAGAGGAACCATCGAGAGACCAAAATATTGGCTCTCTGCCAGCATATCAGCAGGCTCAGCAGCACAGCAATGGTGTGAAAGATGTTTTTAAGATCCTGCCAATGACGGGAATTGCTCTGAAGTAAGAAAAGAGCCCTGATCTTCCCAGTGATCTTGAGTAACTGAGCAGTGTCAATCTGCATTAAATAATGCCTTTAGCCACTCTTGGGTGGTATTTAATGGCAATTTGTAATTGGAAAAATTTTTCTAGACTTATTATTTGTTCTTTAATAAAGATGGGACCCTGGACAGCCTGATCTAGTGAATGGCAACTGTACCCAGGGGATTGGAAATGAATAGTCTTAAAGATTCCTTCTGACTGAAGCCATTTATGAAAGTTTCATATCTGTGAACATCTTAGCGTTTTATTATTGACTCTCTCCTTTTTTCTTGTTGGTGCTCTCCTAAATACACCTGGATGTCCTCTTCTACATGACAGTTAGGTAGAGTTCAGATTTACCATACATTGAGCATAAGCACAAGAGAGCCTATAAAATAGAGCATACTTTGGCCGTACAGAGACCACAGCAAGAAACTGAAGTAATCTATGAAGTGTTAGGAAAACGTGCCCCAAAGACAGGTTTCCCTCATTCCACAGAGCTGGACTGTGTTGTTAAAGTAACAGCTCTGTTCAGGGATGTCTCTTAAGCCCCACTGCCAGGCACAACAAAGATACAATCAGCAAATGCTGACTAAAACCAGGAGCCTGATGAAGTTTTGCTGCTGGAGCTGTTACTGAAATGAGCCCATTGCAGACTCACCCTGGGTACTGACTGTCAGGAGAGAAAATGAAAAAGGACTGCAGTAGTGAAAAGGCAAAGCAAAGATGGAATACAGTGTTTTAGTAAAAAAAAAAATAACATTTAGATTTAATACAATTCTGCTGTTGTATTAATTACCTGCTGCAGTTAATAATTGCTAACTAATAACAACACTATCATCTGTCTAGAAAATGCCATAACGTCTGGTATTTGGAACACAATCTTTCTGAATTGTTGCATGCATCTTGTTCTGCAGAAATGTAGAGTAACAGAGGATAGCTGTCACTCACTATTGACTGTGAACAGATTCACTCAGTACCTTTCTTCTAAAATTAAAATGTTCATTCTCTGTAGAACATTTTGTGGAAACTGTTTGTGGCTTTGCTGAGAAATACACAAAAGTAAGTCATACTACCAGTAATTTAAAGGTTGCGGTTTGTTTCTCTGTCTGTGAAATTCCTCAAATAATATCAGAGGAAAATTTAGGATGCTCAACTTGCATATGTCTACCAAAAAACAAGTCCATGCTGTTCTCATATTCTGCTAAGAAATGTGTGCAAGATTGCTGCTAAGATGTGCAGCAACTATGGCCTTGAAGATGTTAAGTCAACTGCCTTTGTTGGATAACTATGGTTTTCTTACCAATTTTAATTTCTCTTATAATAATCACCCTTTATCTAACTAATTACTGCTGATTGGAAAGACCTTGAATAGTCATTCCCAAGAGATTCCTTTTGTAGTTAGCCCAATAGCTGACTTTGTTTAAAAAGGTTCTCCTCAAGCAGTTTCTAATAAGCAGCCTTTAAATGAGCAAATTATGTTTGGTTTTTTTTTGTAATCAAACCAGATTGGTTACTAGTAGTTTCTGGTAGAAGTCCCTCACACAGTATTTTTGCTGGATGTGTAATTTTGGTGGAGCCAACACCATAAATCCTCAAGACACTGTCCTCCAGATAACATGTGCTTTCTCATCTGTATAATAAGAATATGTATAAAAATGTTGTCCTTACCTGTCCTCCTCAGGAGAGCTGAATAGAGAAATAAAACACAATAGCGAAACCTGTTAAATCAATGTTATTGTTTCCTTAAAGTCTAAATTTACCAAATTCGCTTTTGTATTCTGCAGGGCACGCAAATTTGAAAATCCATACAGCAAAATGATTTAAAGTTGCACAATAAACTCCTCTGCTTTTCTTGAATTGAGATGCTTCCTATTGATCAGAGTATCAGAGCAGAACCATTGCTCTGTAGTGCAAATAACACAGTTAAATTCCTGCCAGTAACACAAAAACAAGGCTCCCCACTTCTACCTAAAGGTAGTTCACAAACACATTGCTTGTCATGCATAGCAGAGCACAGAAAGCAGCTTTGGTACCCTGCCAGAAATACCAAGCTTTTATTTTTCTTCTGAAATGAAGATAGAGCAGATGTATTAGACTGCAAATACCGAGATGGAAGGTTTAACCTCCCAGGCAGAGCTTCAGCAGGGTTTTCCCATGTCATTGCCCCAGCTTGTTGTGAGTGTAGCCAGAAGTGAAAGGAGGAACCGAAAAGACAAACCTGCCTTTGGGCTCCAGTGAGGGCTAAAGATATTCTGTCATTCTGTTTTCCTTGCAGATGCAGGGATAATAACTACGTATCTATGAATCAATCTCATCTAGTCAGGTAATTATTGTCTCACAGCCACAACAAAGTGGAGTTCATCAATCCACAGGGAACATTCCTGCCTTGTTGCTTCAAGCATTTCATAATTTGATTGCTATACCATCCTTTTTTGACAGTATTATTGGAACACTATCCAACCATATGGTTCCAACCATAGAAACTTCCTCACTATAGCTGTTATCTGGAAGTATTCTGGTTAGAATTTTTTGGCTGAAATACTTTAAGGAACACAGCTTACAGAGTTTCACATAGAAAACACAAATTAGATTGAGTCACAAAAAGCCTCACTAGATTCTGAAAGTCATATCCAGTCAATTCAAGTCCAGTCATAATTTGTGATCCATATATACCAAAAATCATAAATCAAATGTTTGATATATACTACACAGGATCCCCTTTTTCCCCCCCCAAAGTAACCTCAAGTGTAATTCTGAATCATAAATCAATTTGAGAAAACTAGTCCTTTAAAAAGTATTTATGAGACTGAAGAGAGTTAAAGCATTCACCTGCTTTTGCTTTGATCAAAGGGAGAAAGCCTTTACATACTTCAAACACCAACCTTTGTAGTCATCCCAAATTAACATCAATAACTTGAAAAGAAAATTAAACACAGCGTATTTTATAAAAGGATTTCCATGTTCTTCCTTGTTTAATACTAGGCCGTGTCAACAGTATCAGATATTGATTTGGAATAAGAAAACATCTTTTTTAATTTTAGGTATGATTCCCTAATATCTTGCCTTAAAATGATGGCAAACATATCAAGTGAGGTTCTCTAGTGGGTGAGGAGCAGAAAAAAGACAAAGGCATTTATATACAATTCTGTATGTCTATTTTGACCTCTGTACACATACACTATTATGGAAGCACTCTTCCTTTGATTAACACATCCTAGAAATTCCCTCTCACTGATGTTCTTCCAAGTGTGGTGCTAGGGCATTGCCCCATCAGACATGATGAATCTCAATCAGAATATTCACATCAGTATCTTCTTACCTGAATTCCAGGACATGGATGTTTTTGTATCCAGGTAGTCCTTCAAATACATTTTGGATCTATTTTGAAGGAAAAAAAATATTAACACAAATTTCCTCCATCTACTCCTTGTACCAAAAAATCAGAAAGTATTTTCAACATTTTCTAAAATTCTAAAAATGCATCTGAGATTCTATTTCTAAATAAAATGAAAAAAAAAAAAGTCAAATATGCTCTTTACTGGAGAGTTTTGGTGCTGCTGTTTTATTATTACAAAAGGGAAAGCAAAAGTATGAAGCATGCCATCTAGCATCCCCCAAGAATTGTATACAAACAGTAAAAGAGGAGAAAATTCAAACAGACCCAGCAGAGTTGTGCACAACATCTGCAAAGATGACATTCTCACTCTTATTCATGCACCACAAACCCTTTTTGCTCCCTAAAATTCCATTACCTCCTAAATCTTCTTGGATTTAAATAAATTCAGAAAAAATGCTTCAGACCTTGGCAACCAGAACAAGGAAAGCAATGACAGCTGCTGTAGGTACAGGGATCTCAGATTCCAAAGATGCCCAAGTGCAAAACATAGTGCAAAACATGGCTCATCTCTGCTCCTCTAAACATACAGAGGGCTCAGGAGTGAATGGTGGTACTACTCAAAAAGGAAGACCAAAAGCAGAAGAATGGAAGCATGTCCAGGCCTAATTCAATAGTTAATTTTGTTGACAAGAACAAGAAACAGAATACTACAGGTTCATGCCGGCTTTGGTATTTTTCCTCCCAAAAGATCCTTGCCAGTTGAGAATTATTTTCTACTCCTCAAATTCTTCTTCCCCTCCCTAGTCTCCCTATTTTTAAACAGTCTCTGGTGAGATTTAAACAATCTGAGTGCTGCTAACTTTCTTTTCTTTTTGTTTTTTAAATAGCTTCTTCATCCAAGCACAGAGAAAACCAGGCGAGGGATCAAAGGAGTGGAACATCCATGTGCCAGGTGGACTCTGTCCCATCTGACATTTCTTCCACACACACACTCCGTGGCATTGCTACTTGGCCACACAACTAGGAAAATTAAGATGTCTAGCCTAGGCTAGCAACTTGTGACAGTTGTGGTGATACTTTCTGGCTGCATTTGAAGAGTACATCTCTTTCCCATCTGGCCCAGGATCTGGCCCAGGGTTAGCCCCAGGAAAAGGAATTCAACAGAGAACCCCAACTAAATGAAACTAAGAAGGGAAGAAAGCTAGAATAAAGGCGATCCCACTATTTAGTACCCTGGATGCTTCGCCCAGGAGAAAGGAAAGACAAGCTCTCTGCCCCAAGAAAACGTTGGTAAGAAGATTACCATCATTATAAATAAATAGTAAAGTAAATAAATAAAATAATGAAAACAGTAAGGAGAAGTAACTAAGGAGACAGTAGTAGATTGTACTTTAAGTACATTTTTGCATGTTGGTGGGCCAGTAAATTTATATGTAGTATACAAATCATAGCATTCAATTTAATCAAAATTAAATTAACTTGAAGTTAATGTTTAATAAATCATTCATATATGTACATATATATATATATGGTTATTTGTATTTTTATATGTGTATATATATATAAATAATATGTATATATATGTAAGCACATATGTATTTTTCTTTGAAGTTTGTGCTTAAGAATCTAAACTACAGTTCATTTCCAGTGACTCCAGTGGAATTTAAGCATGTGCTTATGAAGATTTCTGGAGTTGGAAGGTTTAAATATGTGTCTGCATGCACTGTTGATTATGGACATTAATGAAGAACAAGAGTTTTTTCAGCAGCCTGGATTTCAAACAGCATCTCCTCGCTGCTCCTAGGTGGGAACAACAGATAAATTCTGTTGTTTGTTAGTTCATCACTTACCACCTCACTTCTGCAATCAAAAGTCTGGACACTGTAATCATTAAGAATTTCTAAATCTCATTTAAGGGTTCAGCTTTTGTAGGGCATTCATAGCATGCCCACATGAGCAGATGCTGATGGACCTGTCTGTCTTCTGCCTGCACTTCATACTGCTGCAGTACTGTATCAGAATTACTAGAGCTGCTTTCCAGCACTGCCCCAGCGCAGGCTGATGACTCCGAGCAGCAAACAATTCACGTCCTGTCATTTGGAGAGCATGGGCAGTCTGGTTTGCCAATGCTCTCAAACTGTATTTTTACTCCCTAGTTTCAAATCAACTATGTGATGGAAGAATTCAAACCTGAACAAGATCTGAAATAAATTCTCTACAGAGACTGGTCACTAGAGAGATGTTAAATTCTATGATTCTAAATATATCTTTAAAAGTCAGAGTCTTCAAGTTTCAGAACATAAAGAACTAATGAAGGTGCATCAAGAGGCAAAAAACAATCTTGTCACGTCTGTGTGGCTTCAAAAGCTCTACTGTTGTAACACTGGCAGGAAGAGGTGCTTAAAAATTCTGAGGATGGCAAGGACAAAGTTAGAAACAGGACTTTAGGAGAACTAGAGCGCAAGTTGTCTTTCATTTGTTAATAAGACTTGGCTTAATTTTTTTTTTTGCTAACAAAGAGCGGGTTGGAAGAAGTGCCACAGAAAGCTTCCTGTTTGTAGTAGCAGGGGGCCAGCACGGTCTCCCCAGAAGCTCACTTTTGCCTCTTTTGTTTGCACAAATGAAAGCATGTTATTTCATAAGAAACACAGGTAGAAAACTGAAGTCACTGTTATGCAACTGGTGTGCTACCTGCGATATCTGACACAACCCTACAATCTCAAAAAGGCAGCGTGTTAGACAAAGCAAGGCATTCTCATAGTGAATATTTTCCAGCCTGCCTCAGGTAACAAAAGCCCTAAGCTGGTTCTGCAGAGCAGTCCGAATAGAGATGCTATGTGCTACTACTGCTCTGCAGAGTCAGCAAGAAGAAAAAGAAGTCGGGGAAGGTAAATCACCTGAGAAACAAATTGTTCAGAGAGTAGCTGGTACTTTGCAGTGGCTGGGTCGCCCAATTCCTCATTGTACTTCTCTCCAGCAACCACAATGCTGAACTCAATCATCTGCTCAGTTACAGGTCTCACTGGAGTTTCGTCCTCCTTCTTTATCTCATTATTGATCTGGAAGGAAAGGAAAGAAGGGAGAAAGCAACAGGTAATTTAGTGCTTTTTATTTTCCCACTTGACTGTGTTTTTTTCCCAAGAAATAAATCCCCTTTACCCGCTGCAGACCAGATTCCTACTTATCCTGGATTCACTCCACATGGAAAGCATCCACAGATACGGCAGTACGTACATGTGGTCCTGCCAGCTGTCAACATACTGCATTGCTCAGCCTGGGTCCAAACATCTTTTTTTTTTTAAATGAGGGCCAGAAAATTCTCCAGACCTGGAGGGTTCTCTGGCCCATGACGTAGCAAAAAAAATAAGCCCTCTTCATAAATGCTGTAAGGACAGGAACATATCATGGCAATACTGGCGGGCCAAACAGATGGCATGATGAATGTACTTAATTATGTGGAAGCTGCAGGCCAAAGAATAGCATGCTGACTTGAGCCATAGCACACCTTTTGTCATATGCTACAAAGGAGTGCAAGAAAGTCTCAGGGACAAGTGAAAGGTAATAAGACAACTTAATGAACCAGAACATTTTTAGTATTGTGTACTGCCATTACTTCTATTTTCCATTTACACATCTTTGCTCTGGTGCAAGGTTGTGTCATTGACCTGAGTTACAAACAGAAACCCAGCAGAGCCAATCTGAAGTGCAACTATGGATGCACCAAGGGGTCAGCTGAGCCTGATCAGCAATAGGCTGATTTATCCATTTACCACAAGGCTCCTGTTTACTTTTTCACTTAGAAGACAATTTATCTTTGCCAAGTTCTACATTTTACATGCACAGCGCGTACAGATACCCTGCGCAATAATTTGGCTTCAGGAACTAACATAGCTGCTGTGTGCAGCAGTGAATTCCAGTCAAATTTTCATCTAACTTGAATCGGTGAGCAACACAGGAAGAGCCCTTTCTATTTCATTCCCCACTATTTTACAACCAGCATACTATTTCCTGTGGTATACTGAATGTCAAGGAAAACAGATCTTGTTTCATGGTTCCATTCTAGAACAAAAGTCTGGAATTTGGGGGAGGGAGGAGGATTAAAAAGTAAAAAAATAGCCAGCAAAGCTGACATTTTCAGCAAAACTGCAGCCTGTGCTATGTATGGTGCAGAAAATGGAACAGTTCCAGAAAGCTTGGCTGCCACCAGTGAGCACTTGTATATTGTTTAGGGCCCTCTTAGATTTTTTACTTAAATTCTCTTCCCCTACCCACCCCTTCATGCCTTTTTAACTAAATAACTTTGTTAAGAACCAGAATGATTGGTACACCGCTTAAAGCCAGCTATTATTTCACAAATATACACTTAGCTTGCACATGTTCTGCTGCTACATGACTGTTTGCAACTCCATGTATCTGAATCATTTACCAGCCCCCAAAAACAAAAGCACGCTCATGAAGATGAGCTTTGCTCACTTTTGGTCTTGTAATCTGCAATGCATTTTGGCTGCTCAGAGCAATGATGAAGTGAGAGGTAACTGTAGAGAGTGCAAACACTGTAGCAGCAGCAATCCAATTCTGATTTCTTTCTGATTTACTGAGTGGTCTTACTCTCTGCTCAGGTAGTTCTGTTTCAGAAAAAAATAATGATATACGTGGGACTAAACCACAAGTGTTAGTGGTATATAAATATAAAATCAGCCCCTGGACCAGAGTCAGAAGCTGTCTGTCTATTTCATACTCAGTGTTTATTCCTGGAATCACAATATCAGAGCTCAGCAGACACACGTGAAAGCTCTAGAGAAAGCCTGGAATTTGGCCCAGCATTGTTTCTCAGCCATACTAGGTTACCAAACGGTGCACAGTTAAAGCCCAGTATCATAAATCAGCTTCCAATTATATGCAGCACATGTAAATTTGTATGCTTCTCAGTAAATCCAGTGAGAGTTTCACATTTATATGAAAACAAGTGCCAGCTGATTCATACAGCTGGTTTGCAAAATTTTCTTTGGTGGTCAGGTAGGCTCAGGCACATTGCAGTTGGAATCTAGAGTTTGGACTTAAATTTTAATCCAGAGGATCTGTTTTCTGGAAGTAAACACTTCTCCAGGACCTGTGTGGTGGTCAGCACTTGTGAAAGCCAGCTTGCTTCTACAGAGACATTTAATGTACTTACTGTAGGCTTCCCTATGCTGGGAGTCATGTTTTAGATATCAAGGTGAGCATGACTCTAAAACAATAAATAAAAATTCACTTATGGCAGTAGAGGAAAAGGAATGGAGAATTAGAAGGAATCTTCAAGGCTACCCAGGCTATCTCTGCTGTCCTAGGTAACTGTACTACTTGGACATTTCAAACACTGGGACAGCACTTTATTGTGTATCATGTTTACATAGGAATAACAACACATCCTTCCCACAGCTTTCAAAGTCCATAAGCATTCACTAACTAGTCCTGTTTAGTCATCAACAAAATCTTCATTTGATAACTCATCTGTTCTTTCACACAGATGGAGAAGGTACATTGAAAAACCACTGGAAAAAAAAAATAAATAAATACAAACAGTGGAATAATACCTACACAGGAAGTTATGTAAAAGTTTCTAAGGTTCATTCCCTGCTTTTATGAAATCTTTATTTGTGTTAACACATTATGCTTAAAATGTCTTCATGTACAAGAAAATGGAAACAGTCACAATGGTCTTTAGCAAAGACAAGAGAATGCTGAACCAAATGAATAAAAAAAGAAGGAAAAAGAAGAATACTCACAGTAGTGTCTGCATCTTCGATCTCATGGCTGGTACCACCTGGAGGACTCTCAATTGAGACCTCATGAGGAGGAGGAACATTGGCAGCTGCATCTGAATTTGAAAGAGCAGTATTGTTATTTTTGCTCATGTACTTGTAGATACACCCACAAGCTCAGCAATCATTAGTAACAGTTGATTCCTATTTCCATCATCATGAGAAAAACAACACAGGAAACACCTGAAGAGCCTCAGGAAAAGTATCAAATACACTAATCAGAATTAAATGCTAATGTGCTGTCTAAGTAGCACTGTATTTTTAAGAACACAAGGTAAGTGCAGTAAAAACTGCCCAGGACTGATCTCTCAAGTAGGATTTTTCTCAATTCATTTAGCAACAAAATAATGTCAGCACACACCCTGAACACCAGAACAGAACCAGCATCATTTGAAGGTGGAAAAATTTGCAACTTTTTCACAAATCCACAAGACATTGCTCCATTTTCAAGTAATTCAGAAACAGCTATGACAAGATTTAGATGAAAACTGACCTCTCAGTGTGGTAACATCAGCATCTGAAGCTGGAGTTGGAGTTCCACTGTTAAATAAAAACAAAGCCAGAAGTTGAAGTTCTGGGAGAAGTAGTGAGACAGATCAACCAGGTTTTGTTCTCTCTGTAATTCTGCTTCAGCAGATGAGTATCTGGAGATACTCATCATTCAAAAGTACCAGCTTTCAAATTCAATTATTACGTTTACACACAAACACACACCAAAAAAAAAAAAAACAAAAAAAAAAACAAAAAAAAACCACCCACTAACTCCCAAATTGAGGACAAAATATGAAGAAGGAAAGTATTTCAAATAAAAATCAAATGAAGTCTGTGAAGATGGTCTGCCTGAGGAAAAACCAACAGCTTTGACACTGCTCTAAGAGTAAATCCAAATTCCTTGGCGACAATTCAGTGAGCCTGAGCAACTGTCAAATTACCAAAAGTGAGAGAGAGATTGATAGAAACAAGTGTTTCCTGAATGAAGAGAAATTGATTCTTTACGTTTGTCATATATTTTGATACATATCTTCAAATTTGTAAGATTGGAAACTAAAGTGCTGCAGAGCAATTGAACACTAAAGTAAGAGCTCTAAAGATCAGTGAAGTTCATTATATTAAGATATTTCTCCCATTTCCAAAGGAACTCATTTTTCTTGGTGGACATATTTGTGCCATAAGGGAAATACTGAGGCAACGAATCTTCACTGTAACACATACAACTGCTGATTTTACTATCTGAGCCATGCTTTTCTAGCCTTGCCAGGTCTGATTTTTGATTCACATACTAGATTATTGATCCCATAGGCTGTATTCAAACAAAAACTCAAACAACAGTTGATGGATATTTTACCTTCTTCAGGACTTATAACCAGTCTATGTATCTCTCTCCCAAAAAACAAAGCATTCCAGTACCAGCCAAACATATCCGAAGTTGCATACTGAGATGCCTGGGCACAGGCATATGACAAAATGTGGCAGTTTCCATTAACAAAAATCTCAAACATTGCTTCTTCCCGTCTTGTTATCTCAAACATTCAACACTTACCAATAAACAGACTGTAAAATTGATCTGGTGAATTTTCCATTTAGACCAATAACATTTTCACCCATCCTCTCCTGGGAGGCATACCCTTAATCTTGTGCATGACAACTAAATGCCACACTACAGTAAGATCAGGAAATACTAAGCTGCCAGATTGAAACCTACGTAACAATCAGAAAATATGAACAAAAAATAGAATAACCTCCAGGTTATTGAGCAAAGCAGAAAACACAGATTCAAGAATTTGAACTGTAGCTTCATTTTCTTAAATAACTAAAGCCTATAAGCTCTATGCAAGCTTTGAAATGTACACAAGAATTTGTGTCTGCTTCCATCTTGTGGACACTGCTACCTGCTTTCAGCCAGCTCGGAACAAGGTAACTCTCTTCCTACTCCTTGGAAACCTCAGTATATATTGGAATGATTCCCAAGAGAGGAAAGACAAATCTTACTAGTGAAAGATGCCCTCGCCCTTCACCATGGGGTGAAATAGGATGAAATAGCATGATTTTTAAGGTTCCTTCCAAACCAAAAAAACTCAGTGATGTGCAGTGAAACAATTCTGCTACAGGACTTGTAATATTCTGCTGTGCTGAAGTGTTCAAACTCATATAAACACATCAGCTAAGTCTCATATCAACCCCTTTTATTCTGAATAGGTCAGACAGACCTCTTGTCTTACTGACAAGAGTAGCTTGTCAGTGGCTTAATGACTAACCAGGTTCAAAGTTCAACCTGAGACCTGCAGTACTCCCTCTCGCTGCCCACACACTGGTACTTCATGCAAGGTCCTCAAGGTTTTTCTGGCCAAATCACCCCCAGATTTCACCTACACCATACCTGCCAGCTCTCTGCAGATGTGTGCTGTAGCTTGGGACATCTCACAAAAACCCAAATGGCTACTGAACGAACCCACCCACCCAACTTTGTGCAGTATTAGGCCTAGCTGAGGGTCAGATGCCACCCATCTGCTCTCTACTCCCCCTCTCCTCACCAAGACCAGAGGAGACAATAAGATGAGAAAGTTGGTGATTTCAGATAAAGACAGGAAGATTGCTTACCAATTGCCATCACAAGTGAAACAGACTGAGATTAAATTATTGTTAATGAAAATAGATTTGAGTAGCGAGGAATGGATAAACATTAAAACACCACTGTTCCCCCTATCCTTTCGCAGGCCCAATTTCACTCCTTTTCTGACTCCTCTACTTGGCTCTCTAAGGATTCAGGAGACACCAGGGGACTCCTCTTTCCTCACTCTTCTACTGACTCTCCAGGGGCTGCAGCTCCTGAGGACACATCTACCTCCCTCCATTTGAGTCCTCCATGGGCTGCAGGGAACCCCTGCTCCTCCATGAAGCATTAGTCCTCCTCTTTCAACTTTTTTAAATACAGGTCGCTAAAGCTTAGCTTGTTTTCTGACAAAATTTTACCTCACACTTGGCTGAAAATTAAAAGCCATGGGTTTAAATAAAGCCTCGTGTAACCCCAATCAATCTAATCAAGAAAGACCAGTAAAGAACTGAATTTGGTCGCATTAACAGCTATCACTTTCATCTCAGGAGGATAAAAATGCTGTTTTAAAAACTGTGGTTTGATCGACCTCAGTTTCTGCACAAATTTGCTTCCAGATCTCTACTACAAGCTTTTGATATTCATCAGCTCATGTACGAATTTGAATGTCTCAAAGTCTAATTTGCTCTGTCAAGCATTTCTTAAACGTTATTGTGTCAAAGCTCATATTAAAAAGCCTTTCTCAAAGGGAAGAAAAAAAATATGTTTATGGTCTGATTTTCTTCTTTTAAAACCTTTTAAGCAGAGGTGTAACTAATGGAGTTAAATAAGCTTGCAATTTCTGAAATATTTTATCCAAGTACAGAATTCAAGACTGAGCCTTGCATTTAGATTTTTTTTTCTTAATTCTACTTCCATTTATCTTAATGTTTATGTAGATCTTGAATTTTGAACTCCTTTGTTTTTAATTAAAGCAGGACAAATCTTTCATATTTGTTATCTGGCAGTAGAGAGAACAAAAGATAGTACACAACTAACAAGGAACAGCCTGGAACTCTTCACATGGGGTAAAGCTGTGCAGACGCTCAGTAACTTCTGAAACAAGCAGAATTGTTGCTTCAAATGGAGGCAAAAAAGAGGTTCAGGTATGTTTCTACACCACTGCAGGCAGACTTCATGTAGTGTTGAAATGATCCCAGAATAGAAGACGAACCCTTTTCTTTCATTAGGCATGATTACAGAAAAGGTACAAAATTTGAGTTGATATGTCATCAACCATTGCTGCTACCACCAATGAAATATGGATCCTAAATTTGCCAATGTATTCACATCAGAGTACATAGACAGAACAAAGGAGGTCTGGACATGATTCATTATGCCTAATTTCAGTGAGTCCACAATCAGCAAGTAGAAACAAATTTTTCTATTTATTTCACTATATTTGACACTAATAGGTGGGTCAGAAGAAGTAAAAAATAGCACACTGTTATGTTCATCCTTTCCAACTATCCAACATACTCCTTATGTTTTCTTCAGGATGCTATAATGCATATAGCATTTGAGAAAGGTTATGACATACAAGCAATGGCTTCCTACTGCAGAATTTTTGTGCTGCTTCTTTGCCTTTGGTTGGTTCTCAAAATCTGGTTTTTGACCCACCAGGAACTAGACAGGACAACTGTCCTATTTTCATGTGGTATTCTCCAATATTAAAAGAGCAGAATTCATTATGCAAAGTCACAATGGCCTAATGAATAAAGAAGTCATTAAAAGCCTGTAGCTGATGGCGTGTTCCCACAGTCCCATCCTAAGCAAAACTCCAATATATATTGGGATGCTCTATAAAAATCTACACTGTTTCCCGTATATTACTTTTCCTTTGAGGTTTTCTCTTCCATGGTACTTAATTTAATCCCTCAATTCCTTAAGAAGCCAGGCTAGCAAGGTGTTTAACCTATGTGCATGAGTGAGTCTTACTGGAACAACTTTCATCCTGCTGTTATGTAATTGCCAGTAATGCTGGATTGTGAGTTATTCTGGGAAATAAATCACAAGTGCAAGCCACCTTTCTGTAGGCTACATCAAAACTATTTTAGCATTTAACTAGCTGAAATGAGCATTTTCCAACTAGATAAAAACACAGTATTGATAAATAAAGGTAAGAGCATATTGGGCATATTAAATGTTTTAAATCACAGCTTCAAGTCTTCAGTTGCTTATAGATTTCTTCACGGTCATACTTTAATTTAGAAAGGTAATGCAGTTAAAATACCAGCTATCAAAAATCAGTCTTCAGCTCCAGATCAGCTCTGAATTAGCAATTGTCTCACAGGGAATAAAAAGCTCAACGGTCATTAAAAAACAAAACAAGAAAAAATTTTTAGTTTCTTGTGCCCAGCCTATGCTCTAGAAAAGAAAACAAACCTACTGATAATTCCTATGTTCTTATTGTTGGGAAAAATAGACTGAGAAATACACCTAATGCTAGGCCTCTGAACTAAAATAATTGCTTCTGTGCAGTAACCAAAAAAAATGAAGTTCACCAGGGGATAGATGAAAGCACACTCCTGCCTCAAGATGTCTTGGGGAGAATCTTATCTTCTCCTGGCAATATCTTGGGACACGAGGCCAAGTCAATTCCCAGTTCCAGCAGAGGTATCACAGCCAAGTGGTAAAACAGCTACACTCAATACACTGTATTTCCCTGCACCAAACACTTATGTACAGGATCACTAGGTCCCGAACATGTAGGTCAGCCCCAGTGAAACCTGCTGCAGAAAAGCTCATGGGTGATTACAGCACTGCCCAGGAAATGGCAGAACTCTATTCACATTTCTTCCTTGCAGGAGGATCTTGAAGCTGGATTTTTCATACCATCCCTTAAGGACTGGGTGATCCTGAGCTGTGTACTTGGACTTCCCCTTAAGGTTTTAAGTTGCAAGAAAATTTTAAAAAAGGTCTTCCATTTATTCTAATGTCTACTGGAAAGTCTAGCACGTTCTTGTAGGAAAGAACATTGTCTGGTGACAATACAAGTATATCCCTTGTTCCTCTTGATGGAGGATATCTGAATTTAGAAGACACATTGTCTACCCATGACACGCCAATTGTTGCTTTGTTTTCTTGTGATCTTGGCTTAAACTTCACATCTTAAACCTTCTAGTATAGAGGTATCCAGAATCATCTTAGAATGAGATATTTTTTTAATACAGTCAAACTAAATTATGTCTATTTCTTTCTGATGCTTCATTATCCAGAG
This sequence comes from Perdix hodgsoniae, assembly GCA_035772895.1. NCBI lineage: Eukaryota > Metazoa > Chordata > Aves > Galliformes > Phasianidae > Perdix > Perdix hodgsoniae. The sequence continues at coordinate 6,684,695 of JAPSGF010000016.1, forward strand.
CAAATCCACCTGATTTTTGGTATTTTCTCTTTGAAAAGAAAAGCACAAAAAAAGTTTGGTCAATGTTACGTTTTGTATGGATTTACACTACTCAATTGACCTAGGAGCTAAGAGGAGTGCCTCATGTCAGAGGAAAGTTCAGCTCAGAAGGAAAGAGAAAAAAAACAACCTCTTAGGCACCACCTTTGCCCTTAGAATCTCACTTTATTAATTTTAACATGTAATACTGTGGTTATGAAATACAGGAATAATGCATTAAGTGTTGGGTGGTTTTTTTTGGTGTGGTGTTTGTTTGTTCATTTTAATCTGTTGAGTGAATACACTCCTGTAAATGAATTACTCATTTATCATAGCATTAACATGTCTAGTAAAGTAGGGGATTGAATCTGCTAAGTTTTTAGAGGAGTTCAGCACAAGGTTGTTTGGGTTTGAATTGTTCTAAAAATAACAGTTTTAGGTTCCATTTTATGAGAATGGGGTAGTAATAATTTGAACTGTTTTTCCTTCCATTTCAAAAAAAGGTATGAAAATAATAGCTCAAGTTTAGGTTTGCTTTGGTAAAAAAAAAAGTCTGAATTCAGACAAGTTTTCATTTTGATTTTCTTTTTAAAAGTGTGAGGAGCCTGTAACACTTTCTAACACTTTCTGGAAAAGCATTTCAGAAGTATTCTTTTTTCTTTCTTTCTTTCTTCGTTTTGTTTTGTTTTGTTTCTTGGTTTTTTTTTGTTTTGTTTTGTTTTGTTTTTGTTTTTTTTGCTTTTTAATACTGATGACCAGGTCGAGCTTTGAAAAAAGTTCACAAGACTGCCAGAACACTGACACAAGCAACTGGGGATACAACTCTCCCAAAATAGATTTCCCCCACTAAACCTCTCCAGGTCAACAGCCTGCCTGCGTGTCTGACAGGCAATGAGGTGATGACATACTTAAGCAAAAGTGCAAGCCCCAGATTGGCTGAGATATTTTCAGCACACCAAGCATGCTAGGCCAGCCTGTGAGAGGCTCACATGCAAGAAGCACAGGATTTCACCACCACATGGCATACTTTTCTATAAGCCTTTCTGCACAGAGACAAACTCTGTTCATCTTCCACTCATCAACTCCAACAGCAAGAACTAGAGAAAGGACTAAGCAAGAGGCTATTTAAAAAGAGAAAATGACTTACCCACATGACCAGTCAGTGCAGGAGCTGACAAGATAAAAGAGAAAACATCACAAAATGTCACAACTCAACCCTGCTGTTACCTCCAGACAGACTGAAGTGCAAAGTAAAGGTACTCACCCAGCCATTGCTTCCTTTGTATAGGACAGTTTCTGGAAAACAAATGAACAAATCCCACTTATATTTGAATCATAAGGGGGGAAGAAACTCAAATGCACTTCATGTCTCTTTCCAATGCAAAAACAATTATCTTTCTTTTATTCCATGTTCATTTGTTAACTTCAGAATTTACTAACAAAGCCTTCACTGAAAATAAAATGCATGGTACATTTCTAAAATACAACTGAAACTCAGCAACAGAAACTGTAAGAGCACTAGGTGTGTCAGAAGATGCTATGCTTTTCTGTCTTTTCCTGCAGGAGCAATGACCTGTTACTGCTATGGAAACTAGGAATTAGATATTTACCAGTAAGACGTCTTAAGAAATGCATTATTTCTGCGACTTGTCTATTGATTTAAAACCATGTTGTCCTAAGAACAGTGGTAATGCTTTGCTTCTGCATATTATGTGCCCTGCGGCTTTGCTTGCCCAGCCACAAAGGCCTTTGGCAGCAGAGGTCAGTATAACGCTGATCATTTTGCATGAGCAGGAAGGGTGCACCCCACAAGAGGTTCTCTGGGCCCGCCCTGTGGTGGGGTGTCCCAAGGAACTGGTGGCATCATGCTTTCCTACACTCAGGTCACAAGTCCTGCCTAATATGCCTTGCTATTGCAAAATCTTCTGTTTGATAAACCAGAAGGACTGATGAAGCATGAGACGCCTAATTATTATTCTGATGGCCAAGGCTTAGAATGGGCCCAGGCTCTTTTCAGTGGGGCCCAGTGACAAGGACAAGGAGCTACAGTGCAAACTGGAACTCAGGAAGTTCCATACAAACACCGGGAAGGACTTCTGTACTGTGAGGGTGACGGAGCTGCCAGAGAGGTGGTGGAGGTATTCTAACCCTGTCTGGACACTTTCCTGTGCAGCCTGATGTAGGCAACCTTTAGCAGTGGGGTTGGACTCAGTGATCTCCAGAGGACCCTTCCAACTCCCACAGTTCTATGATTCTGTAATAAACATAACAAACATGACAGATCTCGTCTCCGTATCTCCATTTTAAAAAGGTATCAAATAGCTCAGTCTTTGTCCAGTTTTGTAGTAAACTAGCAAAGCCTAATACTACATGTATGGAATGATGGCCTCTTCTTGGGGTGGCTGGATTATTCCTTAATTCACCCAGTTCAGAACAGAATATTCTCTCTTCAGGGTAGACCACATCTTTTGTGCAATTAAGTAAGTTTGAAGAATTGCATACTTTAAATTACAAATGGATTGGCCAATAAAGTATCAAGCATCCCACAAAACCCGTATGCCAATACAAAGTTTGCAGAGAGATTATTGGCATCTTGCAGCTTTATATCACACCTAAAATCTGTCTTTTTACACTAAATTCAAAAAGAAAGGATGATCTCAATATCCAGTTTGAAATACAAGACCTGTTTTTGAGTAGTATTAAATGTTTGGGCTGGGTTTTTTGTTGTTCTTCTGGTTTTCCAACTGGAAATGTGGAAATGAAGCATCTCCTTATGGCTAAGCTGGCACAGTCTGCAATGCTTTGTAGTGATTGCTTTCTGCTCTTTTATATGAGAAGTTTACATTCCAGTCTGGGGTGAGGACATATGCTTGAATTTCATGGCAAACAGGAACTTTTTCCCTCTAATTAGAAGTATGGAGCTCTAAAGTTCTACTTCTGGCTTGGTTTCTCAGTACAGAATAGCCCAGGCCAACTCACCTCTCCTATCTGACTCAGTTCCATTACGTGCAAGATGGGAGTTATAAACATGTTCCTACCTACCGCAAAGGAACCTGCGGGGATTAATATCTTTACCCACTCTACTTGAAGTTATCTACAGTTACATACAGCAGCAGTAGCCACATCATAACTCCAGGGAAAGGCCTCATTCAGTGGAGCTGCCTCTGGCATCTCCTAACATCGTAGCTCTTCCAAAGCTAGGAAATAATTTTTTTGTCAGTTTTGCACTGGTGCTTATCCTTCTCAACAATCTGCAATTAGTTTTACATAATCCAAAACCATCAAAAATTGTTACAAGTGCATAGTGTTAAATACAGGCTACCACCAACTCTAAATCGCACATAGTACTGACCAGATGGATGAGCTTCTCTCAACTCATAAACTGCTGAAAAGCAGTTATATGGGATAACTTTGCCTGATCCTAAGAGAAAATCCTGATGCACAGAAGACAAAATATCTTTTCCGGAGATAATTACATGCAAGAGAAAAACGTGGAGGGAACGTCAAAAAGATCTACAGTAATCTCATGTTAGTTTAATCCCATCTGTGTAGAATTGTACCAAGTATGTTTGATTCAACTCACCTATGTACATTATTGACACGGGGAAGTCATACCAAGAAAACATTCTTTCTTTGCCTGTCCTGCTCACCCACCACAGTGTGCTACAGAACCATCCTCGTACAGGGGTAAAGCTGAGGCACTGGAAGAATTCAAGAGGAAAGATGACAAAATCCAGAATGGAAGCTGGTGGGAAAGGCCAGGATGGTTAGCAGTGTTCTGACAGTTGACATGCAAAGATGGTCTACAGTGAGCAAAAGGAGAGATAGCAGAGTAATATGGTGGAACAGAAAATGTTTTAGCCAAATCCAAGTTTAAGCAAAAGCTAGAGATCCATGGTATAATGTTAGAAATTAGCTGAAGGACCAGTCTGTCCAGGAGGAATCAACTCCAAAGCCGAGGTGGACACTCATGACAGAAATGATTCCTCGGCAGTGCTGTCTAGAAATGAGATGCAAAACAGAGAAAACAAAGAATAACTGCAGATTTGCCAGGTAAAGGAGCTGATCAGACAAGGACAATGAGGATGAAATATTGGCCCTGAGCTCTGCCTGGAAGATGTAAGCACAGGTCTCATGGCTGACAGGTTCTGTCCTGTGTCTGCAGTCAAGGGAGATTAAAAACGAAGATTTAGGCTGGAAGTGGAGGAGAATGACCAGAGAGAGAATCCACACAGAAGGAGCTGAAGAAATGAAAGGGAGATGAAATAGGACTTGGAGAAGCAAATGGAGTTTATTGATTTGAACATCTGGTGACATTTTCTGGATGTTTCAATTTCTTCGTTTTGTTTTAAAATTAGAGAAGTGTAAGATTTGCAGTGCAAAAAAGAGCCAAAGTCAATAGGAGGACAGGAAAACAATAATTGTGCGGATAAGAAAGAGAATGAAGAAAATCTCTAAGAACAGCTCTAAGGAGGGCAATGGAAGAAAGTTTTTTGTATCCTTTAGCAGGTGGAGAGAGTGAAAGGGGAGGTGCTGAAATCTGCTTTTTTTCTGATTTAGAAGAACTTGGATATACTTTATATCAAGGAAAAAATATAAAGTTATCTTAGTCAGCTATCCAGATATACTGAAAGCTGTAATGAAGACATTGGATTAAACAGGCAAAGACACGTTGGCAAGGAAGAACACAGGATAGGCTGAAGATGGACAGGAGAAGCGGTCTTTCTGCATTACAGGAAGACAGAATCACCTACTGCATGAGATGATCAGAGGTTAAAAATAGGAGGCAGTGTTTAAACAGTGGCAATGGCATACTGACTCATTACTTTGAAGAAACTCAGAATTCAGGCAAGCACAGATGACATTGCTCAGTGCCCATTTCAGCATAGTAAGGAGGCATTTTGCTGTGGCATCCAGAAACATTTAGTCCATGTTCCAGAACAGATAGAGCTGCTGACAGACTGCAAAAGGTCAATACTAAACATGTGTGCTACTGAGTCAACATAGCTACAGCTTTTGTTTTTTGGCCCAGGAGCTTTCTGAACTGAATTTTGGTGGGTGTCTCCTGTCACTACCTTGGAGATTCCCTGCTTTCCTATCTGCCTGTTTGTTCTCAGACAAAGCTGTATTACAAACCCCTTTCTATGGCTTGCTTAACTTTTTGTTCTCAGCCCCACCAAAGAGAGCACAGACCAAATCCTTCTCTCATCAGCTTCCAAGCATCACATCACATTCTTTCCTTCCTTTCATGACCTACTCCGTTTATAGAAATTAGTTGGTAAAGATTGTTTTTTCTTCCCCAGAATGTGTAGTTTTCTTCCACTTGTAATTGCAGTACATTTATGGATTCATGGATATTCATAACAAGATTTGTCATTGTTTCTTGCTGAAGTACCATATGTACCTATTAGTCATGCATCAAATTCCCAATGTGAAATCACTTGAGGCTCCATTAAAAATATTAGCAATCAAAATATTTGCAAGGTAGCAATAAGGTAAAAAGTACCCACCGGTATCATTCAACAGAAGCTGAACGCTTACAGTGTATTCTACATGTTGTGATTTTGTTTTTGCTTTTAAAAAGGACTGCCAATGATACAGTGATGGGCTTGACTTCACATCTTTCTTAACTTCTTGAAAAAAACATTTTTCCTCCTTCCACTCCCTTTTCACACCTTCAGCTCCTTAAATTTTGATGCTTCACACTCAAGGATTCAGTGCAGCATCCTGTGATATAATCTGTGCAAATTCCTTGTACTTACTTTTCTGTACATGCTAGAGACTGATGAAGAAAAAAGGAAACAAAGATTTGTCATCTGAAGACTTTCAGTACACCTAGCTTGACTTTTTCTTTCTAATCACTGTCAGCAGCAGATGCCTCTATGGAAGATTTGTGAATATCCAAAAACTTGACAGGAGCCCTAACAGATCATCAGATCAAGAAAGAACAGAAAAGCAGGAAAGATGATGTCAAAACACTTCCTTTGGCCACACCAGAACTGTTGTATTATTTCCACAGTTTATAAAGTGAAAAAATGTGCCCAGTTTTTGAAGTGGGTACCTCAAGAAGAGATATCGTATCCCTGCGGTACCTGTTGCTATGAATGGCATAAAACTTTGGTTGGGCTGCAGTGTGTAAATCTCACTGCAAAAGGTACGTGGCTCTCAGGAAATCTATAGTTACCCCTGTTGACATTCCTCCCTTTTGAGATTTTTCAAAAAATGTCTAAGCACTATGACAATAATAGCCATACTAATGCACAACACCTTAAAAAAAGAAGCAGAAATACTTTGGTCAGTTGCAGGGTCTAAGCTAAACTGCTGACCACAGGTGATTCACAAACACAAGAGAGCAAACAAAGATTAAAAGCCAGGATTATTTAATGAGGTGTGTAATAGCCAGGCAAAGAATTTACAGACTGTATTGACGCTGATCACATACTTTGCATCTCTGTATCTCAATGCATGAGTGATTCTTCCATTTAAGCGACTGAGTGTGTGGACTGTTCACACATTTAATGCTACAGGGTACTGTGCATGCTGTGAAATGATGGCAGTCCTAAGGTAAGAAGTGCTACATGTTTTATAGAACATAATCTAAGGAATAAATACAAAAAAATATGGTCGCAGCTTACAAAATAAATGAATGAATATGCTGTAATGAGAGAAGCAAAATTCCCATGAGTAAGGGAAAAGCTTTCTGTGCAGCTTGGTCAACTTAGCTGGTGAATGTGGCAAAAAAACAGGACAGTGCTTTAAAACATGCACCTGGTACCACAGGCCGAGCTGGGCACCACCTGCTACCACCACATTAACCTGGAGCAAGCAGCTGGCAGGAGGAAGGATGTTCTTAAAAGCAGAGTGATACCACTGCCTCTGAACTTAATATTCTCAGAGCTGCTTTGAAGAGGTTTCACCCTCTGACAAGCAAGTTGTGCATAAGCACGTATGAGAAAGAGTGACTCAGTACTAGAAATAGCAATTAAATCCACACTGACCTACGTGTATTAAAAAATACACCATGAGACCTTTTGAAACTGGCTGGTCAGGGATGAGACAAAGTACTCTTGCCTTCAGTTTGGCTGAAATATAAATTGAGATGCTGATGGGATTTTTTTGTTTCTTGTATTCAAGTTATCTGATAGATTTGTGATATTCTGTATATAACATATTGGTGACAGCTTTAAATCCCCCTTAGCACACATTGGTGATCCATCAGCTCAGTCCACGCACCTTTTACCCTCCAGACCCCCATCTTTGCAGCCTGCCTTTGAACACTCTCTAATAGTTTTGTTCTTCTTACACTGTGGCACCCACAAATGCACCCAGTGCTCAAAGTGAGGTTGCACAGTGCAGAATAGAGCAGGATAGCTCCTCTCCAGCTTCTCACCTCCTAGTCTCTACATATATCCAGGGTTGCCCTAGCCAGATGCAGAATCCAGTACTTGCTCTTGTTAAACTTCATGCAGCTGGTGATTGGCCAGCCCTCTGATTTGTCAAGATCTCTCTGCAAGGTCTCTCTATCTTTGAGGCAGTCAACAGCTCCTCCTAATCCACAGATTTACTCAATATACCTTCAACCCACGTATCCAAGTCATCGGAGCCACTTGACTTCAAAAATGGGCCTTGGGAACCCCTCTTAGTAACTGACCACCAGCTTGATGTAACCCCATTTTATTTGATCCTTTGAGCCCAACATGTCAACCAATTGTTGCTTCAGTTTAAGTGTCCACATTTTTTATGAAGTCCTCTAAGGACAACTGTACCACAAGACATCACAGAAGCAAACTTTGGCTAGTATCTAGCAGTGAACAGTAGCATGCAGGCTCAGAAAAGTCCTCTCCCCATGAACCACAGTAATTTCCATGCTCGCATTCTTGGTGCACATTCCTAGCACAGGAATCCACAAAAAAACAGAAAGGAAAAACAACAGCATGTTCATACTAGCCTAACATTACTGATTCTGATCAGACTTTTAAGGTTTCTCTTATGTCTCATCTAGCTTGCAAAGATAGGAGAGATTGTAATTTTTAAAGAAAGATCTATAAATCACTATACGCTTTAAAACATCCTGATCTCTGAACGATGGATCCAAAAGCTGGGAATATTCTTACCTGTAAATTTTAACTGCCCCCACATATTACCACCTGTCATATACTGAGCAGGTTTTAGTGGTGGAACGTTATACCCTTACTTAGGAGAAAACACTGACATGGTGCATCACTCACCTTCACAATCAGACTTCGGTGCTCCTCAGATTGACTGAAGTTCATGCCCATTTCAAAAATGCTCATTGTTCCTTCCTCACACAGGCTCATCCAGGTGTGATACTCTTCACGCTCTGGCAGTCTGTCCCAGAATGTCTTGAAGACCTCCCAGACTGTTTCCTGACACACTGAAGGCACAAGAGAGGTCTGCTGTTAGTACACCAAAAGTGCTTCTGCGGCAGAGGTGATCAACACAATGTTGCTCAAATGCTGTATGCTTTTCAGGACATTAATATATTGATTATGAAGATTAGCAATAGGAATGAGAGGGAATGGTCTCAAGTTGTGCTGGGGGGGGGTTCAGGTTCGATATTAGGAAAAGTTTCTTCTCAACAAGAGTGGTAAAGCATTGAAGAGGCTGCCCAGGGAGATGTGGAGTCACTGTCCCCAGGGGTGTTGAATAGCAGTGTAGATGTGGCACTGAGGGATGTGGTTAGTGCACATGGTGGTAATGGGCTGACAGTGGAACTAAATGATTTTGTGGTCTTTTCCAACCCTAACAATTCTGTGATACACACTATGTGTGAATGTGTAAGACATTAAATGCACCAATGTTGAAGATCTGATAGATCTTACACACTCATACTACTTTCCTTCCTGCATTTTTACTGAAGTAATTATTTCATTAAAAAGGAAGTAGAGACCAAGAGAGATCACTGATCTTCTGACAACCATCAAGAATAGCCTCTAACTGAAAACTGGTCAGTTTTTTTTAGAAAATTCAGTAAGCCAAAATAGTAAAGTGAACATCTTATGGACAGTAGAGATGGAACATAAGTCTGTGTGTGCATGTAAGAACAGTAGTTCCACTGAACAAAGCTTTAGAAGCTCAATCAGCAACAGGTCCCTTGGTTTCAACATTATGAAGAATTTAGAATAAACTTCAGAAATTATAATTGCATTAAACGCTGGAAAATAAGGCAAGATGATGATGACATAACAATGTAATATGTTAAGCAATAAGGCAGTTCCTAACCCTCCTGAGAAGGGTATGTGCACTGAAAAAATCGGTGACAGAACAGACAGCCTGCGAATTAAATGTTGAATTATGTTGTCTGCCAGCTGCTTTAGTCTCCCTCTCTTGAATGTGCTCTTTGCTAGTCAGAGCACTTGGTCATACCATTTGCTTAAGAAAGAATCTCTCTGTGACCCAGAATAAATGGAGGAGATGAAGATATATAGGGTTTTCTATGTGTTCTGTAAGAGAACAACATTAAAAGGAGAACAGCTTTAAAAATCAGCTGCAGCGGGTGCCAGCCTGAGATAGCACCATGCAAACAAGCCTGCTTTTCGGCTTTAATCTGATTTCACTTGTTAAATATATATGCACAGTTTGGCAGAGGAGCACTTTGCATTCAGGGAAAGTCTTGACATCATAAGCAAAATCCTACGGGAGATTGACTGTGAACCTATCTTTGAACACTCATTTTTGCCAATCGGCTTAAAATTACAATCTAGGCTGCCAAAATTGGTATCTTTTTAAATACTGCTTCTTCTTAGTACCCTGTATTCTGAATTCCAAAACTGATTAAATGTGCATGTGTAAAATTTAACACCTAAATCACCCTAAAATATTATTCCTTCCTCTGACTAGGGGATGGGCATTTCTCTTAAATGCAACAGCTTTATAAATAATAACTTGAAGAACCTGTCCCCCGCCACACCTAAAAGCTTAGCTGATTTTGGTGCTGGATGGCATTAGGCAAAAAAAGAGTTCTTTTCTCCACTCCAAATTTCAGTTTATCATAGCAGCTGAGATCATTTCTCTTTGTAGAACTGTCTACAGATATGCAGGTAATTCTTATTTCTACACCACATTCCTGCCAGCTTTTCTACATGGAGGTGGCCTTGCTCATTTAACAGGTAAGAATGGAGAGGAATGTGGTCTTCAGACTCTGCATAATTAACTTTCTGTAATACACTACTGCTCTAACATCCCTCCAGCTTTCAGGTGTAATCTGTACATCTTTATCTGTAAAGCACAGTAATTGGTCCTCTCACATCCCACTTCAAATTATACTGGCTGCCTCAGTGACTGAGGAAGCAAAGGCTGCATTTCCATACGAGTCTGCACAGACCTCAGGCAATGAACCTATAATCCTTCTCAAGGATTTCTAGATCCTGCTGGAGTACTAATAAGCTTCCTGAAGCAGAAGGACATCTGTAGTATCCCCTCTACCATCCCACTCCTGAGAGCTGTGTTCATAGAGACCTATGTCTAGTTTCAGACCCAGAAGCCTATACCAGGCAACACCACTTTCACTAATTTCTTTGAGTGGAATTTATGTCCTGCGTTCTGACTAATAAACCTTTTATTCCAGGTGCAATAGTGTACAGCAACAAGCCCTGAAATGTGATTATTCCCTGTAGCTGGGACAAGCATTCAGCACACTGTCAGTGAGAGATAAAGCCATGGCTAGAGCTTGTAAATACACTGTTGTGGCACTGTGTAATCCTAATTTTCAATGGCAACAGGCAAAGTACTGGCTTTACAGCTGCAAGTAATAATTAGCAGTGATGATTGTAGGCAGTTTTCCTTACTGCTTTTAATCTTAAATAGTTTAATCTCTGTATGCTGCTGTATGAACAGTTGCCCCAATCAGCTCCCAGTAGATTAAAGATTTATTGTGTGTATTTCATTTGGAATTAGACACTCCACTGAATTCTAGTCCCAAAGGCTCTGTGCCATCTGTGGGCTTCAAGCCCATTAATCAGACCTAAGCTGTCAAAACAGGGGTCATATTTAGTTAGTCCTCTCTGGCCTCTGTCCTGTCTTGCCGTTTCCACTGTGGAAAGCAGTAACACATGAAACAGCATGGTGTAAACTACTAAGTCATGTTGCAGCCTTTCTGACACACAGTTCATCTTGTCATTGTCCTGTTTATTCCACTGGCCAATTTGTGAAGCAGGGGATTGCTTGGCAGGACAATGAATCCAGACTGCACGGGGCTCAACCCAAGAACTGTCCCCAAGCACATTCACCTAAATGGTGTTCAAGAGAAAAGCCACTGCCTGGCTATGAAAAGGACCAGTTTTGTTTTAGTCTTTCTTTCTCGTGCACCTTTTCAACATTTAAGTAGTTAGACGAGAGTTGCCATTCCAAGCACTGAAAAAGAATGGCACAGTTTCTTCAGCGTGACTCAGATCATATAAAGAAAGAAACAAATATGATTCTATCTCCCAACTGTTCCTTCAAGTACGTCAAAGAGTGAGTTCTTACCACAGCATAATTGATGTGGCCACCCAAGGAAGTGAGGAGACACCACCCTCACGTTGCATTCAGTTCCATAATAAGTGTTTATATCCTTCTTTCAGTTTAAAGGTGGAGCCCATCACTGTGGCAGGTGTTTGACTACCTGCAGGCCAGGGAGGTTGTTCAAAGTTCTTATCAACAAATTTTTGAGAACTCCCATGGAAGAAAAATCTTGCTTTTCCTAAGTAGATTATAAGCACGTTGAGACTATGTAGGCAAAACCTGAGGTCATAAATCATAACGAAACAAAGTTTAACTTGAGTGGAAGCTTCAGCAAATAGCTGTATTTTACTGTATAGAAATACTTCATAATTTTTCCTTTCTGACCTTCTGGCAACTTGCCGTTACCTGTGCAATGTGTACTATCTATGTATTCTGACCATAAATTAAGCAACATTTAACTATTATCTGAAATCTCATAGACCTACTGCAACCAACTGCAGGGAACCAGCTATAGCAGAGGGTTGGACTCAGTGCTCTCCAGAGGTCCCTTCCAACCTCCGCAGTTCTGTGATTCTGTGAAATAGCAATTTCTTTGAGCCAAAACAAACTAAAATAAGCATCTAGTCAAAACACACATTTACCCGTATGCTTTCTGACTTGTCAACTGCTAAGTAAAAGAAATCTTGTGTTTAGGCCTTACATTACAATCTTTCCAGAGCTGGGTTTTAAAGACTAGCTCCAGAACCCTACAAACAAAGCAGACAACCAGGCGACACTTCCAGGACGATGAAGGAACTGCTGAGCAGACCTAGTGGTGCTGTCACTTCAGGGCAGCCCTCAGGGCACAGGAGAGCCCATCCTTACAGCTACGACTCCCTCAGAACTTTCACTGGCCTGTTGCAGGGGTAGCCACAGTCACGGAGTATGTGGGACAGCATTAGCAGCATCAGGCCCTGGACAAGACGGGATTTGCCATCCGGCCTCTAATCCCTGGTAAACAATACTGATTAAAAGCATCATAAAATCGAGATCAATCTTTTAAGGCAGCGAGCTAAGAGCCTTGAAGTTACACGTGGGTGGGAAGGTAAGGTAAGCTCCTCTAGAAAATAACTTCCTTCATCCCATGGCCTTGGCAATAAATAACTTGTATTTCAGTGTTAAGTACTCAACTACTTTGCAATTTTCATCTGAAGAATTCATCTGCTAAAAAATAAAGTACGTTTATGAGATAATAGCTCCCTGCTATAGAGATGTGATCATTCCAGCTGTCCCCAGAAAAGTGAGCAAGTACACAGATTATGTGTGACTGACATGATGAATCAGAATTCAAAGTAAGAATGAAAACCAGATGGCTTGATCTTCAGGTTGTTTTTTTTTTTCCGAGTGTACATTTGGCATGTGCATAACACAAGTCCTCAGAAATTCAGTCACTTAACTCATCCCTGAAAAATATTCATCTTCAAGGTAAAAGATTTTCCTGCCAAGGCAGGAAAAATGGAGCAACAGCATGTTTGGCCCATGCACTTGTGCACACTTCCACTTGAGCAACTTGTTATAGGCACACTTTTGATTTTTAAGGGCCACGATGGGTTCCAAAGGCCCCCTCAGAAAGCTGGACGCATACCAAGGTCATTTGAATCTCAGCATCTCTCCTCTAAAAGCCAGAAAGCCCAGCCCTTGGAGCTTATCTGCTTCAAATCTAGTGTTTACACTCAATATGTACAACTAATATCTTCAAAAACTCAAGACAAATTGTGTTTCAGCAAAAAAAAAAAAAATCAAATAGGTAGGCATAAGTTTTTTTCAGTCCTATGTGAAATATGTGAAAGGGGTGAAAGTGTGATTGAAGTTTACTTTCTTAAGGCTTTATCATTCTTCTCAAAATCTCCAGCTAAGATGTGCGATGAGATGACATCTCTGTCTGACACTATCCCATAATGGTTACCTCGTGTGCACCTGGGCAGGATACAGCACCTCTCTGGCTCTAGCTTCACAATTCAGGATGCATTTATCTCTCAAATGAAAAACAATTAGCCTATTACATCTCAGTCTGTGCTCAGGGATTTCTGAGGTTAATAGGGGAGGCAACACATGACAGCACCCAGTGGGGGGTAGGGTGGCGTTCTGGCCATTTGTGTAAGTGGAGAGCGCTGGAGTTTAATCTCAGTTAAATCCCATTAGTGCTTCTTAAGTGTTGAATCGTGTACAGTGCCTAGGAGCACCGAGTCAGGCAGAATATTCTATTTTGAGGCAACCTGAGGCCAATTCCTTCTCCTCCCTTGCAATTTCTCCACAATTGGAAGATTTAATGGCAGTGAGCTTTTATAAGAACTATTGCAAGAAGGAGACTGATAGACACTTCTTAAGAGATCTTTCCTTTACAACTTGCTAAACAAACCAATAAAGTCATGTTCAGAGCAATCACTTCAGCTGTTGCCGAAATGCCGTTGTTTATGGCCTATAACATGACAAACTTTAAATAACACATGTATCAGTCCAGGATTTTTAATTAAAATAGCTGAATGCTGGTTAGCTAATCCACACGAAGGATGTTTGCCATGAATGCTGACACACTGAACTCTAGTACAAACTATTCTCACTGGTAATATTTCAGTAACTACAAAGGAGTCTCTCAAAATAACACAAGATTTTGAGAAGTGCAGGCTGACATTTAATAATTCAAATGTGGAGGGAGACAGAATTTTTACAAATAAACTTCAGAAATGTATTGGCTGAGTATGAGCTATGTGTAATAAGTGACAGGGATGAGAGGGAAACGAGGAAAAAAGGCCCACTTGGACAGTCACTTTGATTTAATGCATGCTACTTCAGCCAGTTGGCTTTTGTGAATTTTGACCACTTGCTGTCATTATTACTCAGCAAGATTTGCATAATTTGTGTCATGTAGGGTTTCAGCATCAAATTGAACCTCCAATCTTAGCTCTATCCACGTGCAGAACATCACATCATTATTTCCACAGTAAATAGATCTAAATCAATTCAAGAAATTGGGAGAAAATTTGGATTCTGTCTTTACTGCTCTGAGTTCAGTCCTTTGCCTGAAATCACCAAATCTTGATTATAATCATGAATAGAACTTCATTCATGAGAAATTTGTTTTATTCTTTCCAAAGTACTGAAATGTCCTTGGCTCTCATTAGCTGTGACACGCCAGAACACTTCCTTCTCTGCTCAGAATCCTTAAATGCTATCTTTAGATGTTCAGCTTTACCTGAAGCTCTGGCTGACAAAAACAGTTCTGGCAGAACAACCATCTGATCTACTTGCATGAAAATGTGATGCACTCACTCAATACACTGAACTGTTGAAGGCCATAGATCAAAGCAGGAAAAAGTGCAAATGCAATTTAGGAACAGTAGGCACAGGAGTAACTACATCTCAGCCATCCCAAAGACAGCAGCAGTATTAATCCTGAGCAACAGTGCCAAGACCCAGCATCCTTTGTTTTACCCAATTGTTAGGAACAATGCCAGGATAACAGCGCATACCATCAACCCTGCAACCCTTGCCTTCTTTCTGTTCCACTGGTAAACCCACCTTTTAAGTCTACTAAATTCTCAGCTGTCAACTGGCAGTTTACAACAAAGGAAATGGGCAGTCAGCATAAAGTGATTGGTCAGTCTCATGGCCTGGAGTGGAACAGACAGACTTTTGGCCTGAATGGGTATGGCTGGTTTTCATATAACAATTCTATCAGCAGGGGCTTGGTCCATAGCCTGCCTGTGAAGAGTAAAAATCATTATTCCAAATCAACATTACCATACTCTGCATACTTGCTATCTGAAATCCAAAGTTAGATTCCTACTGAATCTCTTTTGTGAAACCTCCAACATGCTGGATACATGTTGTGCTCCTCACAGTAATCCAGCTGAGAACCACCATCAGGTTTATGTGGACCTTCCAGCAGCATTACTGCTCCTATTAAAAGGGCATGTATTGAAGACCCAAATTGCAGGCCTGCTGTACCCAAACTGCAAGCACCTCTGATTGATTTTCATCTCTACATTCTCTAAAAAATGAAATACAGAGGCAGCCAACAGCAGTGACTTCTATGCACAGCTGCAGGAGGTGCAGAGTCTTTATTTATCATGTCAGAGACTGCAGAGACCACCATAACCCTGGACTCAGCTCAGAAGAGACCAAAAGTAGTACCTACCACTAATGTAAAGGCTGGTTTGTTCTGCCAAGGACTGTAGGATTAAATCATCTCATGAGAAAACCATCCCCTAGATTGCAGGTGTAGAGAAACGGGGGCAAAAACAACCCTGTTCTTGGCTGGTGTTTGTAACTACTGCAGTAACAGTAACAATTAGCAGTGAATAACTATCATGACTTAGATCAGCTGTCCCTAACACTAGCGAAGGTTTTAGCAAACTAGCAAAAGTAAGCTAGGGAACCTACAGATAGATAATTAAATCCCCACATTTCCTTCTAAGGTAGATGTAGATACTCTTTTTTTTTTTTTTTTCTAACAAGCTCTTATGTCAAAACAGCAATCAGCTGTATCCCTCAGTGCCACAGCTACATGGCTCTTGAACACCTCCAGGGATGGTGAATCCACCACCTGCCTGAGCAGCCTGTGCCAGTGCTTCATTACCCTTTCTGAGAAGAAATGTTTCCTAATATCCAACTTAAACCTCCCCTTGCACAATTTGAGGCAGTTCCCTCTCATTCTGTCTCTGTTACCAAGGAGAAGAGGCTGACACCTACCTCACCTATCTCTTTTCAGGGAACTGTAGAGACAATAATGTCTCCCCTGGGTCTCCTCTTCTCCAGACCAAACAATCCCAGTTCCCTCAGCTGTTCCCCATGAGACTTGTGTTCCAGACCCTTCATCATCTTCACTGCTCTTCTCTGAACACACTCCAAGGCCTCAATGTCTTTCTTGTAGTGAGATGCCTAAAACTGAACACAGCATTCAAGGTGTGGCCTCAGGTGCATTTACTCAGGAGGTGATTAACAAGACCTCACCAAATAGTTCTGAAGCAGCACATTTCTGCTAACAGAACGAAGCCGGCAGGTTGCTCGAACCAGACCTTGCTCAACTTGTCGCTAATTAAAGTCATCCCTATTTCTTGCAGAGATCTTTTTCAAAAGTTTAAGATGCTAAGAATGGCCACAGCACTTCCGCTCAAGAAGTCATAGGGGACAATGGAAGCCAGGATTCCAACAGGAAAGCAGAGGGACTCAGTGGGCCTTTGGTTCAGCCTATCATCAAGTTATAAATAAGCTTTTACAAAACAACTTACAGATTTCTCTTCTTTACTCTCACTTGGACATTTGCTTACTTACTGTTTGCTTATGCTCCTATATCATGTGTAATTGAGGGATGGCTGCAGTTAAAGCATATAATATGGATTAATTTGGAGCAAAACAAATACCAGCTGAGTGCTACCAAGCAGACATAAACAGGAAGCTCACAAAGGCTGTCAGGCTATGTGATCAACGTCAACACCTCTCTCAAGCCGGGCACGAGTCAACAGCCGGATGAGTCTCTGATCCCACATAATTCTATTTTGTTCTCCAAATACATTCTTTGTATTTACTTTTACATAGACACTCAGCTACTCCTGACTGTAACTGTTTCCCACTGCTCTGAAGGAAGAATACAAAATGCATGATTCACAGTATGTGAAGCCAAACCTCCCATTCTCCAACAGGGCTTGGAAAAAGACTTCTTGAAAAAAAAACCCCATGCAGCCACAGTGACTCAGATAACTCCAAATCCACTTGCTGGGGCCAAGATGCACATGTTGTGGTTAGAAGGAGTGTTCAGTAGACCAAAGTAAAACTAATTCCTAAATGGTGCCAATAAAAGATGGAAACTGGAAATCTGTTTCTTTTTGCACCAAGCAACAGACCTCTGTACAGATACCTGATTCATTAGTCTAGCTGTAGTTTTATATGCTGAATTATCAAAGGAGCCCTGCATGATCAGAGTAATGCAGTATTGTCAGTTGGAACAGCCAACAGATGTCCTTGAGCTGTAAATACAGCTGTGTTTGCTCAAAACTCTTTCTTTAAGTCCTTGGTAGCATGAGCATAAGACTGCAAGTGGGGCTTCCACAACTCCAGAAGGGATAGAGTAGCCTTCATCTCTCTGCTGCTGAGAGGGAGGTGTTAACCCCATGAGCAGAAAAGCTGACCCAACACTCATGGTTGAAGTGTGGAACACAGAGATTACAAGCTCAACAAGTCACCTTGTCTCAAACTTTGCTGGACCTCAGGAAAATTGTTTAGGGTAGAATTATTGACCAAGGTGATTTTGTAGCGCAATGTTTACAGCAGTTTCACCTATTACATTAGTATGATCATAACAGTAGTTATAATAGAGACTTCTTTTTGTTTCTTTTTTTTTTAAATTTTATTTTTGGTAGCTAAGTTACATCTATTATTCCTTAAGGAATGTTAATTTGTTAATTAGAAGTGCAAAAGCACATGTCTCTGAAGACATTTCCTTCTTAAGTGAGAGCAGCTCTTCCCTGTTTCATTGATGGATTCTGGGTGAACATGTTAACACCCAATTAAGCCTTTGAATGCAGCTGTACAAAGATATGGGTTGGATGTTAGGAAACAGGCCTTCTCAGGAGTGGTGATGCATTGGCACAGGCTGCCCAGAGAGGTGGTGGAGTTACCAGTCCCTGGAGGTGTTCGAGAACCGTGCAGATGTGGCAGAGAGGGGATGTGGTTAGTGAGCATATGGTGGTAATGGGCTGATGGTTGGACTAGATAATCTTGGTGGTCTTTTCCAACCTTAATGTTTCTATGATTCTAAGATAAATGCAGAAAGCAATACATTCCAGTGGTGCCAGATACAAGTGTTAAAACACATCATACTGCTGTAATATTTCAAGATCGGGGCAAAGCTGTTACAGAGTATATTTCAGATTTTCAGAGCAAGCTTATTTACACCAACTTCTTCATCTTCATACAAAGGCCTCACTGCTGTGGTACCACAGCCTCACACACAAGAGATTGTTTTAAGTGAGAGAAAAAACAACTACAGCCAAAAGTTGACCAGTGTCTGCCATTACTCTTCCAAAAGGTCCCTCTTTGTATTCTACCAGCATTTCAAGAACACTAAATCAGAGCAGAATCTCAGAACAGCTCTTATAAGGAAGGTTATCACTAAGAAATTAAGTTTCTTGTGAAACAGTGTATTTCCTATTGCACGGTACTATTACATTTAAAAGCTTCATCTATTATTTTTTCTTTATAACTAAAAGTTGTCAGTAACTCATGAGGTTAGGATGTTGGTGCCCACTTACCTCTGAGCCTGAAGTATTTCAGATGGTTGGCAATAGCCTGTTCAACAGATTCATCAGGGCAGACCTTAACTCCACTGGGAAACAGAATGGAGCGCTTCCTTCGGCGCAGTGAATGCCTGTTGACTTGCTCAGCCTCCACAATGCCATGAAGTTTTCTCAGTTCAGGAGGCAGAGAGGGTCTTGCAAACTGCCAGACACTGAGCTGAGGGGTTGGTGAAGCATCCTTAGCCTGCTTTTCTTCTGCTGTAAAATTGAAACCGTGTATAAATTTCTCAGACGAGGTAGAGATGCAATCACACATATCTCAATGCCATTGCTCTGGTCTGTGGAGGACCTAACTGTTCTTTTTTTTCTGTTAACAAGCTTAAACGTGTTGGTGTGACTGTCCTATTACAAACAAACTCAACCTCTTTTACACGTTATGAAATGAAACCTCTTATCCCATGAATGCTAACGTTTTGTATTTAACTTCTCTTCTGGGATTCGGCTTAAGTCAGCAGGGCTATACATGTCAATAATCATGTGCTTGAAATTTTCAGGGCCACGAGTGGAAAGTTTAATTAGTTAAAGTGCCTTTATTCCATACATTCTATCCACATTTATGCCCCGTGCTTTAAGAAAGCTTCCTGAATTAGCAACTAGAGACTTTCCCTTCTATCACCACAAGACCCGGTTCCAATGTGACAGGAGGAGGGAAAAAAATAAAATAAATAAATAAATAAATAAATAAATAAATAAGAAAAGAAAAATAAAAAAAGGGGGGGGGGGGGGTGTTGGTGGGGGGGCGGACACATCTCAGCTTTAGCTTTAGCTATTTATTTATTTATTTTAATTTCTTCTGAGTTGTTCCACAACAACCTTACAGCTAAGGGGAGAATGCATCTATCTGGTTTTAGTCTGACTGTCATTCTCTAACCTCCACAAGCAGCTTATCTGAAATTAGTTAATTCAACTTTTTCTTTCACTTTTTCCCCAGAAAACAATTGAAGAGGAATCAAAATGAATTAGAGAAAACTAGTTAGAGAAATAACACTAATTGTTTTATGGCATTTTTTGCCCCACAGATTGTAAATTTAGTCTGAATCTTCAAAGTCAATAACATTTCTGACTTTGATGACTGAAGGATAAAGATCGTGGCTATTCTGATGGTACACTAATAATAGCTCTAGAGCAGAAGGCCACCTGTAGATGATATATTGGAGGGAGAGGGAACAAACAAGGTTACTAAGGCAAAACACCAATCTTTACCCAAACTGACACATTTTCATTGACCAAATGGAAGGCATATATTTTGTCATCTAATACAAATCTACTAAAGAAAAAAAGCATCAGGTGGAAAAGCTTGCTGATCAGTATTTGCCTACAGTCTACTCTTAAAACAACAGTAAATCTTTCTTGTAAATTACTACGTATTTAAAACATTGGTATCACAATACAGATTTGACCAAATGTTTCTTTGTGTTAGCCTCCTTCATTTTAATTAAGGCAGAGAGGCATTTTTTTTCTACACACCACTATAGGCAAAACCCTGAAAACAAGAATATAAAGAAGAAAGATGTCTGCATTACCTGAAACTGCTTGAAGATCTCCTGTAATCACTTCTAAAACCAAGAGGCAGAGAGAGATTTTCCAAAGGAAGGCAAACATTTTATTTGTGTCCAAAAGCCAATAGGCAAGAAAAAAAGAAAATCCTTGTCAGCAAAAGAGTCGTTGCCTTTAACGTATCCTTGAGCCAAGCAAGAGCATTGCCCCTCTTGAAAACGTCTTGACGTCACGTGAAGTTATCTTTGGAAGAAAGACATTAGGTTAAAAAAGTCAAACAAGACATCCTGGAAATGATCTTTTCAAAGCGAGAATTCAACTCCAGTGAAGAAACAAGGAAAGGTGATGAAGTAAACGCCTCGGGGCTGGCAGATGGACTGAGACAATTTTTTAATTTTAATCTGGCCAGCTAAGCTCTTTACTGGAGCTTGTCATACCATTAACAGACAGTCCAAACAAGGACAGCACCTTTCACACTTAATTAACCACGTATTTTCACAGGCCCTTCAATTTCCGTCTGTTTTTAAAAGTCATACTGACCAGAGTATCAGTGTGAGCACACTACTCTCCAGTGAAAGGCCTCCATGAGCTTTGCCTTCTGCCTGTACTCATGTATGTACCTAAGAATGCACTGACTTGCTTGTAGCACTGATGAGCACAAAAATAAGAGGGAAACAATCATTCTGTAGGTGCCATGCTGGTCACAGAGGTAACAAAGTCCTGCTGCTCAAGTCTGAGCTAAAGCAGAAGATCTGCTGCTACATCACCGCCCTTCACATCCCAGGATAAAACCAGGGCAAATGGCGATTCTTTCATCTCTGCTCAGATGTAATCTGAGATGAGCATTAAGAACAGATTTGTGCTGATACCTGGAGAAACGGTGGGTTAAGGAGAGCTGTGTAAAGGACAGATAATGCAGGAAAACAGCAGCACTCCCAGCTCCCCTCTTCTCCAGGGGTCAGCACAGTGCGCAGACGTGTATGGAAGCCAGCCCACAATGGCAGGCAGAGGTCACACCACAAGAAAAACCGTGTTGGGGCTGCCTAATGGGTGGCACTGCCTTGAACTTGCTGCTCACTGCTTTGATCATCCCAGATATTACGAACAGGACACTCACAGGAATCAAAGAAAGCCACCCTTTATTCATTCTCTGACTTCTGATATGTAACAGACTCCAGTCAATATTTTCAAAACAACACACTTTTTTTTTTTTTTTTCCCCCCCCCACAAAACTGCTAAACTGCACTTTGAATTAAACCGCTGAGCTGTTCTGACAGCCTCTCAGACACTTTGGATCTTTCGGACCAGCGCTCCTCACCTCAGCTGGCTCTGTCAAGGTAACTACACAGCTGGCAGCAGCAAGTGAGCTGTGCACCACTCTGAAGCTGTATCTTCAACAGCCCTGGGGAGCTGAGGCACACCTACTGAGCACCACTAGGCAAAGCGAACGACTTCTGGGCCAGTTTGGGTGCCTCTTCTGCGATGTTAGATTCAGAAACGCAGACCAGACTTTTTCATCCTCTACAGACACAGGAGCTTCCAATGCCATGAATGCCTTCCTTCCGTTGACCTGCAAAAATGTGAACAAATAGAGACAAGAAACAGTAAACAGACATACAAAAGCAAAGGCTCTCTCACCTCAAGAATGCAATGGCATTTAGAGAAAACACTCAGGATGCATGAGTGTAAGGGTATGAAACCCAATAAAAAGCTTTCCTGAAAAGTTTTCTTATTTTCTGTATTATTATCATTAAGCAAGGCCCGAGGCTCTTAGCCTTCCAATGTATCAGTCCAGCACAGCCTGTCATTCTGCCCCCTCTTCCTTCATGCAGTACTGTAAAGCACTTAGACCAGAAGCATCAATGAGACCGATCAAACTAATCAGACACTTTATTATTTGCTCTTTCTATAATGTGCAATGCGAATATATTCCTTGCATTCCTCCTTTTCTGAACTGTTCCTCAGGTGAGTACATCTTACCTTGTTCAGCAGTAAAAGATGACCCTGGTACTTATGCTTCATCTTTGAACAGAGTTTCAGATTCCAGTTAGAATGGACTGATTTATTGCCACTGGTCTTGGTTTTACTTAATCATTAATCAAAGAATTTTCTGTTCTTTCAAGATCTTCCATGTCTCATTCTACAATCCTCGCTTTTTAAATCTAAGACCTAAGAGACCTTTTTCTTCAGAAGAAATTGCAGAAAGTAATATTGCAATTCCTTGTCACAGTCAAGAGAGCTATCACTTTGACTTTTGAGTCTTTGCTATTTTGTAAGGTATGGTACTTACTGAGTATTGCAACCTCATTTCAGGGTTACATCCTAGGAGGTGAGTCCCAAAATGAAGATACAGATTGCTGTGAAGCTGTGTCTGCCAGAGGTCAATCACAGCTGACCACAGATAATTTTCAAAGCACACTCACATTGTCATGGTTCATTCCCCTGGTGTTTGATTAAAAAAAAAAAAAGGTTTTATATTTTTTTTTCTTGGAAGATTTAACTCTTACAAGTTATTTATCTTGTTTCTTGTTTGTCAACAGTACTCTGCACCAATCTCCATGACTGAGATTTCCTTATGGAAGCCAGTTTCAAGTCCCACAATGCCAGAACATATCAGTTTCTTTCATGTTTAGCATGTCATAAGTACAATTCGATGCCTTGATACCAAATCGCAGAATGCAGGTTAAAGGGCCTTATAAAGATCGGTTTGCCTTGAAGCAAAACACCACTCCACCATTTAAGTTAACCAGGGATTGATAAGGGAAATGGAGATGCAGAAGATAAACAAAACAATCCCTGAGCTAGTCTGATAACCCTATGTAGAAGAATAGTACTAAAAGTTATCTCTGGAAAGTTATGTATGTATATGTATACATATGCAAATAGATAGATAGATGTATCAGGAGTGTACCTTAATCCACAAACACTTCCTAGCATTCACCACATATGTGTTACATGCATATGGCTGGAACAGGGCGGACTGCAGCTGCTTGACCCAGGTATCTCCCAGGCTGGTCATTCAGGTTGTAGACACTGTTAAGCCAAACTACAGAAAACTATAAAGTTGCTGATTCAAAAAGTAGTCTTCCTTGCCACAGGAAGCTACAGTCTAGCTGCGTGCATTTTTAAGGTCTGGAGAACAATTAATTACTTTGATCAAAAATTGAATTAGGAGAGACATACTGAGGACATAACTTAAACGCAATAAGATGGATTATCTCATATTTAGCTCGCTGGTTCTTTGTGACAGAAGAAAAAAGAATGGTGACAATCATGTTCAGTGACTTCTGGAGGTTTTTATTATCAAATGTATTGGCATCCCCATAGCACATCGCTAACATTAACCTACAAAGTTAATCCTTTGCTGTTATAAAACCAATTTAGAAAAGTTTATACATATCTTTTACTTTTAAATATCTACGTATAAACCAGTTAATCTAAAAGAGAATAAATATTGTTTTATGATACAAACCTATTTTATCATAAGAAAAAGTCTGAAGCATTCTTAATACGGGAATGCTGAAAATATTTCATCCATTAAAAAGGTGTGGAGAAAAAGCACACATTTCTGCATTTTATCATTTATCTCTCACAATAAATACAAAGATTATCCCTGGGAGTGAGAAATGGTGGTGATGAGGTTTGTGAGATAAAAGTCACACAAATTTCTGCGATGAGAGTGACAGATATTGGTGGGAGTAGTGATAAACTACTGAGCTGAACTAGAAACAAAGTAAAAAAACCTCAAGATAAGTGCACTAGGCTGCCCAGTTACACAAAAAGTAACTGCAATCAGCAAATTATGTTCTGAAATTGTTTCTGCTCTTCAGAAAGAATGCTTCTTGGTTTGAGAAACAACACTGTTTCTGGTCAGGTTTTTTGGATGACTGCTTAGAACCTGAAACAGTGACTGGATTTTCCAAATTCTAGGCGTCAGAGTTGCCTTGAGGAAAGAGGCCCTGAGAATTCTGCCACACTACAAATTTGCAAACGTCATTCAAATGCCCTCAGTTTTTACTTTGATTTTTTAGCCTACCTCCTTTGAGAGCTCTGGTTTTGCGGTTATGCTTATTATACAAATGGCTTTGGTGGTTATCTGCAACATGGTTCTTCTAGGAATACAACGACACTTAAGTAACTTACTGTGGGTAATAGGAGAAAGCATCCTCTCAAAACACCGTCTATCATGTAATAACTACGGGAAAAAGTGTGTACATACCAAAATGTTATTAAAGTTTTCCATGACAACTGTCTGAGAAAAACTAAATAAATATATATACAGACTATGATAAACTTGCGCTAGTTTATCAAATCAAGACCTGAGTTCAAACACTCGAACATTTGGGTGCCTTTACTGAATTCTCCCAAGTATAAATCCTGTATGTCTTATATACAAGCAACATGTCTTGAAGACATATTACATATAGCCACTTCCTTTCTAAATGAAAACATGCTTATTTCTCAAATATCTCAATCTTATTGTGCCACAACCTACTTGCTTTTCTAATGGAAATGGTGCCTTTAAGACTCACAGGAGTAACTCCCAAAAATAAAGTAATTAGGAGTAAAAATCTATTGGGTATGTACTGTACCAGCATGTACTTTGAGAGCAAGATTTCTAAAATCTGACAAGAGAGTTATCATAAAGGACATTCAGAAGAGCCCACTTCTGATATCAGAAGATTTCAAGATTCACTCTCAAGCAAATAAATTTTTATGATGGAAATGATAGGGAGGAAAAAAATGAAACCCAAAAGTGTCAAATCCCAGCAGAATATTCTGATAAATGCAAACTATTTCTGTATATTATCAGAAACAAAACAACAACAACAAATCTCTAAAGAGAATCAATATTATATCCTTAAATTAAAACAATACATAGTATTCGTTCTATCTGTATGAACTGCAAAGTAGAAAGAGACACAGTATAAGGTCAAAAACCCATCTTTAGGCCTGACTCCTACGTGCTCATCCAACTCTTAAAGTTTATATGAAATTGTAAAGAACAGGCTCCAAAAGATCAAAATATTTTTACATCTTTGTTGCACATACCTATACACATTTTCATATTCCAAGTTAAAAAAATCAATTAGCAAGTCACATGTATTAGCTTTAACTTACATATTTACACTTATTTACAACCTTCTCTTCCACCACCTTCCCCTCCAATGGCATTCTATTATTACTGAACCCGAAGTAAAATAATTATTTACATAAATACACAATGAACAAACAACATTTTTTTTCTTCCTTGAAAGGCAGACAGGGCCAAAATGCTGCTAAGCAGAGTTTTAGGTTCTTTGTACAATAGTTCTTTGCCAGTTCTGGTAGATGGGATTTATTAGCTTCTGCTGCCTCTGAGCTGTTGAAAGTGTAATTGCAAGATCAGGTCTTGGATTTCTTCTCTTTTGCTTCTGATCCGCTGACGAGGAAACCACTCCTCCAGATGCACTGGCTGTTCAAAGTCAACTATGGGATTCTGGTAAAAAGAGAAAGAAATAAAAACAAGAATATTTACGGCATGAATTTCCCATTACAACCTTCAAAAAGAATTCCAAAGCCTTCCATACTGCTGAGAACTAGCATGCATATATAATTACCACGAGATACAGTTGTCAAGATCTAAGTTAAATTCCAGTTCCTCAACTATACTCACAGATAGCATAAGCTACTCATGGTAAACAAAAAACCGATTATCATCACTTCCTCTTAAAGATACTTTAATATAAGCTTATATTCAATGCTGATTCTACACACTCTCAATATGGTTAGACATGCTCTTGATATTTTAACAGGAGGCAGGTGCACTTCAGTCAAAAAACATGCATGTAGGATCACAGTATATGGAATGATTAAGCATACTGCAGTCAAGCGAGCAAATCTTAGGCGCAATTTTATTTTCATGAGCTGGCCTGTCTGACAGAAGAAAACAAAGAAGCAAGAGTATTGCCAGCAATTCTAGTAGGACATAGAGAGGGGAGAATTTGGACCAAATTCAAATGGCTGAGATATTGCTAGCTCTGGCAGTAAGATCACAACACTACATCTCAACTGCCAAAGTTTTTTTTCTTTCTCCCCTTGTCATTCTTTTGCCATGCCTATTTTTTACCTTTTCCTTCCCGTGAATAAAGAGTCGTGGTAAACTCAAAAAGCAAAGTGACAGTGGTCTATGAGTCGTGGTATATTTAGCACAAACAGCAAGCTACCTCATCCTGACCTTACTTCTGCATTGTTACAGAATGGGCAGTTCAGAACATTGGTAAAAAAAGAAAAATAAATAAATTCATCTTCTACCTACCTACCTATCACAAAATCACTGAATGAATGAGGCTGGAAGGGACTTCTGGAGGTCATCTAGTCCAAACTCCCTACTTAACCAAGGCCAAATAGAGCAGATAGCCCACAGCCCCCATTACATCTTTGACTCTAAACTGATGAGACATGGATCTGATAGATGAAACACTTGTGTAAATAAAGAACTGGCTGAATAGATGCATTCAAAGAGTTGTGGTCAACAGCTCACTGTCCAAGAGGAGACAAGTGATAAATGGCGTTCTTCAGGAGTTTGTATTGAGACTGGTATTATTTAACATCTTTGTCAGTGATGTGGACAGTGGGATTTAGTGCACCCCAGGAATTTTGCAGATGACACCAAGCTAAGAAGTGCTGTGGACATGTTGGAGGGACAGGGTGCCATCAAGACGGATTCCAACAGGCTCAAGAGCTGGGTCCATGCAACAAATTGTTGTTCAATAGGCTAGGTGCAAGGTTGTGTACATGATCACAGGCTGGGTGATGAGTGGACAGAGGGCAGCCTTTTGCTGAACTTGGGAGAACTGGGGGGATGAAAAGCTTGACATGAACTGATAATGGGTACTTGCAGCTCAGAAAACCAACCATACCCTGGATTGCATCAAAAGAAAGGTAGCTAGTAGATCAAAGGAGGTGATTCTCTCCCTCTACTTAGCTCTCATGAGATCCTACCTGAAGCACTGTGCTCAGCCCTGGGGCCCACAGCTTAAGAAAGGCATGGAGCTGCTAGAGCAGGTCCTGAGGAAGGTCAAGAAGATGATATCTAGAAGTATGTACTGAACATGTATGAGATTCCCTGAGCTTTGTGCATTGTCTAAGGATCCTACTTCCATCTCTTTGCAGAAGCTGCTGCCTGCACAGACAGTGCCATTCAAAGGCCAAAGGAAAAGCTGAACAAAGTTTGAAAGGCAACAAAAAGTGAGAACCTGCACAGAAAACGTCTCTGTATCACTTGTAGGTCAGAAATGCATAAACTACATAGGATCCAAATATATCCTTACAGCTGCAGACCTTGAATGTGTCAACAGAAATGCAATATTAAACCACAAGTCTGGAAATGCCTGCCTAAGAAACCCAGAGAAATCATCTGTGTTCCAGATATGAAGACCTCCTGCCACAACACAAAGAACAGGTCTTATGTTCTCTTCCTCAAATACCTCAGTCAATGTTAGTCACTAAGCAACACAGGTTTTCTGTCTGGGTATTTCTCTCAGAAATAGCAGTTTATGGTTTGAGATGATTTTGGGGAAGAGGAAAAGCAGATTCTTTTAGTACCTGGAAGAAGCTTTCCACATATTGTAGCAAATACACCCCACAGTCACTACTGTTATCTTGTTTAGGCACTCTTGGATAAAAGTCAATCATTGTTGATTTACTGAATTCACGATGCGTTTTTCGCTTAGCTTCCCATTCTACTTCAAGATACCTATAAAAGAAAGCAAATGGATTAATAATCGAGCTCAATGCATTTTGAGATGCTTCTCAATATTGTTCTGTAGCTGGACAAATTGTTAAGATAGCCTTAACCAATTTATTTCACAGAATCTGTAGAAGAAATTCATACAAGTAACAAAATTTCCACTATCCAATTTTCTACCTTACACAGATTCAGTTCTATCACATAATATACAATAAGCAAAGTGGAAAAGGTGTGAAAATATTTAAAAATAATAATCATTATCATCATCTGCATTGAGTTTATTCAAGCTATTAAGACACTAGGTAATTTTTAAACCCGAGCTCTAGGAGGAATTCAAATGATATTTCCCAGATTTTATTGTGTTCATCCAAAAAAGCCAGCAGGGCTTTTCTACCTTAAAAATGTAGAACTTGAAAAATTTAGAAAGATATTAAACTTTAGAGTTCACTTTTCAAACTTCAGCTACAATTACACCATCACACCACCCTTGCTGTCTATTAGGATATAAAGAGTTGGAAAACCTGTTAAAAAACTTAAAGGATCATTTCTTTAATGATTACAACCTACTTGTTATCAGTTTTTTTTTTATTGTTCTCTTGCTTCACTAGTGACTCAATGATTTCACTTTCTGAACTGACTACTGATTTTGAACAACTGATCGACTGATTGAAGGCACGAGTGTCTGACAAAGTCAGATTCAGATCTTTAAGCAAGGTCAGGCTACATAGGAAAATTACAGAGCTGCAGTTTGCATAGTCCTTTCAATGGTATGCTAGTAGCAAGAAAAAGTCTAAGGAAAATATTGGAATGTTAACTGGATAATGCTAGTCACTGCACGAATAGAGATAATGAAAAAGGCAGAGGCATTTAATATTTTGATAGCCTTGGTCTTTAGTAATTACAGGCTTTTCATTGTCCAGTCCTGTAAGCTGGGGGAGCAGTGATTTTCTATTTGCTGATATTAAACCTGTAATGAACCAGGACTCCTCTCAACTATCTATCAAAGATCTTGGGAGTCTGAAGAGGTCTCTTCTGACTGGAAACTAGCCAATATTGTTCCAATTTACAAGAAGAGGAAAAGAGAAGACCCTGGAAATCATGAGTCCATTAGTTTAACTTCAGTAACTGAAAAAAATATTGAAAAGATTATCCTGGGTGTCAGCGAAAGGCATTCAAACAAATCACAGACATCAGGTCCCATCAACACAGATTCACACAAAAAAAATTCTGTCTCACTAATTTGATATTGTTTTATGACAAGATCACACATTCACAGGACAAAGGAAAGGTGGTGGATGGATTTTTTCTGGATTTTACTAAGGCTATGCCTTTCTGTTGACTTCAGTTACGGTTGCAAACACTCAAAATTTCTGGAAAATAAATGTCTGACTTTAGGGAATAAAGAAAACTACACACACTAAGTCAGAACTCAGTTTGATTCCACAAGGCCTTGTAATTCTGACAATAAAAATAAATACAAAACACTCAGAACCGATTTTGAGAAAAATGGCACCTGTGAATAATAACCAAACATAAAACAGAATTCAAAGACAGAGTGTTCAGTGCACATGTCATAAGTACTACAAAAGGACTTATGACTGCAGACTTTATTTGGGTCTGAACACTACTCAAAGCATAATGAAAATCAACTTAGGGAAAAATAAACTAAGACAAGGAGGTTTAGTTAGATATTAGGAGGAAGTTTTTCACACAGACAGTGGTGACACACTGGAACAGGTTGCCCAAGGAGGCTGTGGATGCCCCATCCCTGCAGGCATTCAAGGCCAGGCTGGATGTGGATCTGGGCAGCCTGGGCTGGTGGTTGGCGAGCTTGAATCTAGATGATCACTGTGGTCCTTTTCAACCCAGACCTTTCTACGATTATATGAAAGAATAGTTATGGAACCTTTGTATCAGTTTTCTTTAAATTTCTGCTTTCATTGTGCAACTGCAAATTGAAGTTATGATGCTTGCTTCCCCAACTTCACACCTCAGTAAATCATCCTTTTTTTTGACTTTTTTTCTTGACTTTTTGTGACACCTTTATGACCGAACACCAAGAAATCTCACTCTCTGGAATTTTATCTTTGGGAGTAGCTCAAAGCATAAATCTTTACATCAATATATATTAAACAGAGATTTAAAAGGTAAAATCGCTATTTCATTCTTCTTCCCCCAAAAAACATGGTGGGGAGGTCTCGCTAGGGAATAGATACTGTCAAAAAATTAACTGATTTCCATTTACTCCCATTGCAGTTTTATGAAGGAGTTACTTCTACAAGAAGGATCTTTTTCTGTGTAGTACCTAGTTTACAGATTTTTGCTTCTTTCAGTGAAGTGAATACAACAGAGTACAAAAAGATCAATTCTGTTTATCTCTAAACAGTGAATATTAGCAGCTTTTTAAAACACCTGTGGTAGCTATTGAAGTCATTAGGAGTACAAAAAGAACTGTAAATTTCATGAACTCTTCCAATACTTGCATACTTTTCACATAAAAGACTGAATATATATTTTTATTCTCACTCTTCAAAATAAATAATACCATCCTGATATTAGTATCCTGACGCATGACACTTGTAGACAGCATCAGTGTAGTTTCTATTTTTTTTGTACATACTTAACTGTGGATTTAACACAGGAATTCTCCACCAAAAAAAGCTCCACCAAAGAAAATGAAGGCCAGTCCTTTGGAAAAGGTATAATTTAAACTTTGAAGTATTCATTTTAAATACCTTTCTAGTATTATTTATTTTGAACTTTAGAAGGAAGACAATTCACTATCCAGTTCACTATTTTTACATTACATTTAGGCTGCAAAACAAAGACACACTTCTCGCACAAACCTCTGTATTGCTGTTACAATAATGGTTGTGGCTGCTTATGAGTTACCCTTTAGCAACAGAAAGGTATATCTTCACAGAGAAAAGTATTTTAAGCATAGAAATATGAGCAGCAGCATCTCTTTCTAATAAATGAAAACTGTTCTCACTTACTCTCTCAAAACCTGAACTGTCTTCTGCACAGAACCAGCCTTCAAAGAATCTAAGATCAGAATGCAAGGCCTGCAAACAACAACAAAGTCAGTTTAGTCTTTCATTACCAACACGACCAAAGCATTTTTTTTTTTAATACATCTTAATAAGACCATCAATAACTAAACAAATGTGCAAGAAAACAGACAAGTCCCTACAGCTGTAGGTGTACAACAAGTAGCTGAATCAAACATCAGGGAATTTTTTAATAAGATCTTTAATGATATAACATTAACACGAAAACAGAAACATACCTTTTACAAATTTGACTTTTGGAATTATTTAGGGAGATCTGGGAGAAGAGAAAATAAAAATAATCTTACAAAAAGTACACGTATGAAAACAAATGTCTTTACAGATTAAAAGCCAGAGCCTTCCCTTTCAGAAACAGAAAACTATATGAAGTCTTTTAAAATGTGAAACAATAGCATAAGCAATGTAAACAGGCAAAGAAGGACTTCAGACTAATTCAAAGTGCCTTGCATAGGCTGCAGACCACATAAATAATGACAGCTGCTGCAAAAAGATGACAAAATCATTTGTTCAAGTCTCAGAGCCTTCAGAAATAAAGTCTGTCAGTACAGAAAGGCACTTACTTTAGAAATACCTGAATCCAGGACTGAAGCAGAATCAGCAGATTCACTGCCACCTAGTACAAAAGAACAAATGTAGTAAGTATTAAGAAAAGATTCCTTAAAGTGAAACATTTTCATTTTCAAATTAATGCTTATGAGCATTCAAGAATAAATAAATTTTGCTTCCCTTTTAAATAGTCAAATAGCAGATTTAGAGGGCTTCCCATCCTGATAATATTCTTAATGAAATCCAAGAACTTTCACTCATGATGGGAAATAAGTCATTGCTTTACCTCTCTTCCACTATTTTCTAGAGTTGCAGGAAAAAAAGAATGCAGTGTAGTCCTTACTATGCATAGTAATAAAAAAACATACTACAACTGAAGATAAGAGATAGCTTTTAAGACATTATTTCTCTCCTTTGAGGATTAATAAACTATCAGAATTTTATATGAACTGATAATTTTCTTTCAGATTGTCTACCTTTGGAGAAAAAAATTCTGTTTGCATCCACTTCTTCTTCAGGACAGGCCAAGACTGAATCAATTACAGAGTCCTCAGTCTTCTTCTCTGACTGAAGTGGAGATAGATTAAATGAATTCCGATGAGGACACTCTTCATATACAGTTTCTTCTAACCAAGGAAAACAGATAACTGCAATGTACCAATGAGACCTGCCCAACAGTGAGGAGAAGGGGAGGAAAAACGTTAAAATTCTGTAACATTTGGTTCTGAAAAGGATATGAGAAGTTTCTATAACACTGAGAGCTTGTGGACAAATGATCTATTTCACATAACTGCTGTTGCAATATTCTTTCATGGCATCACCTATAAATCTTCTGACTCGCTTTTTTCTTTACATTATGGCATAACTGCAGAAATAAGTATAAATTCCTTCCACAGCAATTTATAGCTCTCTCTTACCACCCATCCCACTGTAAAGTAATAAAACAATTGGTGACAGTGATCCCAGCTTTGAATACAGTTGCAAGTTAAACATGACTCTGCCTTTAAGTCTTCCTGTAGATATTCAATAGTAACTCTCAATTACTATTCAGCTTTCCTGGAGTTTCCAGGTGCAGGACAGTTATTCAGCCAGGCCCAGTCACAGTGCTACTCCTGCTCCTTTTACCATTAACCCCATGAGTTGCTGAGACTCTTTACAGAAACATTACTTGCACAGGAATCATAATGATATATCATCATAATGATATGAAATTTATTTTGAAATACATAAAAGCAATTTTCAGTAAAACCAAGAACAAAGATGTAAAGTTTACTTACAACAGCACTAATTAATAGGAAAATTAACCTCTGAAGAGACTTCAAAATTCTTCATCCCATACCTCACTGCTATTTCAAAATCTAGTGTGTTAATTTCCAATCATCCAAGC
The DNA here is from genome assembly GCA_035772895.1 of Perdix hodgsoniae. Lineage (NCBI taxonomy): Eukaryota > Metazoa > Chordata > Aves > Galliformes > Phasianidae > Perdix > Perdix hodgsoniae. The sequence goes on from JAPSGF010000016.1 coordinate 6,717,743, forward strand.
CAGCAGCCATATGGCCTGCAGCCATCTTTAAATTCAACATTCAAATACTAAAACCTTTAAATATCAAAAAAGGTGTCTGAAACATAAAGACTTACTCCTCATTCACAGGCACGAAGATATAATCTTTACTGAAGATGTTTATGTGACGAGTCCATGTTCTTACTCTTTTGTGTCGTCTTTGTGCCACTCTGAAAACCAAATGACAATTACTATTGAGATTTGTTCGTTAAGAGTAATGTATACAGATTTAGTATTCCTACATATTCCTAATGCCTTAACAGGCATTTGCTTTTGATATATTCTTCTTTTAACAAAAAAAACAACAAAAAAGCAAAACATTATTCCCAAGTAAATAACAAGCTATTTCTGAACCATCCTAAACTTCCTGGTAAATTATCCAGTGATTTGAAAGATTTGCTGCAATTATTTATCTAGTAATTATTTACTACACCAAATGCAAAAATTGCATCTATCTGTTAGTGTAAAAGCAGATCTACAGAAGTTCATAACATCCACAAGTTCAACTTCACACTGTCTCTTTTGAGGACCTATTGAAATAGTCTTCATTTCAGAAGCGTAAACATGAATGCCTTTCCTACGGTACCCCAGCAAACCAGTAGCAAAGTCAGAACCACAGCACAAATTCCCTCCAGTCCTGAGCTTTAATGATTGGATCACATTTCATTTCTATGCCTACAGACATAAAGCATGGTAAAAGGATTCTAGGAGAGTAAGAAAATAATTACAAGAAATTTCAGGTCAGATTTTCAGTTTCTTATTATCATTAAGTTATAATGGAGACTAATGGTTCAAAAATCTTTGTACCAATGTGGACTGAATGCAAAATCAGGCCCAAATCCCATCACTATTTTAATTATATTCCAGTTATTATTAATTATATATGATTAAGAATCATAACTTTAACGTGGGAGGAAAGGGAAAAAAAGAGCAAGGAATGGAAAACCAAGCTGCTGAGAAGCTCTGCAGAGGACATCGTTAAGTGAAGGCTTGCTGCTAATATTCTCTGCTATATGACTGAGAAGTACTGGAAATATAAAAGGAGAGGACATGTTTGCAACTTGGAAAAACACCTATATAAGCATCTAAGCTTTCCTAATATGGACAATATTGTCTCCACTCCAAAACATTCAGGATCAGAAGGGAGATGTTTAAAAAAAAAAAAAAGACATTCTCTGAAGCACTGATTCTTGAATTTTTGAGACTTGTATGTGTAAACTTAGTGTGTAAGAAATTTTTTTCAGTGAAACTTTGGACAATAATTTATTATCATTGTGCAACATGAAATAAGTGGTAAATCTAAAAATATTTCTGGACATACATTACTTAAAATGATGCACACCTTTCAAAATTCTGAATCTATAATTAAAAAAAAAAATCAAAGTCCATAAGTAACTGCATAAAGTGAAGAAGATGAAATTCCTAGAAATGGGGAAAGGTATTAACACTTTTATTTCTATTCTGTTTTAATAACATACAGATTTTAATTAATATATTTCAACTGAGAGTTACAACATTCAACCACTATCTGTTTGGAGAACACTGATTAATATTTTATGTGCTAATTTGAAGAAAATATGCAAATTTCTCCATAGCAGCAACAAACATTTTGCTTAAGGTTATTATGCCATCTAACAAGAACTTACGAAACTTTGGGATCTTCCTCAGAGAATTTTTCTGTCCTCGTCAGGCATTTATAGAAGAAGCTGCTAAAAATGTGTGTACGCTCAGCAAGATGTTTTGGTGCCTTCTCCAACAACAGGTATCTATCAAAGAAAAAAGATGGAAATTAGCTTACTGCCTTTCTAGAAAGTATCTTTACTGATCAAGAGATTATTATTTTACTGACTTAGCATTTTCAGATTATGTTTAATATCAGTTGTCTTCACAATTGTTTTGCTTTTTTTTTTAATCTACTCTATTTTATATTGTTTACACGGATGAATATCATCACACACTGAAAAGGCCAAACACTACTAAAAATGATGCTTTTATCTCAGGTTTGTGCTCCAGTATTAATATGTTGCTACCCTTATTTTTACAGCTATGTTTCTAGGACTTGCAATAAAGCCAGGCCTAATGTAAGACTATGCAGTGTTATACTTTATTTACAAAAAGCACAGAACAGGTCAGTAGTACAAAATGCCAACTTGACTTGTATAAGTTAGACACATGAAAGTTGAGATGAACTTTCTACAGATACTCATTTAGTATTATATTACTATTATTAATTTTTAATATACTATTAACAGTATTATATACTATTATTATATTGTTATTGTTGATCATTTTACTATAAACAATGACTTGAATGTTTTTTCTGTCACTCCAGAAGGCCAAAGCTCTCAATACCTAAGTAATACTATATCAGGTGCCTTTAGTTTCATTTAATGAAATATGTAGCACAGTCATATTTCATACAGGTTTTACCACAATGAAATTCAAGACTATGGGAAGAAGTCTAACAAATATAAAAAGCAGGTGGTTTTCTGCAATAACTACATCAAATTCTTTAATTCAAGCTTCCTTTTTTCTGACAGAAAGGAGCTACATTTATTAGAAGGACTATCCTGTGTGGTTTTTTTTCTTCTAGTTTAGCACTGCATATGGGGGCTTTTGTTGTAAAAATACAAGAAAACACTCTGGTATGTTTCTATCCCATTCCTTTAGACCCAAAATTTTAGCTGCTCATGTTTACAGAAGCTATGGCTGATGCCAAGCTGAATGGAATTCTTGTAGTTAATCTTCAAAGAAAGGCAGAATTCTGCTTAGGTCTAAGTCAGCACAGGGAGAGAATGCCTACAACACCACTTGCTTTCACAAGCAACTTTAGTAGGATGGCACAGTGCAGGTAAGCTCACCTTCTTCAGAAATGTTGCTTTTTGCAGGAGCTGTATATCAGAAGAATCCCTGAACACTTACAGAGAATAGCTGAGGATACTCAATGTAAATGTAGTAAATAAACTACCCAGAACCTCTCTTTGTTTAACTGCCTGATGAAAACTGCTCAGCACTTTCAGTTCTGTGAGATACCCACGCAGCCCTTTTTCCCTCCAGTTTTTTGTCTATAATCTCCATAGCGTATCACAGCTCTTTTAAGGGTCAACAAGAATGAAACTGAAATGGATTAAACTTCAAAGAGTATACAAAAGCTTTAAAAAAAGGCACACAACCTGATAATACTGTTATTTTAAAAATTATCATACCATATCCAGCAATCAACTTTTACAGTTACATGAAAGTCTAGATCAAGTTCAGAAAGAAGAGGACAAGTAAACATTTGATTACTTACTTAAGATAGAAATCAATGATGACATCATTAAGAAACTCTCCATATTCTAAGCATTTTAGGTCTTCTCTTGTGACTCCAAGTCCTCCTTTTGCAGGTGGGGGTGGATAAACAATCAGACTAGAAAACACAAAACATGTCATAACAGTACAGAACCACATTTTACACAACACTTCTTTTGTATGGTTATTCTACACGAAAAATACTTTCTAGAAAACCTGGTAAAGTACAAGTTCTAAGAATCTTTAACCATCTCAAAAGTTTAAGCCCAATAGTAAGAACGTTTACAAGACTATTTATGTTCCCCACTGCACACTAGAATTTTGAGAAAACTTCTGAAAATGAAATTTTTTACTTTTACCTTTTCTTTTTTCTTTTCATAAAAGTAATTGATAAATGGCTATACAAATTGGGGAAAATACCAGGGCACGTACTCCCAAGAAGTTCTTAAGAAAATTTATTCCAACTAATATTTGCCATGCTAAACATAAAATACCTGCATTACACATTTGCATGTTCCCATTTTGTAATGTATTTTGTTAAGCTAGGTCCTGTAATAATTAGTGAAATGTATGACAAACTAGTTATACATAGATCAAATGTGACAGAACAGTGAAAGAAAACACTGTTTAAAGGAAAAAAAAAATGACACAGCTCAAGTTACCAATCATTTTACTGTAATATGAACGTGGACACTCATAGAGGCCATGAGAACCCTATCCTCCCACTGATGCATCTGTGATCTGGCCTAGCAGTCACAATTCAGGTATTCCCTGATTTCTGAGGTTCTATTTAATCCTGTAACACACTCATCTTGTCTGTTAAGTTTTGAATAACTACATTTATATCTAGCGATATTATATTCTATTACACAACACCAAAATTAACTAGAAATGAAAATTACATACTTCTTAACTGCTCCAGATTCTCCTACTTCTTTCCATTCTTCATTCAATGCAGAGGATAGACAGATAGAATAGCAACCACTATTCTGCTTATTCGCAAGGGCATAACTGGGCCTGGCCACTTTCAGTTTTGGTTTCTACCAGAAAAAGAAAATAGAAAGTATCACAAAACATTATCCAGCATTTGAAGCTGCAGAGTAGCCCAAGGAATGTCAAGAGGTCTCTGGAATGGGAAAGATACACAGCTTCTTCTTTACTACAGCCATTTGCTTCTAGTTCAACTGATAAATGGCTCCATTGCTTCTTACTTGACTAACTCCTAGCTTGCTGCCCTGGGGTCACCACAACAGCAGGGAACCCCTATGGTCTGGGCATATGCAGCCATAGGTCAATCAAAAGTTTGAGCATTTGCCACTTATTGATGAGGTCCCTCTATGTTGTTCCTTCATACATATCATCTAGTTTATCACAAATTGTCCCCTTTGTAAGAAATAAATAGCAAACATAATTGTGCTGTGTTTTGGGTTTTTTTTAAACTAGAGATATACAAAACCCATTTTCTACACCTGTCCAATCCAATACTGAGTGGAATATGCGAACACCAAAAACTGGTGTTGAATCAAGCATCAGTTAACTTGCTAACCTGAAATGAAGGGTCTTGAGCAAATGAGATACTCTCTTTTGTTGCACACTGCTTTAGCAGATCCTCACTGGAACTTATAAAAGAGCTCTCTTCAGAAGATAAGTCCTTAAACAAGAGTAAAGCTTGCTTCAAAGACAACAATTCGGGGAGATCTGGTGCTCTGTTTTTCTTGCTTATCTCTGTAATTATTTCAGACAGTCTGATGACTTCTTGTTCTGTGAGTGGTTGGGACAGTTCAAGAAAAATAAATTCACTAGATTTGGCTGGAAAAAGGAAAGAATAGATGTTATTAATAATTCCGCTGTGTGACAAAAGTTCTTCTGCACAGCCACAAAGGAGCATAGAGAAACAACAGCAGGAGAAGTAATATCCTTCCTGGGTTCATCAAAGAGGTTCATCAGCTCATCAGAAGCCCAGCTCCACAAGCCCAGAGAACCACAAGGGCACAATGGCAGGCAAAAACCCCAACTGAGGACTTGGAAAAAGGGACATCCCCATTTGGGCTCTTCCCGTGGCTGTCCCAGGAGAGCCTCAAGTCCAGATGTGAACCCCATCCAGATGAGTTGATGCTAAAGCACCTTGTGGATAGAAGGGGTTTTCTGCTGTACTCATGTTGGGACATAAGGCAAGAGTACTCACATGGTTCACTGCTAACACGTTTTCCTAATTGGATTTCAATCTTTTCTAAATAATCCACAGACAACCAAATGAAAATTATTGTTGTTGAAGAACAGCCACCATCATTTTTCCACAAGCCAAACCTTCTCACATCCAAGGTATCCACAGTCAGCTTAATATTCTTATTAAGTGCCACTGTAAAAAAGAGGATTTAAACTAAGTAACTATTCGTGGCAATAGAAGAGAAAGATACATGTCATGGTATGAATAGTTAGTTACTAGATACTAAAATATATTCACAATTGGAATTTATTAAAATTGTAATTGTATATTTCATCTCTGGCACCAGATAAACCATTTAAATTACATAAAACAAAGTTATCAAACCAAAAATGCCAAAAATTTCTTATTTTCTTTCAGTCAGTCAAACCCAGAACGCTCAGAAAACTTTTCCTGTGAGATACAGTAAACATTCTTCTTAGCTTTAGTCAACTCATACATTTTTAATAAAACTAAGGGTCTAAAATCCCTGATGTGAAAGGATTCATTTGAAATATGTGAAATAGTTACATTTAATACAGTCCAACACTTTGTATATGCAGGAATGCACAAACAAGGCCACTAAAACTACAAGTTCACCTTAAAAGCACAAAACATAGCTGCTATCAATGCTTACACAACAGATACCACTACCTCCATTTACTGAAAAATATTTATTTCAAAAGTGATTCAGTGTCTTTGTGAAAAATTATGAATTTTATCAACAAAATCATAGGCTGAGTATTAAAGATTAAATTTAAAGAAAAGGCAAAGTAAATTTGCCTTACCTTGAAATGGTACTGTAATGTACTTGGTCATAAACTGAAACAAAATTGAAAAACAATATAAATGAATTCACTTTATACGAGTTGAATGTTTTATTACCTCCACATCCTCCCTTGTTTATAGACAAATAAACTTAAAATAATACGCATAATTTGAGATTTGTCTTTTTCACATAAAACAAAATTCCTATATGCATATTACGAATTTAAACAGTTACATTCAGATTCTTTTAAAAAAAAAAGATTAGCACTTAAAATGAATTTAAGGAGATATCCTTTGATAAAGACTGTCAGCTGCACTACTTGAACGAAGGACAGTCTGTAAACTGTCCACACTGGGATGTGACCTTGGTATTTGCACTAATCTTTGAATTAAATGCCTTTAAATTTCTATGTACATTGTCACTATATTAGAAAAACTTGTCTAAATAAAGAATGTTTTATTGTCACTTTTACTGAAGGGTGTAGTATGTGCTGAGAGAAGAGGTTTCTCTTCCCTTACCACAGTATACACAAAGAATAAACTTGTTTGTCCCTCAAGGAAAACTTTCCCTTTCCACCTAGAAGTGTTTTATTCCAACCCATCTCTGGAATTATTTTGTCATTTAATATAGGAAATTTCCATGAGATGTTGTCATTACTACATGAGAACTGCTGCACAGAACTGCTGTTTTGTTATTATTGCAAATTACAGTATTTCAAAATGTATTACTGTAAACAAAAAAGACATTCGTATTCCAAAATTTTTTAATTTCCATACATACAATGAGCCTGTTCAAAGACCTGCATAAGTTCCCACAGTTGGTACTGCAATTAAAGTACATCTCCACTTATATTTCTATACTTTGTTGAGCAGCATGTTACCTATGCAATTCATGCTTTTAGTATCATTTTACAGCTCTCTGAAGCTACAAAAAATTTTCTGTTTGAATGACAAGATTAATGCATATTATACATGTGAACTATAATTATCTTACTCTAGTATCTGTATTATTTTTAAGAAAATTAATTTCATTTCCAATTGACACAACCACAACCATTATTTGCTGCTACAATTCATAAAAAACTGCTCCAAAATGATTTCTGCCCCAACACAGAATTTACCAGAATTTTTACCTCTGAAAACTAGAGCTGCACAAAATTTCAGTTAACTTTTCTACTGACAACAATCCAAACATACAAATATCTTCAGTCAAAGCAATTTGATGTAATGATAATCAAAAAGTGCATCCACACTAAATTCCACTGGCTTTATTTAAACAGAATTTTGTTTTTTAAATATTCTCAAATAATAGACATAATAGACATAATAGACAACTTACCCTAACAGGACCTGTTGATGACCATTTAAATTTCCCAATGTATAGGCTTTCAAATTCAAACTCTAATCCTGGCTTCATCTGTTCACTATGTACAGTTCCAGAAGGCAAGTTGGAGGCACATTTATCTTCATCTGACTTTGTTAAAAGCTGAGGAAAAACATTTCAATTCAATGCTTATTATAGTAACAATGCATTTGTAAGACAAAGCAATGATGGCTCTCCTGGCCTGTTTTGGGATTACAAATATATGCCAAATCCAGGTCAAACAAAACAAAACAAGACTCATTCAGTCCAGAATGGGGCAACTACTGTTGCTAGGTTTAGATTCAAATTCCACGGCTAGCCACACAGGAAATGGAACTTCACCTCACTTCTTTCTGCTGTCCAGAGAGTTGTTTTAACTTCTCCATGTAGCAAAAGTTAGAACAGAGGACCAGAAAACAAGACAAAGTACTATGAAAAGAAGTACTACAGCTACTGTTTGGTTGTGACTAGTCATATCTGCTCTAATCATTTCACAGTTGTCCCACAACATGCAAGAAAAAATAAATAGCAAATAAATAATTTGTCTGACATAACAGTACATAGCTCAAACACTGCACTACCTGCTCTGTGTGACTTTCCACATTATCTTCCAATAGCTTTTCAGAGAAATGGTCATCAGACTGTTGGTCTATTTCTTGAACATCAGTAATACTATCCTGCAGTTGCTCCATACATTTTGGTTCAGAAAGTCCTTCTTCACCCTTTGGTTCAGAAGATCTGTCTTCTTCATCACTGGAGAGGACAACTAAAGAGTAAAAAAATATATGCATATACTACAGGATCCAGACTTGAGAATATTTCATTGCAGATTTCAAATGAGCAGAAAGCACTTTTTCTTCCAGTACGTAATTCTAAAGTATGTTATCTCAGCCAGCCAACACCTGTGTGTATGAAGGTGTCTGTAAGTAGTTGTTCTCTATCTTTACTACCACTTTGTACCTTTTCTTCAAAACTGCTTGACTCCCAAAAGAGAGAAGTGACAAAATACCTGCTTCAGCAACAACAACAACAAAAGCATTTTACTCAATTCAATTCAAATATTATTAAAACATCCAAGATTGATTTTCCATATGTTCAAAGCCAGCTGCAGAATACAGACTGGAATTTGAAAATCCCGCTTTCAGCTCTGTTTATCAAGTACAAAATGCTCTGTACTCTACTCGACTGAACCATGTACTGTTCTCTGAACTGCATAATGCATTGTGAACAATACAATATTTGTCCTCAATCTTTGGTTGTATATATTTCAACTAGTCAGTCATGAATGAGTCCCTAAACATGCCAATAATAAATGTCAGCAACACAGATACAGTACATACTTGGATCAGCTGAAACAAGTGGCTGATTACTCCTGTAGATTCTGTTTCTCAACTTGTTCAGGTACTGTGATGTGTCCATCTTTACCTTCCTGATGGTACTAACTCGAGGTGAAACACTAGTGGCAAGTTGTTTTTCTGACAAATTACTGGGAGCAGACTCAGGGCCAGCCTCCTCTGAACAGCTGTGAACAGGTCTTAATTGCTTACTGGTAGGAGTGCCTTTACAGTTTCTCTCCAATGTCTGAGCAACGCAATCCTGCACCAGGTTAGATCTGTGATCTTGTTCATCCTCAAAAGGAATTCTGCAGCCAGAAGAGCGAGTTGAACTTAATCTTTGCTCTTTCTAGAAAACAGGAATCAAAGGATATTTATTTATTCCTTAATCTTTCTACGATGGTTCAGATTAGTAATAATTGAGACATGGCTACATTCTACACAAAATATGTAATCATAGCTTAAGGAGACTGCCCTTAGAGTTGAAGACTGTGTAATTTCTTTCTCCCTGTATTTCTTACTACAATAGACAGAGGAGACAAGCTGTTCAAAGCCTACTCAATACCACTTCAAACTGAACAGGAAACTATTTCCAATTTTGTTGCTCCTCCAGTATTTGACAATGAATGACCAAGCAACAGCAACATTTGTTACTTTGCAAATGTGTGGTTTGGTCAACTACTTACTTCAGTGAGTTTTTAATCAGAAAGTCACAGATCTACCTTTATCATATTCAAAAGCTTAAATAGAACCATAACATTTACTTGACTGATTCAGTCAGCCTTTCCTTTTTTCCTTTTTTATTTTTTCCTCCAAATCTTATTGACTGAAAAGAATAAAACTTTAGGAAAAGGTATAATAGACAGAGGAGGGAGGAAGGAATCTGACATCCACAAAATTTCAGTAACTCCAGGTATACTTTGCAAATCTTGTACCAAAATCCTGATCAGTTCTATACCATCCATGAAAGAAACATAAGTACCTAGATTTCTTATTTCCAATTTTGTTTTCCTCCATGCTTCGGTCTGAAGGAAATGTCATTTTTCATCTTTTGTGACCTTTCTGCTACAACAAGCATATTCTGATACTGTGAACAGAAGTACCTACATTCACTCTTCTGGATGCACCACTAAACTCTTTTCCCTCAAAAATGGAACAATATTGGTTGGTACAACTCTCATATTTTAGATGTTGCTACTGCGGCTACAGAAGCACTCGTGCATTTAGTGTGGGCGCACATGCACACAAGCATAAACATTAAAATTGAACACAACTTACAGACTCTAGAAGCAATTTTTCTGGAATATGTTCTTTACAATCATCAGAAATATGGCCACTAAATCTTCTTTTCCTTTTCTCAGAATCCAAAGAGCTTGACCCCTTCCAACTAGGAGAGGTAGTGTTCATGTTTTTTCTCCTCTTATCCAGTTCATCAGAGCTCTTGTTTTCTGTGTCAGAAAATAAGTAGTTTAAGGGGTTATCCTTAAAAACTTTCATATTTCTTCATATTTATTATGTTTTATATAAAATGCATGTAAGTAGGCACATTCCACAAGACACTGTTCTTCTCTTTCATAGTTGTGCATGGTTGCCAGAATATATTCCCTAATATAATATGGTGAAGATTGTTACCACAAGAATTGATGAGAATGTAGCCAAATTTAGAATTCCCACATATGGATTAGCACTCCATATTCCACAGATTTTCTTTTCTTTTCTGCTGGATGCAACATTTTACAATTCTTGCTCAAGTCAGCAAACTACTTAAACAGTGTTCAAAAGATTGCATATTCCCCCTAGAGAATCAGCAGAGAACTCATTATTTTCAACAAGACAAAACAAATACTTAACAAATTTCAGTGGGGATCGCAATTTGAGAATTAATAGATTCAATTCTTGAGTTTAAAAGGGTTTTTTAATACATAAAATCATTATTTAATGGTACAGGTAGGCTTCTCTCAGTTTCCTTTTGTTCACAGATCTGATTCGTCATTGCTTAACTCTTATTTAAAAATATTGTTACTTGATACATTTTAACATACTTGTAAAAACTTGACTATGAGGAAATATATATACTTCATGCAAAAACTAATTAGTTTATTTCTCTGTTCTCCTCATAATATTAGACTAAATAAAGGCCCCCCCAAAAAACTCCCAGCAATTTATATTTAAATGCTAGATTAATGCTCATTACAAACCTTTCTTCTCCAGCTTTCGTCTTCTAAAAGTCAAGACAACATTACCTCTTTCTGGTTCCTTAGAAAGATTGCCATCTGACTTTGTCAAGCAATGCTCTGGCCTGTGAAGAACATTAATGAAAACTTATATTTAATTTTTAAAGAATACTGAATAAGCAGAATACTGAATAAGCAGAAACAAGTTAGTTAGACAAACTTTTACCTCTCTGACAAGCACGTGGAGCTTGGCAAATGAAATGCAAACTAATCCAGTTCCCATTAAGAAAATATTAAGACACTGACATAACTAATGAAATGGATGCAAGGAATGAAGATCTGACATGCTTGATATCAGATACTGAAATATTATTTTGCAGCAAAGCATGACTCCCATGAGAACATAAAACAAATTTTTAAAAGAGAACAAGTCAGCTGATTGTATCCTAGCCTTTGTCATGAATGCAGTAGGAATGAGGCAAAGTAGTATATTTTTAATTTAGATTTAGAGCTGATTAAATAGAGTCCAATGGATAAGTTCCTGCAACAAGAAGAGACTTGAAATAGAAATTCCTGTTCAAAAGAGCCTGAAACAGTAATGTTGAAAGGGAGTAAGGGGAGGTGAAAGGATGTAAATGAGAGAGAAACGGAAAAGAAAGAGACAGGGTCTACAGTATGGAGAACGAGAAAACCTACAGGAGTTCCTTTATGTTTGTAATCTCCTTCTAAAAAGAAAAAACATCCAAGAAAGTAATCAGTTGGCATTTTTGCTATTGATTGTATGTCTGTATTTAATGAACTGAAGAATTTACTACATTTGAGTCTGGACCTTATAAGTATACCTTCAACTTCACTGGAGGATAGCCACAGATTAAAAAAGTCTACATAGCCATACTTTGGTTTCTAGCATATGTACTAGGATACCATATTTAATTATATGTACATATGATATTTTCTTAGAGAAACTTTATTACATTCATTATACAAGACTTCTCTTCTGAAAATTTAATAGCAAACTAACCTTTGTGACCTCTCCTCTATTTGCTGTGAGTGTTGGAAGGTAAGAAAATAATTTAAGATTTTATAGATAAAGCAGTTTAATGCTGCTCTGGAAAACTCATTCAATTCCTCCTTTTGTCATTTCCTTTAGTACAAAATGATTGGGGGTTAGTAATTTTATAATGTACAGAACTTGGAATTTTGCAGTCCCATTTGCAAAGAGCTAACTAATGATCATAACAACTGAAATCACAAACAGCTGAGTTCAGACATGAACATCATGAAACACAGGAAAAAATCTCGACTCTTCGGCTAGACAGTCAAAATTGTTTCTGAACAGGTGTCTAATCTTCACTACCATATCTGTAAACTGCATAGCTCTTTGGGAATGCTGTGAAGATACATAAAGATGTCCTGACTGCTCTGATATTACAATGCTGAACACTAGATAAACACCACAAAGAAATCATTAATTCTCTTTCCAATCATGATAAACCACAAATGTGTCCATATGCACAGAAAGTGTAAATGTATAGAAGCAATATTATTCTCTCCGTATATTGAAGAAGACAAAGTCTTCCATGGGTGAGGCAGCTCTAGTTATGGAATAGCTGCCTTACTGCAGAAAACTTATTTTGGAACCAACGTATCTCTCAATTTATATGTTTGTATGCAGAACTACTATTTAATCTGACTGCTTTGAATCATGACACTTGAGTTGTTCTCAACATCCATGAGAACTAAGTATGAAATAAATCTATCAACAACCCTAATTTTCTTTATATTTAACACCCACCTTAAATTCATTATACTGACCATAACTTACGCAAATGCATTTCACACTATAAAAAGCAATGCAAAATCCACTAATTCTTTAACATCAAAAGGAAGAAAGGAAACAGGGAACGCACATCAAATTCTAGCTGATAGAAAAACATTCACTTATTACCACCATGTTTTGATAACACAATTCTTTGACTTAATCCCTGATTTCCACAGTACAACAAAGGAACAATTTTCAGCAAGGATGAGCCCATATTCTAGCTATTTTGATGGTACCAGAGAATGTCAATATGGCCACGCATGTATATACTCATAAGGAGGGAGCTTTTAATCTGCTCTGAGAGAAAAGGCCTCTACAGAATCAATGCCAAGTGTATTCTAAACACATACATAAACTACTGAAAGGTGACAAGGATCAAACTATATCTTTGTTGGAAATAATCACAGGTTTTCCATTTCCCATGTAGTAGCTATTAAGACTTGCACAAATACCCTGAGGTCACAGGGATGGTTGGGGGGAAGAGAGAGGTGCAAAATCCTCCTAACATTCCTGCTTTCTAATAACAAGTTTTTCACTTCACGCATCGTGTGGGATAGAAAATTAATCCTTCAACACCAAATCTAAAATCCAAAGTAAGATGAGTAAATCATGTACTAAAAAAAAGTGATTCAGACCCTTTTTAGTCAAAAAGATGTTAACTAAAAGTACACATTTTATTTAATCTATATAAACATATATCTAGTTTCATTCTTATCTAAAAAGTCTGAAGTTTAATAGTATATCTCTAATGCATTTCTGTCATTGGACATTATTCTCAGGGTTACGTAGAGCAGAACAGTTACCAGCTATTTCAGTCCTGAAGAGTACAAAGCCATTCTTGTACTTATGATAAAACTTAACAGCCAGCCTTCAACTATGAGCATGAAAAACCACACAAGATGCTTCCTTGGGTTTGGAGAATCGTATTTAAAAGTTTATGCTTTTCTCTCTATGAATGCACTAACTCCTCTCATCCAAAAGAATACCAAGAAGAAAAATAGAATTCTAAAAATTACAGATCTTAAATATTTTGTCAAGCAAAGTGATAACAACAGAAAATACCAAACTCATCAACACTTAGTCCAATCTCAAGTTATGAAAAGATGTCTTAGCAACAAATGACATACTTCTCAAGTGATACTTAACAGACAGTTTAATGAAGTGCTCTAAATCTCTTATTTAAATTGCAACTTTGTCAGATTAATTTAAATAGTAACTGAGATCCCAACAGTAAAAGAGAAAGCAATTCCTACTAATTCTGGTTCTCTATCAAGTTCATCTATCAGAATGAGGAGTAAGACTTTATTTTCTCAAGAACGCGTAAGATTTCTTATAGCTAGCAACTGTTGATTATTCCTGCAGTCACCAGTTGTTCTTCTTTTCCCTTCTCATTCTATTGTTTTTCCCACAGATTTCTTGCTATTTGTTTCTGTGAATACTTTGCTACTGAGCAAAGGCCGTAAAGGAAGAGAAGGTCATAAAAGGCAAGAGCTTACTTCAGGTTCAAATGCCATCCTGGACTGAAACAAACACTGTGTAATTCAAATATCTGCTAGTATAGCACAGCCAACTTTGCTACGATAGTCAACATAAACATCAGAAAGAAAAAAAAGCATATGCTAAGCAACGAGATACGCACACACACACAGTCCTTTAACTGAGCCAGACGTTGATGAGATTGCGACCTCTGGTGGATTAATGAGAAAAGAAATGAATAAAGAAGAATTTGCCAAAATCTTTTCAAAGTTAATTGAAACTGTGGAAGAACATATTAAGAGCAGCAGCAAAGAGGGAATGAGATATGTTTGAATTACATGGCAACCCTCACAAATCAAAAATATTGATCTATCAAAAATGGAAATTCCTTCTACGAGAGAAAACTAGCCCATTAATATCAGGTACAGCAAAAATGAGAATAAATGCAAAGTTAAAATGGTCTGTTGGAGATGTTAGCTTTCATTCAAGAACACTGAAACGCTTCAAGGCAGGAATACCATAAAAATTGTTTCAGGGCAGTTCTTCTCATTTCAGGAAGACTGAAAATATCAGCATGGAGTAACATACCTTTCAGACAGAAAAGAACTTTCATGAGGAGAACTTAATATTTGACACGTTTGTGCGCTGGCAACAGATGATGAAGCTAGTTGACCCAATTGTAATTTCTCAGCATCAGATAAATTAGAATCAATTAATATGTGACTGTCCACGTATTTCCTTCCAATTCTCGTCCTCAGGACATTCGTCAAGATAACTTGAGGTTGCCTGCCATATATATATAACAGTAAATCATAAATACCACACTGAGATCTAGAGAAAGAAGTTTCATGTTAAATTAATGCATCTTAGAGGCTGAATGATCCCCCAAATCAGCAAACATCATTACTCTTTTCTCAATCTTACGTCAGTTAGAGACATAAAACAAAATCCCATTATGGAACTTAAAATCCAGGGTAAGCAGATAAACAGAAAATATAAAGAGAGAATCCAAACAGCAAAAGGCCAGTGAGATAATTTCAGCTTAACCAGATACAATTCACACTACACTGTTCCTAATACATCATTCAAGTTAATGAAGTTTAATAACTCATGTCTATGTCTAAGTAGCTTTCATGCAATAGCTGTATACATTTCCCTCAATTCTGGAGCAAGCAATCTTGATTTTCCTGTGAACAAGAAGCCTCCAGTAAAACAGACTGAACTCTCACAAGCAATTAGTCAGTAGGTAAAAAGTAGCACATACACAAGAAGTTAGCATTAGCATTTGGTTCCCTTCCTGAACTTCCAGGTGACACTGCACAATACAGCAAAAGCAAGGCTCAGAAACAAATCTTTTAACTGTTAGAAGAGACAATCACAAAAATAAGCTAACTAAAAATATGGATATGCAACTGTCCACTTGACCACAAACATAAACAGCAGCACAACTTATTTCACATTATGCAATTAACGCTGGCTTGTTTTACAGCCTTTTACTTATTTCCCTTTTCTTTGTCAAACCGAGAGTTAAATTCTACCAATTCCATTCCAAGTTATTTAGGATTACGATGTATTGTTGTGGTATTTTTGCCATGACAAACGTTGTCTTTTGGGTATCTACTGAGTAATTCTCCTGTTGTCTTCACAAAGTACACTCCAGTATAGACTCCGTGGAGAAGAGTACTCAGATCTCTTCCTTCAATGAGATGTATACCTAATTTTATTCAGGAGTCTATATTAAGGACATGCTGTTGCAGGGGTGATATGCAATGATTTATTATTGTAATATAATATAATGGAAGTCTGATGCAAAAGAATATCACAGTCTGGATGCAAACTGCAATAAAGATCCTAAACTGTTTATCATCAGAAGCTCAGAGAGAAACATCAGTGAAAAAACATTAACTTTAACCATATGTTTCCTAGACATCTGCAACTGACCACTGTCTAAGGAAAAAAAAAAAGATACTAGACTTGATATGCCTCTCTTCTAATCTTTCTGCCTGTTTTCATATTTTCATAAGTAGTCTAAAATAATGACAATACATTCCCAACCTTGCCTGATAAAGAAGGTCATTAAATGCAAGTGTGTTCTTCTTTTCCCAATAAGTAAAAATTGAAAAAAAAACCCTATTTTTTTGAGAGTCTAATGACTGAAACAGGATGAATTGATCTTGCCAGTACAGAATCACTGACAAGCCAACTGATCAGAAATCTCATTACAGTGCACCTGGCACCATCTCTCTCATAGATTATCAAAGTAAGTAGATGCAATGGAATTCAATCAAGTCAGATGATATCAGAATGTGAATAAAAATGAACAAGACAGCTGTGATACAACATAGAATACTTTTCGATGAAAAATAACTTCAAGGAAAATGATTCTGTTTAGTGACATAAGGCAAAGACAACATACCTTTTAGACAGAAAAGGGCTGTGGAGAGCAGGGTTTAAAATTTGCCATATCTTTAGGCTGGCAACAGATGATGAGGGTGGTTGATTTGACTGCAGCTTGCCAGCATCAGAAAAATTAGCATCAGTTTTAAGTTGTGCTTGTGTGTATTTTCTTCCTATTTTCGTCCTCAGGACATTCGTCAAGATAACTTTGGGTTGCCTGCCATGCATATAATAATAAAT
Source organism: Perdix hodgsoniae (assembly GCA_035772895.1). NCBI lineage: Eukaryota > Metazoa > Chordata > Aves > Galliformes > Phasianidae > Perdix > Perdix hodgsoniae. Next base: position 6,734,829 of record JAPSGF010000016.1, read on the forward strand.
TAATAATAGAGTGTTGAGAGCTTGTTAAGTCACAAGAATGCAATAAAGCTTTTTCAAGAGTTTCCTGTCTCTGCAACGTATCTTATACCTTCAGTACTATTGACGCCATTTTCCCAGCAATTTGCAAAGTAATTCTCTCTGTAGGAAAGGAATCATAACTGCATCTCTTATCAGCATATCCTTTCAGGGTTTCTTCTTATATTATCAATGACTGATCAATCCATATGTGATTCTGAAGTGGTAAACATTCCATGCAGGGGCAAGGAAATTTCAGTGCTTATTGCAAAATGTCAGAAGTGGTGTCATAATGGCCCTATAAACTATTCTGAAAGTATATACTTGAGTATTTTCAGGGTACAACATTAACCACTCATATTGTGGCATCTTGTTTTAGAACCATAAATACTATTGGTTTCCATATCAAAATTCAGAAGACAATACTGCTGTAAAATAAAATCAAGTAAGACATAGTTGACAGTTTTGAAGCTTCAACTGATGATGTTTCTTCAGTTTCACTACAGAAATAACATACAATTATGAACTACTAAATTAATGAAAACTCCCTTTTAAGGTTCTTTAAACAAGAATTAAATATGTATCAAGGCCAGTAACTTGAACAGTTTTCTTTAAGTTGACAAGTATTACATACGATTGATGATGATTTATCAGCATTTATCCTAGATTGCTGACTACAATTTCAAACAAGTGAGAATTGGACTTGTTTTATCAGGGCTGTTTATAAGAGCACACATACAAGCTCAGATTCGTAAGACTACCAATGTAAGAACTCCCTTCTCTCTTGCAATTTCTTGCCTATTCTAAATTGCTCACCTTCTTTTACAGCTATAGAAAGTATTTTACTGTTCACATAGCTTCTACATGCTACAGCAAAATTTCTTCAGCAAAAGGCTGCTATTGCTCAGTGGGTTAACAACCGTTGTACCAGTGATGAGCTGTGTTCTCATCAACAGAACAGTTATATTGTACCAGATGGCAAACAGGTCAACTGGCAAAAAAAATTACAGAAGAACAAGTATGTTTGAATGTTAAATATATACATATATGGAACTGCTATATTGATGAAATGTGAACAGGGAAGTGTTTCACAGAATCCTTCTCTTTTTTTCATGAGTTGCTGCATGTTGAGATTTCCCTTATTACTTGCCATGTTAACATAACACACAACCTCTCAGTGAACAAAAAAGTCAATAAGTTTCTAATACACAGCCTGAAAAACCTGTAAACGACTGCTGATCAATTCTAGTCAGATCTCTGCAATCACTGAATGCCATAATGCAAGTGCACAATGAGCTGCTGACGTCAAGAGCTCTTCCAATGGATCTCCTGAACTAGTAAATGTAATGTTTTTAATCACATACCCCATCAGTAAGAGTATTTTGAGCATACAGAAACTAGTGTTTATTTAACTGTGAATTACATAGATGTACTACTGTACTAATACGTTAGTAATAGAAATTTCAAAACAGAACAACAACTTTTTTTAAAATTTATTATTGGGACAAATAATACTTCTTCCTGCACACCAACAGACTGCCCTGTGGGGCACGCAAAACCACTTTGGAGACAGCTGTCCTACACAATGGACACTGAACTTAAATAGCTCCAATTCAAAGCTAAGTAATTTTAGCTCCAATGAAGGCAGCTTCCTCCGCTCTCTAGGATTCCCTTAGAATTTTCCCAGAGGAAAACTAAATGGCCAAAAAGTTCTGTGGCTTTGGCTGAGATATAATGAATTTTATTCACAGTACCTCTTATGATGCTATGGTTCCAGATTTCTGATGAAAAAATGTTGGTAACACACCAATATTTTACTTGTTTTTAAACTTTAACTTGCCTCAAATAATATTAATGACTCAACCTGAATTTTTTTTTTTTAAATTAAAGCACTCAGATATTAAGAACCTGAACAAATTAGTGTTTCATTTTGTACAGGATGGCTCCTAACTACTGTAGGAAAAACAATCCAGGGTTTCTGAAGCAAGAGATAAGCTCTTTGATGGCAAATAGAAGTCATATGTATGTAGTCTTTGGACTCATCAAAAGACTGATCCAAACCACAGGAGTGCTCCTGAATATTTTAGGCAGAATCAGGAAAAATCAGGTAGGCATCTGCTATTTTACATACACTTGCAGATACTCTGTGTAATAAGACAAAGAATTGTTCTTTTTAAGAACCCTTTACAGAGTCTGAGCACCTACTTCAAGTACTGTAGATTTGTTTTATACTGTGAGACTCAAAATTTTCTTTACAGATATGCTCATCCTGCTGACCACCTTGGAAAGCAAATATAGGTCTGAGCAACTTAAGGCAACCAAGACACATGGCTGGTCCCACTGTTCTATTTCCAAGGAGCAAACAACATAACTGGTATTCAGTTATCGCTGGAAGGGTGAAACACTGTAGTTTCCCCAGACTACAGGAAGTTTAATAACACCAGTGTTTAATAGCATAGAACCACAACCGTAGCAGCCTAGCAAACCAAACCTGCGAAGTAGTCTTATAGGAAGCAGGAGACATTTCCTATGGAAGTCTATTCCAAATCGGAAGTTATAGCTTTTCTTCTGGGTTTCTCAGATGCTCAGAGCTCAGATGTTAACTTGGGTTTGCAAGGTTACATACAGTGATCAGATCTATACATGTTTTTTTTTTTTTTTTTTGGTTCAACTTTAAGGTGTACTAGAAATAATGGATATGTAAGGAAATGAGAAATATATATGTCTAAGAAATCTTAGAAAATGATTCTGGTGTCCCAGAAGAGAATAAGCAATGGAAAATTAAGCCAGACAGTTCTATTGCTCCAAGAGGACTTGAAACTACAAATAAAACCCTGAATTACCTAAACAGTATCTCTCCTTCAAATACAACACAGAAACAGTCAGCAAGGCCTCAGCAATCTGAACACCTGATTCTGAAATCATTTTAGCAATATAAAAATAAAAAGCATTTTTAAATTATCACTGTAGATCTCCATGAAACAATATAAACGTTACTCTATGGAACATTCCTCTGTTCTCCTGACTACAATCATGATAACAGGGTACTTTCACAGACCTAACAGGTTTTTTCACATTGTAAAAATGACAGGATTTGCATTTGTATCCGTTGATCACAACATACCCTAATGAATTTTTTCTAAATTTATCCTGAGTCAGCAAGATAATTAGTCCACACATGAACACAAAGTCTTCAGTTTATTCATATGATCAGGACTTGTAAAGATAACTGAAAAGATTCTCTCAGGAACTTGGACATCTTGGAAACTTAGATCTGACATCGATTGCTAACAGTCCTATCAGATTAGATCCTGACAGACTCTTAGCAATCTGGTTCAGTGATTGTTATTAGGTACAGAGTTAGTAATGGTCACCGTTCCCTTCATTTAATAGGCCCTAACATTAAAAAAAAAAAAAAAAAAAGTATCTTTATAAAAAAAACAGTATCAAGCTAAAGCAGCACTTCTTATATAGCACCAGTTTTTTTACTATAGGCAGGTTGTGACTTATCTTCAGAGTTGTACAGCGCTAAACACTTTCAATGGCTTTCCTTTCTGAAAGTGAAATAGCACCAGAATATTTTACTTGAAAAATCATGTCATTAAGATTGAGCATAAAACAGACTAAAGAAAAACATCTGCACTTAAGCCAACTTGCATCTCTGTATATGAGAATTAGGACAGATTCATAAATTACCTGCTAAGCTGTCCACAGAATAATGCAAGCAGACCACGCGAAAGAAATTGCAAAAGAAAAAATGATGTGAATCAGAAAAAAGCTGAAGCCAAGTTCTGCTGGCAGACACAGAAAGGAACATATGCAACATAAGACTGGAGGCATCTTACAAAGGAAAACCAAAGCAGCGTATTTTTTGTTTCTAATGCAAACACCTATCCTAACCCCTCTTGTCTACCTCAACAGAAGAGAAAGGAATACATTAAAAGATTACGAAAAAGGCAATATGAAAAATGCTGCTAGTTGCTCCTCTTGAGTCCTGAATCATTTCACAGGCCTTTTTTCTTAAAAGGCCTCACAACATTATTCTACCTTACTAAGTGCATGATCAAAAGCTATTAATTATTTGTATCAACTGATGTCTGACCTCTTCTGCATTAGGGAATTGGGTACCTAGAATCAGCTCCTATCTCAATGATTATATATGTATATAATTAGTATACACGACTGGTTCTAGTTTGTTCAAATTTGTATTAGAGAGAGATCAAAATCAGACCTGGAAGTCACTGACTTCTTTTTTCAGTAAATTAATGGCAATTGCCTAGACAATTATCTTCAATGTCTACATTCTTCTACTCATAAGCCCAAATTTTGTACAAATAAATATTTTAACAGTGGCTTGACACATGCCACGTGAAGGTTCCCCTTCAAGTCCTGCAATAGCAGAGTTTACAGAACAAAGTCACTTGACAACCTTGCTGTGTATTCATCCATCTGAACTTCTGCAGTATGTACCCAGCCCACATGGTCCTTGGCCTTTAAGGAGCCTCAAAGAATAAATCAAATATCAGTGATTAATGGGAAATTCACTGCCACATTCAACAACTACATTATTCAAAGAAAACTTCTTTGTGTTGTCCTTGTCCTCCTACTTCAAGGCCTTAACATTTCATCACTTCATTACAAGTCAACGTTTTAACAGCAAAAGTGAATGTTGCTTTGCTGGTCCTGAAAGTTACAACCACTTGGATATTTACATCAAGGCAAGGGGGAGGGTAGTATTTGATACAGCGGTGATTACAAACATAATTAATGTTTAAAATACCAAGTTGAAATAATCACACCTTATGAAAGTACTGCTCCTATCCTTCTCCCGAAGAAAACTTAATAGACCAGGACCAGAAACTAGAACTTCAAAACAGCATTCTATTTAGTCTTTTGTTAGATTTTTTATTTGTTTTTATTTTCCTCTTGGACAATGCAAGAGTAATACAGCTGAGACAAATGGATGCCTCTAAGCTCCATTTCCAGACAGTGATGGTTACCCTAAAAACTAGGTCATCCCCTTCCTGGGGGAAAAAAAAAAAAAAAGCAGAATGCAAAACAGCTACATAAATATGATTACTACCTTTTTACAAGACACTAATATTTGGATATTTATGGATATTTGTATTTAGTGGCAGCCCTAATCTGTTTTAACACAATCGCAGCAATGTGTAAGAGACCACCAGAATATGAGGAGGACTAATGAACTAACCTCCCTTCAAACCCTGTCCAGGTATCATGAATAAATCACCTGAGAGTAACTTTTTACAAAGTCCTGAGCTGAGGTGTTCAAATGCAGGAAATTGTGGTTTACAACACAGATTCCAGCCCTCGCGGCCTTTTCTCACAGTAGGAGGGATAGAAGCAACAAGCTACCAAATTTTGCAATTCAGAATTTCAGTTAGACCATGAGTGAGTTTGTGCTAATGCACTCAGCTAGTCCTTTCTGACTAAAATTAGAGGGTCACTAACAATGCTCAAGTAATACCTTAGAGGAAATACAGCTCCTTAAATATTTAATATTAACTCCCATCAATGAAGAAGATTATACCTTTTTGTTATAGTTTGTTATTAAGACTTATTTCCCTACTTTTCAACATAAGTGAGAGTCCTCATTAGGAAGAAGAGAGAAACTTCTGCATTAAGAAGATTCTTAGCATGCTTGACCCTCATTATGAAGGGAGGTCATGGAGCAGGTATCACATTGAGTGCAATCACACAGCATGTGCTGGACAACTAGGGTACCTAATCAGCACAGATTCGTGAAAAGTAGGGTCTGCTTGACCAATTTCATTTCCTTTTATGAACAGATGACTTGGCTAGTAGATGAGGGAAAGGCTGTAGATGTAGTCTACCTAGACTTCAGTAAAGCCTTTAACACTACCTCCCACAGTATTCTCCCAGAGAAACTGGCAGCTCATGGCTTAAACAAGAGTCTGGATTAAAAAAAAAAACTGACTGGATAGTGGTGGTGAATGGAGTTACCTTCAGCTAGCAACTAGTCACAGTATTGGCTGTAGGGAAGCCACACAGAAGGAACTGGAAAGACTGATGCCGCTCATGAGCTCCAGAAAGACCAAGTGTCAGGTCCTACACTTTGGTCACAGTATCCCCCATGCAATGCTACAGGGTCGGAGCAGGAAAGTGGCTGGAAAGCTACACAGAAGGGAAGTATCAGAAGGCATGTATGGGAACTGTTAGGTTATGGTCTGAACCAATGATTGAGCACCTGGTAAAGGGGAGTGGCCAGTGAGTTGCAAGCAATTCACCTGTGCAACCTTAATTCCATTCAAGGGCTGGCAGCCAAAAGGGAATCATTTCTACTTGGAGACTGCCTTCTCTGAGAGTTTCCAGTGAGCCCAGAACCTTGGAAAAGGGTGAACTATTTCTTCTTTATTACTGGACTGTGACCACTACCTTTCTTGTATGATCTGAAACTGGTTAAAGGCAACTGTACCTGCTGCCACCTATCTTTACAGGGTATCAGTTGACAGCCAGCTGAATGTGAGCCAGTAGCATGACCACATGGCCAAGAAGGTCAAGGGCATCCCAGCTCATATCAGAAATAGTCTAGCCAGCAGGACCAGGAGGATACACAGCACTGGTGAGGCTGCAGCTCGAGTACTGCGATCAGTTTTGGGCACCCCACTCTAAAAAGACAATGAGACCCCAGAGCACATCCAGAGAAGGGCAAAGTAAGTGAAGGATCTGGATCAAAACTCTTACAGGGAGTGGCTAAGGGAAGTGGAATTGCTTAGTCTGGAGAAGAGGAAGCTCAGAGGAGACCTTATCACTCTCAACAACTACCTGAAAGGAGGCTGAGGTAAGGCAGGGGTCAGCCTCTTCTCTCATGTAACTAGTGACAGGACCATAGGGAATAGCCTCAATTCAGGTTGGATATTTGTAACAGATCAATGAAAAACACCTTCTGAATTTGTGTAGTAAGCTTGGTATGTCCCAAACACATGCAAGACAAGGTCACTGCCACGACAACAAATCAAAGCTGTGAAACACAGAATCCTCTGAAATAACAGGACGGTCTTGCTTTATACAAAAAAAAAAAAAAGAAAGAAAGGGCCTACTTTACTGCAAAGAAGTTTTCACCATATATGTGTATATAGTGAGGTTTTCAATATATGTATAATGCCTGAGAGAAGCTCAGCTGCTGTTTTTTTGTTTGTTTGTTTTCTTTTTTGCCATCTGTTTTTTGCTTGTTGGAGACTTCAACCCTTGGACAAGCACTCCCACTCATCCTTATTCCATCATTGATGTCAAACATCAACCATTCATAGCAATAAAAACTCAAGAAACTGCAATTAATGTAGCTTTCAAGTTCTTGTACTTCAATCTAAGTCACTTCTTCTGCTGAAGTTACAGTGAAGCATCCTAAGGTAACAAAAAAAGCTAACAGCTACCTCTCTGAATATGTAGGAAGAATAAATTCAAGATTTTCATTAAACACAGTTCTTGCCTGCAACATTTGAAGCATCCTGAATGCAAAGACAGGGCCAACTGATGATGCTTCATAGGTCACACAACCCCTGAAATGAGTGTTTCAAGCAGTCACTGTCACTAAGCATTCTCATAACCTGCAAACTTTGCTCCTAGCAGCCTCTACTGACAATAACTCACTTCTGATCAAGCTAAGTTCTAGTCAGAAAATAAGGCAGAGCATGGGGAATATTTGCTTACACTTGCATGATCTGTGGAATAATGATTGCTTCATTACCATGAATACAATTAATTTCATCATGAAGTCAATATACTTCCTAGCTAGTGCCAGTGAATAAGCCTACATTTTCATTTGACTACATAGTCAATAAAGTTTTAAACTTTTTTGAGTAAACAGTTATCTAGCTGATGCTTCACAGAAGGTAGTTTTAAATAATCTGCCATAATCTCAAAGAAATCAACACATTTGCTTTTGACAACAGAGCATTAAGAAGCAGCACATTCAACAGTTCTTTATTCATTTAGGTGTCTTGAACATAACAGAGGTGAGATGCCTCTAATTTTGGTTGCGATTTTTTGTTTTGGTTTGGTTTTTGTTTTTTGCTTTTTTTTTTTTTAATAACAGCCTTTCCCTACTTATTATACCTGTTGGTTTTTTTTGTTTGTTTGTTTTAATGGTTGATGAAGTCTCCTTAATGAATGTGGGCTGCAGAGCAGAGAATGACATACCAAGACAATCTGAAAACCTTAAATAACTAAAATACGTAGGACTAAAATGATAATTTACCAAGAGTAACAAACACCTTTCAAGACTCCATGCAGTAATTTCTCTAGTCAATATTGCATTTTCATTCTGATTTTGCAACCACATATTTAAGCAAACAAACAAAAAAAACATGGTTGTTTCATAATTCAGCATCAATAAATCACTGAAATATGAGTGTCTGAAGATCAGTCAAAACCTTGAAAACCATTTCACATGACCCAATTAACTAAAGACCAAAGATACCCATATTCAACAAAGGTTATTAATTTCAGAACATACAAACAGAATTATTTTGAGATGACTTCGTACCCAATTGATTCTTCATCATTAGAGCTGCATCTATCACAGTCCCTTTGCCTTCTTCCTTTTGTAGAAGTCTCTCTGTTGCTGGCACTTAATCGCCACTGAAATAAAACAAACAGAAGTGGAACACTCCAACACACTTCAGTGTCACATTGGACATTACATAAGAAAAATGGAACAAGGCCAGGCATTGAAACAGTGCAATTGATCAGACAGAGCAGAGACAAAGAATATGCACAATAATTTTGTAACATATGGGTTTGTTTAGTATAAAGTATCTGTGTACTACTGGGCTTATCAGGAACTGGCTTCATTTTTTATCTAAAGTAATACAACACAATTCAATTACTTTTGTATTTAAGGTAGCACTGTCCCAAATGAAGGCTTAAATATTAGGTCTGCTTCAGATAACCACAGTTATGTTAGATATCTTCTTATTTAACTCCATGAATTTAATCAAGCAATATTCCATTCAAAAAATGCACAATTTTGAGAAACAACAGGAATCTGAAGGCTTCACAGTGGCACAGTATGGTAAAACTCACAAAACCAGTAATTCTTTTTTCCCTTTCAGTTCTCTTACCTTATAGAATGCAACTATATTTTTCCATTTAAATAAACAAAAGCCCCACCAAAACATACAGCTGTTTCTGCAATTCCAGAAATCTATCTCCTATCACTACCTTCTACTCTCACCTCACATTAAAACCAAACTGAGGCTTGAAAATGACGCCAGTCAGTCTGAAAATACATGAAGATATTTACAGTGCTGTGTAAGTGTGCTGTGAAAGGGCATCTGAAAGATTCATGTCCACACCTGAAGAATTTTCTCTTTTGCAAGAGAGTATGAAGACCAGGCAGCATTTAAAAAGGCCTCAACTGCATGGAAAAATCTGTTATACATAGACAGGTAAGAAAAACAAGAAATTGAATGTAAGACAATATTCAAGAAGTAAGAAGCGATTCTTCAATACATCTAGTCCAATCATTGCTTTTATGGAGGCAGAGAGAAAGACAGAGTTCTACATGCATTAGCTGGCTCAGCAAAAGAGGCTGCTGCTTGCAACTGAAGGTTACATTGCTTCCTGCTTCAAAGCAGGAATGCAACTGGATGTTCTACTTCCTTTACTAGTATAGAACATAATACAGCAAGTCTATATAGCAGAGCAATCAAATGTCCAGGCCTACCATAAGAAATGGGTCACACTGTCAACACTCTTGTAAGCCAAAAGAATTTCCCTCACTAGCCTTCTCTGTAGGGGAGCCTGTTTGACCAGTCCCATGGTTCTGAAAGCAACAAAATTGGCAATAAACTTAAAGCTGCACTGAAGCAGTAAAATACATTTCCAAGATTTAGCATTTTAAAAATATTTAGCAAACAAATCTGTTGGAAATTCCCTAAATATCTGCTTCTATACATGACTAAGATGATCAAGATGATCATTTATATGCTAATGCTGTTTAAGAACATGTACTTTTTTTATTCTTACTACTAAAATGAGTTAGTCTATTATTATTAGTCATTCAGTGAAGCCACGCTGTATCTCACCTATTCCTAAGAGTTTCAGCTCTTAGATACAAAATAATGACCAAAATTCAATGTAAAAGTTATTTCCATAGCATTGTGAGAACAATCTGGATAAGCAACCTAAATATTACCTACAAGTCCAGGAATCAAAAAACAATGAACTAAAGAAAAATTGCACATAAACACATTTGCTTTTAAATTCCTGAGTTAAAAGTTAACTTCAGGACATGAGATTACTATGGAAATCTGTCAAACAATGCCTGAAAACCAACTCTGCTTTTTAATGATTTAGGCTGGTGATACAGCACAGATTTCCTATGCTGTAGCTCTAATACTTGCAGACACATTTCAGACCTACACGTTTGACCTTCCCAGGAAACATGGGTCAGGTACTGATCACATAGGTAAAGGCAGCACTTGGTACTAAAAAGAGTAGAACAAAAAAAACCATACAACTCTCCTATGCACTTTACACTGCAGAGAACTTCTCTTTACCTCTCTTAAAGGGTAGTCCCAATGCTGAGAGCCTGGGAGCCTTGCCAAAGGGGACTGAACTTGAACATCCTCTGACTTGTTGTTTGGTTTCTTCTTTGGTATACGAAACTGAAAATAGAGGATGTTACACACATGATAAAACTAAATTATCCACTGGTGCTAGGAGCTGACATACTGCCAGATACAAAATTTTTATAATCATCAGGTAAAATAACAAAGTTGCAAGCAAAGCACTGACCTGTTACTTTAACTTAGAAGTATTCTCATTGATGTTTCATCATAAATCGCTGTCATTCTATCAGGAGCTGGTTTTAACAGATGAACACCAAGAAAAAAAAACTAATCTTATTTCATTAATTTCACAACAACCTCAAATACGTGCCCAAAAGGCGAGAACAAAACTAATCTAATGTTACTCCATTTTCTTGGTTCCCTCTAACTTGCTAACGCTCTAATTTAACCTTCACATGACAGCTTGAAGAGTGATCAAGAGAAAACAAAATAGCTGAATTATGCTATGTTTGCTCTCAGAAGATAAATTAAAACATCATTTATTCTGTCACAGTACTAATGTTTTAATATGATTCTTTAGCAATAGCATTCTCCAATGCTCTCAAAATAGTATTACCTGTTGTCATTACCAACCTCATCAAAATTAAGTATTGAAAATAAAGAATCATACAGTTGAGTTGGAAAGGACCTTTAAAGGTCATCTAGTCCAAGAGCCCTGGAATGAACAGAAACATCTACAACTGGATCAGGTTTCTTAGAGCCCTTCCATCCTGACCTCAAATGTCTCCACGGATGGGGCATTCACTGCCTCTCTGGGCTATTACTAATTCTTACCAATTTGCCAATACAAGAAATAATAATAAAAGAGGTAAGTTATTCTCAAGTTGATTAAATACATTAAACAAACTCAACTAAACATAAAAGTGGAAACCTAGACATTTCTCCAGGCATCTCGATGAGCAAAATCACAGGCTGCAATCAGGACTAGATTCAAACACATTAGATATGGAATGTAGTGCTGATATCTTTCAGTTAATTAAATACATCAGCCCCCCCAAAAAGCAGAAGCTACTTAACATGACAGCTACTGCAAAGTGCACTGTGCAAGCTATCTGACACCCTACTTCACAAGGTGAAATTACAAGTCAGTATTCTAGAAAAGTGTAAGGCCAGCAACTTAGTTAACACAGAACCTTCATTCATTAGCTCTGTATGCTAATCTGTCCTTCAGATCATAACTGAAGCATGTTGCATTGCCAATAAGATAATCCTTCCATTTTTCAACTTAAATCATGATTTTTCTTATTCTTCTCTATCCTTCTTTGAAGGAATTATTTAAGTGAATTATCAAGTCTGAATTTCTATACAGTACCTCAAGCTCCTTTTGATGTTCAAACAGTAGTGCCAAACACAATATCATATCATAGAATCACGAGGTTGGAAAGGACCTACAAGATCATCTAATCATAAAAGTAATAATATAGGCACACACAGGCAATGCTTTTAATAGAAGTATCTCCATTTTTTTTATTAAGAATGTCTGCAATAAGAGGTATTTTGTTGTGTGGAGAAATGGCTTATAAACTTAAATTGGTCAGGATTTTTTTAAATCCATGCATTAATGGTGAGGTATCAATTTCTTAAAAAAACAAAACACAGGATCCACCAGGAAGGAAAGCAGCAGGCTATAAGTTTTCTGACAGCAAAGAACTGTATAAGATTTTAATATGTATTTTGTGTTACAGAGCTTCAGACAACTTCTGTAAGAATGTAACACTGAGAAAAGATAAGGTCAGACTCAGAGAACATAAACAGATGATCCAACAGAGGGACAAAAAGCATAAGATATATTCATCAGCAAGATTTCCACCTCAGTGCACTATATCCTCAAAATGTTTGTACTCATTAAGATGCTGGTCAGCAAGAGTTGCAATTAACATACAGGACAAACAGAGAGTAAAGAGGTAACCAACAGAAGTCTGAATTTACATTAAGTGCAATGTATGCAAGCTGACTCAGCTTTCCCTTAACAGAAAGCAAAAGAATCAATGCATATATGCACTTTGTAGATTCCTCATCTAAATCAGTAGCATTTATCTGGAAGCTCACACCCAATAGAAGCAAAAGTCAGAGAACACATATGAACAATGTGCTGGAAACATCTTATTTCTAAAACACCAGACAGACCTTACCTGGATCAAACCAGCTGCTGTGCCTACAGTTTGTTTTCACTTGTGCCTCCATTGCTAGAAACTACAGCTAGCATGGATATTTTAAGAAAAAGGACACTAGCATATGGATTCTAATACACATCTCAGTAGATAACCAAAGATTAATCAGTTACGCAGCTCACTTGAGTATTATTATTAATATTTAAGTGTTGCTTAAGTTTTAATATGGCCCTGAAAAGTATTCAGTTTATGTTAAATATTAACCCTATGTTGCATTAACATGCTCAGCAGCACACATTGCTACTGACTGCTGCTAGCTTAAGCTAGTTCTCAAGAAAGCTGTTCCAACAAAGCGAAAACAGGAGAATGACTGGTTATATAAGTACAGCCACAGCACCTCAGGATACCCACATCCTGAAAGTGACTTGTAATAAACTGTAAAAGACTTACACTGACATGACTTGAAGGTGATGGTCTTCCTTCCATGACTTTTTCCACTAGAAAACAAACAAACAAACAAAAAAACAACACATAATGATATACATACACATACAAAATAAGCTTAGCAATTTACATTTCATTTATTTGGAAGTAATTAAGATTGCAGCTGTAGGCAGTAAGCAAAAAACAAAAACACCCTTTTTCAGGCAGCTAGCACAACAAAAGCTCATGGATAGGCACAATGCAAGAGGCATGTGCTTCAGCAGGGCTCTGCATTAGCAGTGTGTGCGTATGGACTCGTTAACAAAGATTTCACCAGGACTTGTCTTGAAGGAAGGTATTTACCCTGAAGTGGATATAGAATTATGCTTCCTGCTTGCTAGAGTGTAAGCAGGTCTTTGATTGTAAGAAGAGTCACAAAAAGGCATTTGTAGCACTGTAACACTTTTAATAATAAAGTAATATAATTCAATCTGTTAACGGATAAACTTCTTCCTCACTGGAAGAACAGAGCTTCAGAACCACAAGCGTTCCAAGCCATTTATTCTGTTTACACACACTCTGCATGAGACGCAGAGAACTCATAAGCCCTACAAACCTCACGCCTGACTCAAGAAGCCTATCTCACCATTTAAGCCCGGGTACTTTTGTTTCGGTCAGCAGTTTTTCAACCCTAAGTTGGACAAGAGCAGTACGCGTACGCTACATGAGAGGGCCCAGCTATCGCCTAGCCCAACGCCGTACGGACAGCTCCCGGCCGGCCGGCCGCCTGCGGGGCTGAAGAACGGCCCTCACAACGAGCAGCAACGCTGCTGCCAGGCGCCGGCCGGCCGCCCCGCCGCCCCCCCTCGCTGTTTCGCGATCGTTGAACGGGGAGGTGACGCAGACACCCGCCCACCAGGGCTGCGGCTCGCTGCCGGGTTCCGTTATATCCCCCCCGAACCCCTTAACGGCTAAAGGGCTCCTGGAGCCCGGCCCGCAGAGCAGCGCCAAGCGCACGCTGCAGCCCGTCCCCAGCACCAACCGCTGCGCCGCCGTTGTTGTTCTTGTTGTTGCCGCCGTCGCTGCCTCCGCTCGCTTAGGCCCCGCCACCGCCCCCTGCGCAACTCCGCCGCTTACATCCGGGTAGAGCCCCGCCTGAGCCGGGGGAACCGGCCCCGCCTGCCCAGCAATAGCTGCCCTAGCGTCAACCCCGCGGGCGGCCCCTCGCGGGCCTGCCCGCCCGCAGCAAGGCTCCGCCCTTGGCAGCTGCGGCAGCGCTCCGCTGTAACTTTCTCCCACGGCCCGACGGGGACCTAGAGGGGAAAGCGGGCGTGTCATTTCTAACCAAACGAAATGAAGTTTGCATTGCACCTCGTCGACCCCATTTTACTACTGAGACTTTCACCTTCATTTCAGTCAGAATCCTGAAGGTGGATTAGTAGTTTATTTACACCTCAATTTGCACTGCTCCTCCCCCATGTATCACACATATATTGCCAGAACTTCCACAGCTCCATATCATACCATATCATAGAATGGTCTGAGTTGAAAAGGACCACAGTGATCATCTAATGTCAACCCCCCTGCTGTGTGCAGGGTCACCAGCCACCAGACCAGGCTGCCCAGAGCCACATCCAGCCTGGCCCTGAATGCCTCCAGGGATGGGACATCCACAGCCTCCTTGGGCAACCTGTTCCAGTGTGTCACCACCCTCTGTGTGAAAAACTTCTCCTGATATCAAACCTAAACCTCCCCTGCCTCAGTTTAAGACCCTTCCCCCTTGTCCTATCATTATTCACCCTCATAAACAGCCATTCCCCCTCCTGTTTATATGCTCCCTTCAAGTACTGGAAGGCCACAATAAGGTCTCCCCAGAGCCTTCTCCAAGCTAAACAATCCCAGTTCCCTCAACCTTTCCTCATAGGAGAGGTTCTTCAGTCCTTTCATCGTCTTACTGGCCCTCTTCTGGACCCTCTCTAAGAGCTTCATATCCTTGTGTTGGGGACCCCAGGCCAAGATGCAGTACTCCAGATGGTGCCTCACAAGAGCCAAGTAGAGGGGGGACAATCACCTCCCTCTCCCTGCTGGCCACACCTTTTTGCTGAAACCTAAAAACTTCTGCAGCTGGCTCTAGCTCAGCATGCAGCGGAGTAACAAGCTCAGCTGATGCAATGGTTTCCAGCTGGTGGCCTTGGAAATCCTTTCATATAAAGACAAATATCTTTTTCCTTCTTCCTAAGGTGGCTTTAGAACTGTAAGTTTGATGTGTGGTTTTCTGAAGTAATACCAACTGTTTTTTCTGCTTATTAACATAATATCTTTATATCAAGTAGTAGGAAGCTCTGTAAAGCTTGTTTTAACAATTGTTATATGCAAAAGAAACTTAGCTTTAACTTCTGTTCAGGTGTAAAATGCAAACACAAGATGTTAGATTGGAACTTCCTGAAGCACTAGAGATGACCTTAGCTGGCATCAAATGATATATTTCATAGATATATTTAAGACTAATGCATATAAAGTAATGGAACCTGAACGAATGTGGAACTTATTTTCTTTACACAGAGAAATTGCCTCCAGTCTCAGAGTCAGAAAGGTTTTCATCAGTGACGATGGCAGACTTTACAGGAGAACATACGGTACGTAGTGTCAGGTCTTGCTAGAATAAACTGTTAAATGACAAATCTCCCAAAGAGTAATGCTTATATGATTTGTACTTCAGTGATGTTTATAATGTGCCAAGTGCTGTGCAAATACTAAGTTTACGGGTGAAGTATGTTAAAATCACCAAGGTTGAAAAGGATGTCCAAAATCATCCAGTCAGACCATCCATCTGCCACAAATATTCACCCTTACACCATGTCTCTCAGTACTGTATGTAAGTGTTTCTTGAACACCTCCAGGGTCAGTGACTCAGCGACCTCCCTGAGCAGCCCATTCCTTATCTTTCAATATGAGTGGAAAAAAGGAAGGGAAAAAGGTGTGTTTGTTATCCCAACAGTAATTATTTTTTTTTACTCAAAACAGTGGTTGTAAAGTCAGCTAGAATACACACTCTTGAATACTGTGTTTGTATTTAGAAATGTAGCACAAGAAGCAGTCAAAACTGATTCAGGATATAGAGTTACGAAAAAGAAAGAAATACATTATGCAACTGTATCTAAAACAATGACTGCTGATTTTTAATCCTACACATGGCATTGCAGCTATCCTGTCCTCCAAGCTAGTTTATGTTCTAAGTGCTGTTCATCAGTACTTATTCCTTGCTACTACTAGCTGGCACTAACCTTCTGTTCATGATGTGCTGGAAAACTCCAGCCTCAGTTTTTTAGGAAGGAGAAGAAAGAGACAGAATTGTTGGATAGCATGATAGTCTGTAAGGAAACTGAACTTACCTTTTCCTGTTTGGTAGAACGCTTTCTCTGCACTTTACTCAAAGGGAAAATGGGCATGCTGTTCCTAGCATAATCGTTGTCAACTGGTCACACAATTTGAAAAATCGTATGATGGTCTCCATTTTTCAGCTGTAGTAACCTTATGGTAAAACTGGGGCATGCACTCCCTTCTCCTTATTCCCAGATCGCACTAGTTAATTCTGTTATTCTATAGTTTCCATGTTGTGGGTGCTTACAAATGAAGGGTTAGTATCAGTGTACTGCTGTTGCAAATTTAATGTTTTTTTGTTTTGTTTTGTTTTTTGAGCAGCTGGTTTAATACAGCTCACCAAAAACAATGTATGCTTTGTGTGTAACCACATGTAAATATTGATTACGATACAGCATGCTTTATGTAACTTGTATATTGGTCTATTATTACATTGACACAGTTTTCTTAATCCGCAGTGGTTACAAACAGGGCATGAACTAAGCTTGAGGAAACTAGTAGAGGGTTCAGATTATCAAGAGGAACTGAAGTACGATTTTAATGAAAAGGGGGAACTGAGGCATCTGGACACAAATGAATCCTTTGTTTTCAATTACTACAAAAACACCCATGAGAAGAATCATGAACGCTATCAAGTTTTAGGACATACGATTACCCAGTATGTTTATGAACTTCTGGAAAGAGTCTGCGCACTGCAGAAAGTTTATATTCCTTCTGATGCTACAGAGGATGAACCAAGAAGTTTCTTTTTTATGAGTGACAAAGCACTAACAAGTTCTTCTAGCATAGTTGTCCTTCTTCAGGACCGTGGAGTTTTTCGTGCTGGCCAGTGGGGGAAAAAGACAATCATCAGTGAGGGCCTGTACCATGGAACACAAATACCATTCATCAAAATGGCCCTTCAAAGCCACGGGGGAGTGATTGTACTAAATCCCAATGAAAATCTCACTGACTTGAAGACTGAAAGGGAGAAGCTAAGCTATTCTACCAGCGAAGAATCACTGACTTCTTTGCACTCCTGCCAGTGGATCCCCAAGCGGTGTAGCAGCAGCCCTGAGGAGCATACCATGTATGTATGGGATCATTTCATTTCTAAAAGTGCAGCTGAGAATGTGGCTTTTGTTGCCCATGGCTACGGTGGTTTGGTGTTCATTGATCTGCTCGTACAGAGAAAATGGGAAGTGATGAATAAAGTGTTTTCTGTGGCATTCATTGATTCCATGCACAATATACAGCATCAAGTTAGAAATGATCCACAGATACAATGGTGGATACAGAAACACTGCCGTGAATGGGTATCAAACAATAAGCCTTTAGGTAAAGCTGTAGGCTCCCTTGTCAAAGTGAATTGTCCAACTGTCTCTGCTGGAACTGAAAACTGTAGCTTAGCACCTTCCTACTGTTTGCGTTCCATCTTTAAGTACCTGAACAGCACCCTGAAAGCCAAGACCACCACAGCCTTTACACGTTCACCTATTGCAACCCGAAGCAGCAAAAGTTAGTGAATAAAGGTATACTGACTTGGGTTTGATAGTAATCTCTTCATAACCATCCCTGCAGCTAAGATCCTTTGCTGTGGAGAGACTTACAGTTTAAAGTTTGAAGACGCTTTGTTTTTGAGAAACACAAAAGTACAAGTTAACCATGAGGAAAAATAATGCCTTCTTGAAAGCTTTAGGTCATATCTCTTCAGCTAGCTGTGAAATTTAAAGCTGCACAAAATAAAGATGTTAATGTATATCAACATTTGTCTGTATAATCTTTTTAATTGTACTTTCTGTGTCGACAGCTTTGTAATTGGACCAAATGATCAACAAAACTCTAATTTCTTAAGTGCATTAAAGGACAATTCTGGAATATGCAAAGTATGCAAATTTGCAATTTTAAATCCAGTTAAGTCAGTGAGGCTACACATAGTGACTTGCTGGGGTTATAAAATATGCTAGCAACCTACAGTTATCAAGCTGATACAAGAGAACAATGTACCTGCTTCCTCTCAGCTATTTTATTTTTTACACAAGTGGGAAACAGTTTAAGTGTCCATATGAAAGGCTTGCAATTTATTAAAGGAAAAGGCCAAATAGTCTTTAAAGCATATGTAAAAGAAACAGCTATTCTGAATTTCCAGTTTGTTTAGGAATTAAAAGCAGCCCATGTCTGCAAAGGAGTTTTGAAGGCTGACAGTACCTTGCCCTACATCTTCAGATCCCATCTTATTAAGAAGAAAATAATCGCTGAACAGTAAGATTGGGTACAAAAACCAGTGTCAAATTCCCTTTACGTTATTATTATGTTCATCTATTTCTGATTTTAGTAATTTCTGACACTGTCCGAAAAAGCTTTCATACCATTACGTAGTAATGGGTAGAAATACAAAATTCCATTGGAAAGGCACAGCGAGGTAAGTACCTTCAGTAACAACTGTAGCTTTTTAAATACAGCTTGGCTAATATCATATTTGAATGAAAGTAGTATTGAATAGACATTTAATAGAGTACATTACTGTTTAGTTCACTTATGAACATTGTGCTGATGCCATCATTATGCATACAAGCAGCATATCTGTTCTACAGCTGCTGGTCAGCATGCAACTCAAAGAACAGTCACATGAATTCTAGATGTTAACAAGTAGCTTTATTTGTGACAGAAGTACTAAGTGACAGAATGTCTGTCTTCAGAAAGAGACCAATATGATCCTTCACCACAAATGTCCCACGGCGTCAGCAGTAGATAAAAATGCTCAGAGAAAAAACATATCTAGAATATCTGCCATTTCCATAATTCTTTAACTCAGGTCAGCCCGCTAAATTCCTTGGTAAAGAAGGTCATATTTAGGAATGTTACTGGGATCAATAGGACTTCTCACAATAAGCTTTCCACGCATGGCACCACGGTAAATCACTTCAATCAGATCTATGAAGTCTTGCTTTGTTTTGAAGCTTCCTACAAATTTGGTGTGATCTGGAGACCTACAGATAAGCATAAAATAAAAGTAGTATTGTAACATTGAAACATTCAAAACAAAAACATAGACCAGAAAAGTTGTATAATGAAATTAAGGATTTTGACTTGATGATTCTGAAAGAACCACGGCAGTGATGGCATAACCAAGTCAGGAATAATATTATGACCTGATATCCAAAGTCCAAGAAGGTGCAGTGTTGTGTCTACTAAGGTTTTAATCATACTCCGTTTTGCAGAGTCAAGCATATTTCACAGCTGGTACCTACTGATTATGTTAGAGTGTTTCAAACTACTTTTTAATGCTATGTATTTCTGCTTTCTCACATAGTTATCAAGGCAGATTCTATCAACAGCAACACAGTTTTCAAGCATCACCTGCTAAAAACAAGGTAACACAGAGACTGTTAAATTACTATAAATGGAACAGACAATGTCAGGTGGGATGACATACCCATAATCAACCTTCATGTGCTGTCCATTGAAGAAAAATACAGTAGATGGAATATAGCTGATGTCAAAATACTGGGTGTACACAGGAACCTTGTTCACATCCACCAGGTAGATGACTGCCATCTTACTTAGGTCGTGAGCTGTCTTGGCAAGCTGACAAGAATGAGGCACACAGGGAGAAAATGGATTGAAGCAGAAGTGGAAAAAAAAAAAAGGCATCAAGCTTTATGAAGCCCATCTCCATGACATTCTATCAGTTTAAGCAGGGCTGGAATGTCCCATCTACCTCTAGCACTTCGTACACACACAGCAGTCCGCATGCTTAAGTGTCAAACTGTGGAGGGTATGATTTCGTGTTACTTTTAAGCGTCAGCTGCAAACACTACCAGCATCTTTATCAGGCACCCTATCACCCAAACACAACCTATGGCATTGCCCTGTGAACAACAGGTATATCTGGAGTGCTCATTTATAGTGGGGTGTGTGTGTGTGGGGGGGGGGGGGGGGGGAAGCTCTTACAATATCATCAAGCTGCAGACAGACAGCGTCGTTATCTCTTCCGAACCGGAGGACCAAAACCTTTTCTGCCACGCTTTTTATGGCCTGATCCACCTCCTTCTTACAGCTCAGCTTGGGCAGCAGGAAGCTCATCACAGCAGCACCAACACGCTCCCCTGATCACAGCAAGAAAAAGAAAAAAAAAAAAGAGGATGACAAAATTAAATCAGCGAGCCCAGACGCGCGGAGATACAGCCCTGGGGCCCCCTCCGTTGCGGCGGGGCGGCGATCGCCGGAACGTCTGTTCAGAGCCCGCAGGACGCGCGATCGGCCGGCGGGCCCGGGCGAGAAAGCGAACGGACTGACTCCTCCCCGCGCACGCGCTGAGCGGCGCTCCCGCCTCCCCGACGCGCTGGAGATGGCGGCGAGGTTCGCCGCGGCGTGCGGGAGCTGTTAGCCGGGCCCGCCCGTGCCGTTCAGAGGAGCAGTCGGGTGGAGATCGCGCGGAGGAGCCGCGGTGCGGGCAGGTGAGGGCCGCTGAGGGGCGGGCGAGAAGGAAGCCTCCTTGCCGTGGGAGCTCGGGGTGCCCACTCCGATCCCTGCGGATACTGACAGAGCCCTGCCGCCTCCGGGCCGTGCGCCAGCGGGGTGCGAGCTGGGAGCGGTGCGCTAAGCCCGCCTCGCTTCGGTGAGGGCTGCTGGTTGTTATCGCTGTGATTTCCTGCTGGGAGTAGGAGCGGGTAGTGCTGCCTTTTGCCGAGGAGCTGCGTCTCTGCTCACCCAGTGTCTCCCGCTGCCCCTGCTTAAGTGGGTTTGCATAAGACAAGGAAAATACTAGTCGTTCTAAGGTATATTTCTGTTCTTCTACGAACCTCTTACATTTAAAAACCAGCGTGTGTGAAGTTAATGAAATTGTGCATTTTATGACCTTAGTAATGTGAGCTTCACAGACAACTTGGAAGCAAGAAAAAAGATGATCTTCTGTTGTCTTAGATATTTGTTGTTCCGTTCCCATCTGTTTGCAGGTGTCTAACAAATCAGGTATGTAATCTCCTTTAGTAGGGTTGATAATTAGCATTCCCCCTCTCCCCAGCAGTTGGCCTTAAGATCAGTTTGGGTTTGGTTCATTGTGCAGCCTCAGAAATTGTTAAGGCTGGAAAAGACCACTGAGATCATCTTAGTCAAACCACCAGTCCATCACTACCATACGCCTACTGTTTTCCTCAGTGCCACATCCACATGGCTCTTGAACTCCTCTAGGGATGATGACTCCACTGCCTCCCTGGGCAGCCTGTGCCAATGCCTCACCACTCCTGAGAAGAAACTTTTCCTAATATCCAACCTGAACCTCCCCTGGTGCAACTTGAAGCCGTTCCCTTTCATCCTTTCCCTGTCATATGGGAGAAGAAGCCAACCCCCACCTCGCTACAACCTCCTTTCAGGTGGCTGTAGGAAGCAGTAAGGTCTGCAATCCCAATTCCCTCAGCTGTTCCTCATAACATTTGTGCTTCAGACCCTCCAGCAGCTTCACTGCCTTTCTTTGGACACTCTCCATAGCGACAATGTCTTTTTTATAGTGAAGGGCCGAGTGTTTGTGCTGCTAAGGGAGCCAGGAATAAGGGCCTCAAGGGATATAAGCACTCCTTCCTTGGCAGTACTATTGGCTTTGCAAAACTATAGCAGTGGTAGTTCCAGTAGCTCAGTGCCCTATTATATGTAAACATAGAGAAGAATTAAAACTCAGGTACTAAAATAAAAAAGAAATTAGGTAGGCATCTGGATGTGGTTTTAAGTTATTTTCAGTCTCCATGAAGCATTTTGCTTGCTTTTGTTGCAGCGTTCGTATTTGTCGAATGGTAGACAAAATGAAAATGAGCATTACTGAGTGACTGACTGCATTTTGAATCGCATTAGGTACAGCTGTTTTAAGCAGTAGAACTAAACACATCTGCTCGCAACAATGCCATATACGTTGTTTTTAAGTACAGTAGAAAAGCAATAGTGGAAGTAGGAATTCCTAGTATTCCTCAGAAAGTAACTTGTTATCTGTCAGCAGAAATACAGACAAACATCTGTGTTTTCTTCATGACTTCTGACAAGTTTTTCCCCCTCTTGTATTTTTTTGCAGATAATTGTTTGAACACAGCACATGTTCAAGTATGCGGGCTGCTACTATGCTTCTGAAAAAAATTGTAAGATGCTCTGCCTTCTCATTTTCAATACAACATGGGGTGAAATGGGATTTGTTTCCACTGAGTAGAACTCTGATTCTGTCACCTTGCCTGAAAGAGGACAATTCACGCAGTTCCTCAGAAAAAGTAGATTTAGATGCGTGGAAGAAAGTAATGAAGTCTGGGTTGCAGGATGTCAGTGAGACAGTCTCTGAGCCCAAGGAGCTCTCCGCTTTGGCTACTGCACGTGAGACTTTGGAATTGTGGAGGCTAGTTGGTAGACCAGTTCCTGAAAATATCAGTGAAGAACAGCTAAAAGCTTTTATGGAATGTCCTTCCAAATCGGCCCAAAAGAAGTATTTAAAATTTTTGCATCTTAAAGAACTGTACAAGAAAAGTAACAAAAGAAAGATGGATGAAAAAAGGGAAAGGAGGCTGGAAGCACAAGAGAGAGCTTCAGAAACTGAAGAGCCCAAGAAGAAGCCATTTGTTTGTGTGTGGAGCAGCTCTATGGATAAAGCATACAACTGGAGAGTTGCTCAGTCTATGATCTTTGGCCAGCCTCTAGTGTTTGATATGTCTTACGAAAAGTACATGTCTGCCAGAGAAGTAGCAAATACGGTGAGACAAATAGTACTAAGCGAAGGTTGTAATCGAAGATCTGTGGATCCATTCCACATTCACTTTTGTAATTTCAAAGATGATAGTCTGTATCATAAGGAATTTATCAAATGTTATAGAGGAGCTTGGGACAAGCTGCTTATCACTGTGACAGACCAGTGCTACACAGACATCTTTCCAAAGGATAAGCTTGTCTATCTGACTGCTGATTCTCCCAAAGTAATGAAAACTTTTGATCATGACAAAATCTACATTGTCGGGTCTTTAGTTGACAAGAGTATAAAAACAGGAGTCTCTTTAGCACAGGCAAAACGACTGGGGCTAGAGACTGCAGCCCTTCCATTGGAAAAATACTTGCTTTGGAATTGCGGTGCTAAAAATCTCACTCTGGATCAAATGATGCATATTTTATTAACCTTGAAAGATACTGGAGATTGGAAGAAGGCTCTGGAATTTGTTCCAAAAAGGAAGTACTGCGGCTTTGTCAACAAGCCTATGCATGAACTGAAAAAAACCTTAAACTTGATCAACGTGCTTAAACTTGGGAAGAGACCAGAAGAATTACAAAAGCGAGTTGCAAACAACTACTCCAAGAGGCTCAGACAAAAATAGAGCAATGGAGAAGAAAATTATTTCACAAGAAAGCTATAACCCTAAATGTGCCAGTTTCCTGAGATTTCTGGGACTGTATTCTGTAATTACTATTTGTCACTAAAATTTATTAGACTAGTTCAGAAAGACTTTTGTTGGAGTATTTCTTTTTAATGACTGCGTTATTGGGTCTGTTTGAATTTACTTGTGCACTTCTGAAATTATGCAATAGAAATTACATTACACTGTGTATGAATCTGTTCACTTGAGTCATAATGGCTGATTCTTACAAAATATGAAGTTTGTTCTCCAAGGAATACCCCAGTGCTATAGGTTTGCAAATGGAGGCAATCCACAGCCTTATTCTAAAAGATCAGGCGAGACCAAAAAGAAGACACTTTTCCTTGTTTTTGGTACGTAAATAAACTGACATTTGACATGGAATCATAAAATTGTCAGTGCTGGAAAAGACCACTTAGATCATCTAACCCAACCACCAACCCATCCCCACCATGCCCAATAACCATGTTCCTCAGTGCTGCATTCACACAGTTCTGGAACACCTGTAGGGACAGTAACTCCAACACCTCCCTGGGCAGCCTGTGCCAATGCTTCTCTGCTCTTTTAATGTGAGTTTGGGGACTTGTGGAAGTTGCATGCTTTGTTTCTGAGTGTTCTGGGACAAAGGGATTCAGTTAGGAAGGAATATTCCAGAGTTTTGTGACCCTGCCAAAAAGTACCTTACGCTCTTTTAAGTGGCTTTTCCCTGCAAATGACTGTGTTTTCAGTCTGTGTAGTGCATGTTTTCCAGACTGCTGGAGGTTCTGAGATGATAAACTCATCTCAGCGAGTACTGGTGCAAGAGATGCAAGGTGCCTTTTATTTTTTATGATAGCTGAATGTTTGTGGATCAGCCTGCAACAGCCGATGGTCAGACTGCGGGGTGACAACGTGCACCGTATGAATGCGAGAAGCATCTGGATTCCTTCACAGCCAGTTAAAACCTCTCGATTTCATCAGTGCTTCAAATTACCGATCGCACAGTAGTGGTTTGTATCCGGGAAACCGAAGAACGGGGCCCTCCGATTTTTTTTTCTCGTGAGGAAACGGCTGGGAGGGAGGGAGGGAGGCGGGATGACTTTGGTGCAGTCCGCGGGGCGTTACTCCGCTTGCGCCGGCTCTGGCCCCCACCCGCCGGAAGTGTACCACAAGGGCGCCGCTCGGAGTTCTTCCCGCCCTCCTCGAGCAACTTCCGCTTCCGGTGCACCCGCTGCGCCTTCTCCATGGCCGTGGGAGGAGCCGGAGGCGGCGGGGCCGCGGCGTCGCGGCGCGCATGCGCTGCGCGGGAGGCGGAGGCGGGGGAAAATGGCGGACGGCAGAGCGGAGGGGGAGAAAGCGAGGCGGCCGCCGCCCGCAGGAGGTGAACGTGCAGCGCCTCTCGCCGCGGGCCCGTGGGGCGCGCTGTGGGACCGGGGGCGTCCCCCGGGGGTGGGGGGCGCGGGGAGTGCCGCCCCCGGGGCGGACAGACCGGCCTGGGCCGGGCCGCGCTGCGCCGTGTGCCCGGCTCTGGGGAGAGGGGCGGCCCGGGCCTGACCGGGCCTGAGGGGCTGCGCGGAAAGGGAGGCCGCGGGCTGGGCACGGCGCCTGGGGCCGCCTCGGCCTCGCGGCAGCGCTTATAGCCGGCGAATTCGCCCCGGCCGCGTTAAGGCGTTCTCTTATTTCTTTATCTTAATGAAAAAAGACGCGGAATAATTCTGCCGTGTGTCGAGAGGGATTTTGCGATTGCCATTGAAACGCCTGGCGTTGGCTTTAACAACTGTCGCACCTGGGGAGTAGTGGTACGGTGAATATCCCCTGTGTGCCATCTTAAGCATCGCGAGGTTTTTTGTTGTTGTTGTTGTTTTTTGCTTGACAGCAATTTACAAGTTTATTACTTAGTTTTGTATTATTTAGATATTTCTGTACCCTCATGAACTCATGTATCATCAGTTCTCCCGGAATGTTTAATTATGCGTCTTTCCTTCTTGCCTGCTTTCTTTTTTCTATGACTTAAAATTGGGAAAACGGTGACTTGCTATAGCTTCCCTTCCCTGATTTTGAATTAAATATCGCTAGAAACAGAAGGCACTTCTTTGTTCTGCTGGAAGATTTAATTTGGCTTGTAAACCAAATAAGATAGTATTAAGAATGAATCTTATGTCTGACCACCAAAGTATGAATGGTGGTTCCTGGACTTCTTCATGTTCTGTTTATTTATCGTTAATATTCTATTTCTCATTCTGTGTGTGTGCAGTATTATAACTGGCCAGTATTACTCTGTCTAGTCCATACTGTACCACCTACTTCCCTGGTGTGCTGGAACGTGATCTTAATGAGTTATGCTACATTGGCCCTAATGGTGGCCATTATTCCCCAACGACTTTTTAAAGCAATTTAGAGCCTTCTGTTTTTTGTCAGAATCAATGTTTTTCTTCTCAAACTTAACGTAGTTGAAATTTGGTTCCACTCCCGGGGCAAGGTAGTCCAAAATGCTCTGCAACCAGCATTGTCGCTCTTGTCACTTCTAGCACCAAGGCAGTGAAAAGATGTCCATGTGCATACACAGCTTGTTGATGCTTTTGAGGAAAACTCCTTTGTGAAGCACTGTTGCTGCTTATCCTAGAATTATAGAGTATCCTGAGTTGGAAAGGACCCACAAGGATCATCGAGTCCAACTCTTGGTTCCACGCAGAACCAACTAAAATTCAAAGCCTGAGTCTGAGAGCCCTATCCTTTGAAGATTCTTGAACCCAGCAACTTGGGTCTGTGCCCACAGCCCTGAGCGGCCCATTCCATGCCCACCCTCTGGTGCAGAACCTGTCCCTAACTCCCAGCTGCCCCTCCCCTGGCACAGCTCCATGCTGATCAATTGGATCCTGTTGCTGTCACAGAGATAGTATTGTTACTGTGATCCACGGAAAAAACACTGATTAGAGCAGATTTCCCAGTAGTGGTGGTGCTTGTGGTAGGTGAAATAGGAAATAGCAAAAATAGTTTAAAAATATGTCTGCTTTGGCTGACGAAATAACAGAGAGCTGCTTAAGGAATGATCTGCATTTTCATTTCTAACTGTTTCCTCTGGAAATAGAATACAACAGTTCCTCCCCCCAGTTGTCTTGAGCCATTTGTAGCACCTTCATCAAGCGAGTTTTTATAAGGAAACCATTTGTTTCAGCAGTCTGCAGTTTGTCCTAAGCAGAGCCTGGCAAAAGCAATGGCAGTAGGATCTAATTTTGAGAGGGAGGCTATTTAACATTTTCTGGAGAAGGGTGAGAAAATGTGTGTGGGAGTTGGTAAGCCAACTCTAGATGGCCTTAGGCATCATGTTTTCTTCAGCAGTGTTCTAGAATTTGCAGTCAAATCACTAAGCAGTAGGGTATCATAATTTGATTTAGCTTCAAGCCAGCGTGGGCTTAGGAGCCTGGAGTGGTCCAGTGTGACCTGAAATCCGGGCTGTTGTGGTTGCCTTAGAGGCAGGCTTTTAGGTCAACCATTCCAAAGCTTTTTGGGCTATTGAATCTTCTCCCTGCCCTCGCATCACTTTACAAGCTAGATGTACCTAGGTTAGACTAGTAATTGAATATTCTGTTTCATGCTGTTTCATGAACAAGCTGTAAACAGCTTCTCATAACCCTGGAGAGTGCTGTTCGAAAGCTGTGTTAAGATGGCAACCAGTACCCAAGGTTGCTAGTGAAAATGGTGCCTGTTTCTCTTTTGTCTTTGTTGCTTTCACACTTCCAATTTGAGTCAGATTTCCAGTGATGCGGACTAGTGCTATTTTTGAATAGAGTGAAGTTAGAATCTTTTACATCTGTGTAACAAAAAAAATTTATCTACCATTTTCCCAGTGGTGAATGAGAAATCAATTTTTGTTCCTGTCTCTCACTATCTTGACAACTTGAACATTAAGGTAGAAAGTCTATGTGTTCTGTTACTGAGACAACACTTCTGATTTAGGAAATAGCAATATAGAGATGGTGGATAGGCAGCAAGTGTACTGAATGGATGTCTGAAAAATGTCAATATTGAGCAGCTGTGAAAATAAAGGCAATTAAAAACAAAACAAATAACTACCACTACCAAAACCCAACCCAACAAACGTGCCAAATTGGAGCGTGCGTCTTTCATTTTTCTCTTCAAGATTTCCTCACGTCCTTAATTTTCCTTTCTACTGTCACTCTTTGCTTTTTTCTTTTTTTATCCTATAGTTACAGTCTTGTGACCCCCAGTTCAGACTTGCTTCTCCCCCATTGCTCTGCTTTACTTATCTGCTTTTTGTTGCTAGAGAGCAATACCAAGAACTTTTCTTCTCTCGTGATCTGAATCTGCTGTCTGTGGAGTCTTTTTCTCAACTTGATACAATGAGAAACCACTGCTAGTTTTTCTTAGACTGATAGTGTGAGCACTTGCCTGTCCTTTCTTTAATGCATGCTTTTTTTTTTTTTTCCCCATCTGCTACTGCAGTGATTTGCTTATTGCAGCAGCAGAGAACTGTATTTTTGCTGAAGTGTTTGCTGTGTTCACTATGAGTGTTCCAAGGGCACCTTTGTCCCTTGGCGTAGCTGAGGCAACCGTGTCTGTAGGAAATGAAAATGTGATTCAAGTCCTTCTTCTTCTGTGGACCACTGTTCAACTACTGTGTTCTTCTATGATCTTATGCAAAAATAGAAAAGATGAAATCTATCTATCTATTTATATAATGTTTTTTCAGTGCTGATTCCTTCCTCAAGCAGAGCTTGGCAAATTTATTACAGATGAGATGCGGACAAGCAGTGACTTGAAACATGACTGAGACAGCCGGCCTGACTGTAGTCACTTCCCTGGTCTTAGAGTTGTGCCAGACAGGCCGAGAGACTGGCATGGACATGTTGTTGTACAAGTTTAGTAGAATTAATTTTAACTTAGGTCATCTGCTCTAGGTTTGGAATTGGGATTCTAGTTTGTGAAACTTTATCTATTGCAACTTAAACCCTAAAGAGATTTAGCCATCTGCACTTAATTTACTGCGTGAACTTTGACTTCCATACTAAATAAATAGATTGTGCTTCAAGATTCTTTTCCTGGCTCGTACATGAGAAGTTCTGTATTAATAGTGGAGTGCTTGTGATTTCTTCTGCTCTTTGTGTTTTGCTGTCCACTAAATGTACGTTGGTGACAACTGCTGTCACTTAAAGCACCTAACCTATTGCACTCAAAGTATAATGCTTTTTGAGGTTGCTGCTCCCATCAATCTGCTCAGTAAAAATAGCTCATCTTGGTAAGTTGTTTCGACTTCACCAGGACCTGAAGAAGAGGCAGAAAAACCTGTGAAAACTAAGACTGTTTCTTCCAGTAATGGAGGGGAAAGTTCGAGTCGCAGCGCAGAGAAACGGGCGGCTAATGAAGAAGCTGAAGACTTCACCACAAAGCCTGCCCCTGCCAAAATGTCCAAGTTTGGATTTTCCATAGGCAGTCAGATATCAAAGAAGGCATCTGCAATATCCATCAAACTAGCAGCAAATGTAAGTTGTCTGTGGGCTTTTAATTTTAAGGAAAAGGGGACGTAGTGTGGGGAGGCTTCCTTGCAGAAGGCAAATCTTGAATGAAATGTGGGTAACTTGGATGAAGATTAAGAAAACGTTGCAGAGCCACCTAGTCATGCATATGTAAGTACTTCAGAGTGATTAATACCAGGTCAGTTGTCTTAGGAAGCATAAAACCTGGTGGAAATTAACTATAGATCTCTGAATACGCACAATAATTTTGTAATGAAATTTGATAGTCTGGAATAATTTCCTGAGGGAAATGAGCAGACTCATTAAACTGTTCAAGTCACTTTGAAATGAGAGCTGGGAGCTTCATTGCTTAAAGCTTCATGAAAGCAAGCGCTCTCTGAGGTGGCCTAGTAAGTCTTCCATTCTGAAGATCTTGTTTTTGCATGGGGAAGTATAGTTTGTTTTTCATAACTCAGCTTGTTACTTGCAAGGTCAGTGTGATTCACTTACTGCTGCATGTTTTGTAACCGTTTTGAAGGATTTATTTGGAAAGACAATTGAAATAGTATGCGAGAGATGAGACATTACACAGGTCTCTAAGAATTGTTATGCTATGTGATAAACAGTGAAGGTTATCTTTGTGCTTGTTCTGAAGTGAACCTGATGCTTCTCCTTACTAAAAGGTAGACATGTACTAACTCAAGCAAGGAGAAGCCAGATGCTCCCCTTGTATTAAATGGTTCATTTATACTTCCCTTATACATTCCACTGTGATGGATAGGTTATAGATCCTTGTCTGGATGAAGTTCAGTCTGCAATCATGAAAGGCTTGCACCTGCAGTGCCATGATTGTGCAGATCTGCAGAAGATGAAAAGAGTGGTCTGTTATTTTCACATGGGAAGGAGATGAGGGTTGGCAGCATTCCAGGGTATAAACACAATTAGGTCAGATCAGACTTTGAAAAATTGGCAGATCTGCCTTCTGAGCAACTAGCAAACTCAGATTTCTCATGTAGGAAGCTATTTCCAGTGGCAGTAAATTTATCTCAGGATTTCTGGCTCACTGAGTTTAGTGGGTGATTGACATTGTACCATTTTTGACAGTGCTGTAGCTCAGCCTATTGCCTTTTAGTTTAGGTTTTTTCCTTTTCTCTTACTATGCTACCCATTCCTCTGGAACTGATGCTTTTAAGAGATGACACAATATTTATATACTACAGGATATTGGATAAGCTGTAGGCAGTGGCCTAAGAATTATTCTGCAGTATCAGCTTTCAAAATATGAATGTATACAAAATGATAACCAATAAAGTGATGATGGATGAAGCACTGCGTATAATTGATTTAGATAAAAGTGCTGTTGAAGCAAGCTGTTACTGATGATTCAGCACTTCCTTAGTGGTCTTGCAGAGAAGACATCAGAAGTAACTGTATTACATGTGGCAGTCATGAATTCAATAGCTTGATGTGCTTGAAATAGTGGAAGTTATTTATCAGAAATCTGAAAAGTACTTTTTCAGAGGACCTTTATGCTGTTCAGGCCTCCATAGCCTGAGTGATCCTGGTTAAGAAGGTTCAGATTGTTTTAAGCCAGGAAGCTGTTAGTCTGTGAAAAAGCAAGAAAATAAATGTGTTCAACTTTCTGGCATTAATGAGTAACGATATTCCAAAAGAAGAATGAAACAGTAGCGTAGTAAAATTCTTAATACAACAGCTTATTTGGGTTCTGATCTAATTGTTCATGTCGTGCACCAGTGGCTGTGTGTCCCTGCAGTGTGCTAGTAAGTTGAGATTTACTTGTGGGGAGCTGTAATCTGAGAAGGCTCAACCAGCTTTTCTGAGAGTTTTTTGCACAGATGAGCAGCCATTTTCCTTTTCTTTAGAGAGAAACCTTCATCTGTTCTGATTCAAAGTAAAATACTTTTCCTCCTCATTGCCCCCTTCAGTTTCAGTGAAAATGTTTGACTTTGTTTTACTGTGTTATTGCAAAAGCTTTTTTTTTTTTTTTTTTTTTTTTTTTGAGTTAGTAGATTTACTTTACTTGTGTGTTTGGTCTCTTTCAGAAGCCTAAAGAGCCCGTTCCAACCCTTGCTCCAAAAACCCTTTCTGTAGCAGCGGCTTTCAATGAAGATGAAGATGTGAGTAATAAGCTGGTGATTGACACAACTTAGAGTCCCATTGGTGCAGGTTAGACTTAGGAGATAGCAAGTCTTTTTTTTTTTTTTTTAATAAGTGACGGGGATTTTCAGCTTAGAAGAATCTCCTTATTTTCAATTTAAGTATGTGCAATTCTGTAGTACTTTACTGGTTCAAGAGATTGTTAAATATACTGATAACTTTTCCCTGAAGACAAAATATACATCATTTGAATTACTGATTGTTTTCTCTGGGCTTTATAATGGACAGGCAAAGAGAAGTTGTGCTCTTTTTGGTTTCTTAAGTATTTAATTGTTGTGTTGCTGCTCCTTGTTGGACAGAGATGATCAGAGGAATTGTTTATTTTTATTTTTATTTTTTCTAAATCACGTTGCTTTCCTGTCAGGCTGTGTTCCATAATTTAGCATTAAAATGTTTGTAAGATAGTGGCCAGCCACACTCTGAACTCCTTTTTCCACTGTAGAGTGAACCAGAGGAAATGCCTCCTGAAGCTAAGATGCGAATGAAGAACATTGGAAGGTAGGTCAGCTGTGAATTGTGATTTGAAGAAGGGTGAACGTGGAAGAATATCAAACTCAAGTCTTGCAGATGGCTTACAAATACAGTAAGAAGGAATAGGTTCACAAAGTTTTTCTTCAGAAACAGTTAATGTAGATGTTTCTATTGTAGTTAAAGAGTAGTATACATACATTTATATGTTGGATCTAATTGCTGCCTTCTTCCTGAGGAAGAAATTTATTCTGTGTCACATAAAGACTAGTTTTCTTCTT
The DNA here is from genome assembly GCA_035772895.1 of Perdix hodgsoniae. Lineage (NCBI taxonomy): Eukaryota > Metazoa > Chordata > Aves > Galliformes > Phasianidae > Perdix > Perdix hodgsoniae. Next base: position 6,767,110 of record JAPSGF010000016.1, read on the forward strand.
GGAGATTAGTAGTCAAGAGTTGCAAACTGCAAGTTTTTGTTTTCTGCTCAGTCTTATATCTTGGTAGTTCCCATGTTACACATTGATCTGAGGTATATAGTCTGCTCAGATTTTTAAACTCATGCAAGAGAAAGATGAAGATGGTCTTATGGAGAGACAAAAAACAAACAAACAGCTGGTTTACTTTTAAAATAAATATATATTGCTCTTTTGCTTGACACAGATTTGAGGCACATTAGGGTCAATCTTAAATAAAGGGAAGGCTTTACTTAAGTGAGAGATTAATCTTGAGCATATATATTTTGAAGATGTTCATCATTATAGATTGCTTTTAAGTCAGATCCCTGACTTGACTTACTGCTAATGCAGACTTACTGCTTCTCAGTGAATTTTCTTCTCCAACAGTAGATTTGGATCCTCAGCTTCTTTGCCTGTACTACAAGTTCTTCACACTTAGCAGCAGTTACTGCCATTTCCACTCCTGCTGCCCCATCTCATCTTGACATACCACAGACAGATGAGGTTTTTTCGCCAACTGACAGTTGCTGGTAGCTAGGACTCCTGACATAACTGAAATAAAGAAATGTGTCTTAGTTCCTGGCAGCAGGTTGAACTTGAAATTGATTTTTTTCAGTGTGCTGTTGCACAAATTACTGTCGTTAAAGTGACTTTCTCAACTGATGCTGTTTTGCTTTTCGCAGGGATACACCAACTTCAGCAGGACCAAATTCCTTCAATAAAGGAAAGCATGGGTTTTCCGACAACCAGAAGCTATGGGAGCGAAATATAAAATCTCATCTTGGAAATATCCATGACCAAGAGAATAACTAAACAATGTGGATTGAGATTTGGGTGTCTGGGGGGAGGGGAGGGTGTAACATTAAAGGAACAGTCTCCTTTTTTAAGAATGGTGTAAGACTATCTTTGGAGCCACTTTTTTAAGATTTTGAGTGGTACACTAATAACTGAGTTTGAAATTAGAGGTAATTTATGTTTTGTATACAGATCTCAAGGCATTTGCTAATTTTGTAGTTCCATGTTATTAGTTTCAAAAGGTTACAGATAATAAAGAAATTGGAGTGGTACCTTTTTAAGATTTTTTTTTTTTTGTCAGTGATTAATTAAGGTGAAGGAAAAAGGTTACTGTCTCTTTAATCAGGTTAACGTAGAGTGCTCTTGCATTCTTAATTCTGGCTCCCTCTTCCTAACAGGAGAAACAGTTGGCTCCTGGGAATACTGCTAAGGAGTGAGCATTGTCTTGTGCTAGAAGTGTTACTGGACTATTAATTTGAATAAGAACTTAAACAGGAAACATTAAGAACCTGGATTTCTTTTTTTTCCCCTGCAGTTAACTTTTTGTTAAGTCTTTGCAAACTAGAAATTATGTTGCTCTGAGTGGCTCTGGTAACTTAGCTCTAATTTTGTTTAAAACTTCATGTAGGATGTGTAACATTCTGTGGCCTGTTTCACGCTGAGGAAACGGGCCTTGTCTGTATATTAGATACAGTCTGTAAAGAATATTCACTACAAGGATAAATCAGTATTTTCAATGTGCTCCTCTTAAGTCATTAGCCTTGAGTAGTGCTTGTTAGCATTTCCTTGTGAATTAAATAGAGACTAATATGAAATGCAGCGATGAGTGGTACACAAAGGCCACCAACAAAAGGACAAGATAATGTACGTTAAGCTTCCTGTTTGGTTGAAATAGTTTTCTTTACTATGCCTAGAAGGAATAAAAGCCACACCAAAAATCAATAACTCACTGCTTAAGTATGAAAAATCCTAAGATGCACTTTCCCTGTCTTGCCATGTAAAACAAAATGCTTTGATGCTTGTGTCTTTAGTGGATGCTATCTGGTTTCAAAAAATCCTCGTTTTGCAATCCTAATGCGTCTCGTATCAACTAGAAATAAAACTCATCCTCTTCCTGTCTGTCTGCCTTTTGCAGTAATTTGGAAAAATGACAAAGTAACAGCTGCAACAACAACAAAAAAGCTTGAAAAAACATAAGGTTCTCTCTGGACTCCAATACCTGATAGCATCAACAACTGCTCTCATTTTAACCTGGAACTGGTTGTAGAGTTCGGTATATTAATTGCTTTCATCCTCTCTCTAAAGCCTTTCTTCATGTTAAATTTAAACCTGCAAGCGCAGAAAGGAAAGTGCATCTTCAGTTGTATTTTTTTATTTTATTTTAGGAAAGCTCTGACCACTTAGACTTTTGAGTTTGTATGTTCTAAAAAAATATTTTTTGTATTTTTGTATTGTATGTGTAATCTTTTTTCTTTTGAAGTCTGATGCAGTTGAATACCTGTAACTATTTTCTTTAAAAGCCTTGTTATAAACGTAACATAAAAACGTATACATTATTTTTTTTTTCCAAGGCAGAAATCTTTGGTTTATTTAAAACAAAGAAACAAACAAAACAACGACAGATAACCTAACCTGGGCGTTTGTGGAGCTTGACAAGGCAAAATGAGGCATTTGCATTTCACTTACTACATATGGTTGTATTTCTCCAAAGAAATCCTTGAAGATAGTAGGTATTATTAGTGAGTGGCTGTTTTATTTTGCTTCGTAGTAGTTACTGGATACATCCTTGGTCTCCTGTCTTAGGAGAAAGCAAAAGGGGAGTTGGAGTAAGAGGGTAACAGCGAGACCTATTCTTTCTTAATTAACCCTGCTGTCAACCACGTCTTCCACCTCTTCAGCTGAAGCAGGTATTGATTTCAACAGTTTCCTGGTACTTGTTGGCAGAGCAGCAGACTGGCTAGGATGTAGCTTTCGTGGAAGTCAGATAACAGTTTTATATTTGTCTGATTTACTTCCGTGGTCAGTAACTAATTCCAGTCTTTGTGAGAGGCTGCAATAACTTCTAGATCTGAATTGAAGGTAAGCAGAAATCCTGCTCACTTGAAGTTTGAGTTCCTTCTCAGTGCTGTGTGGAAGAAAATCTAACCAGAATTACCTAAATCCACTTGAGACTGAATGTCTGACAAGCTTGATCTAGTAGTTACAAAGGTGCCTGTTGTCTGATGCGAGGAAGAACTGATCTGAGAAGTATGGTTGAGGAAAATGTTAGCTGGAACTTCGCTTGGAGTTCTGGGCTTCCTCAGCAATATTCATTATCTGAATATAGTAGTAATGAAGGGGAAAGCTATATTTCAGGGATTCTGCAGTTGTTTTTGTTTTTTGTTTTTTCCCCTTTTTTTTGTAAGAATATTAAAGAATTCTAAAATTAATTGTGAACTACCTGATTTAACTGTCTTAAGTTCTTCAAAGGCATTTGCAGAGACTTCAGCTGCCTTATAGGGAGATGTGTTTGGCTATCAGTAGTTGAAATGTGTTACCCACACAACTTACACTTTTAACTCGGAAGGCTTATGCTTGCTTAGCAGTAAAGCTTTACTTAGCACCTGAGAAGCTTGTAAAACATTTAAGACATAAGGTGAAGGCAGAAGTAATTATCCAGTAACCTTTTCCATACGTAGACTGCTTTGTGGCTGGGTCGTTGGTGTATCCAAGCTCATTTAACACTAATTATACAAAAGATAATGACTGTAGGCAGCCGCTGGTAGCAGTTTCATGCATTGCTGATGCAGCCCCTCACTCCCGATTTCATTCCTTTGAAAATGTAAGAAGTGTACTGTCCAGATTCTCAGAATCTATATTTAATCAAGCAGAAGGAAGTACCAAGCTGCCTGTCTGTAAGGTAACAGGTGATGCTCTTTTAATTTTGTGGGTTTACTTCCTTGTAGTGGATTACCTGACTACAGCACTCAGACAACTTTGGCAAAAGCACATGTTGTGTTATGGCGTCCTCACCCTGGCAGTCACCACAGTTGCATTCAGGCCTGTTGTACGTCATCTCTGCTAGGCTTGTGATTCATAGAGCACCTCTCAGAGCTGACAGGGCTGTGCTGAGTTCTGTATGCTGTGAGTCCTTTTGTCAAAGAAGCAGCCCAGGAACTTTTACTGCTAGAGTTCTTTAACTCTGATACATATTTGCATCTTAAAAGCTATGCTGTGTTTACTTAGGAAAGCTACTTGTTAAATAACTTGAAGCCATTGCCTCTGGGTAGAGGTATGGATAGCTATAAAATTAGAAGCATGAGCTGTTACATTTTAACCTTGTGTATAACTTATTAAATATTTGTGAATTTCCATTTCTAAGTTAAGAGTGATAGGAGCCCGAGCAGGAGTTTTAGATACTGAGTAAATCTTTAAAATCTACGTGTGTTCATTCTACAGTATAAATAGATATATGCCAGCTACCCTTCAGGGTAGGTTGAGTGGGTAAGAGTGGTAGTGACTGCCACAGCTAGCAACTAGAATGAAGTTGTGTACAGTGAGATCTTAAAAACCTTTGTTCATCTTTGACCTCTTTCTTAAATTTGGTTCCTTGCTTGGATTTCATAGTGAAACAGATACACAGATCAAATGTGTGTGGTTCTGTAGTGAGAGTTCTGCCGAAACTTCAAATCACGAGCCTATGTTAATACTTTCCTTGAAATACAAATATATTAATCTAAGGCAATGCAAGTCATAATAAAAATACAGTAATACAGTTCTCCTTTTCTTTCCCCCTAGCTTTCCATGATTTGTAATCATTATGTTTTAAGTGCTGGCTGATGCTTAGTAGGCAGTTATAAAATGGTAATTCAGCCTTTGCTGTTGTGCAGAAAATCTGGTAGCTTTTCATATTCATACATAAACAAAACTACACGCTGGTGTTGCAGACACAAAATAAAGCAGTATAATTTGAAGAGTAATAATAAAGCTAGCTTATCTTAGGTAAGAAGATAAAGCATATCTTAAGTACTTACCTAGCACTAGCCTGGGCTGCTGAACATAGTGGTACTGAATAAGTTAATGCTGATGCTAGCATTTGTAAGATAAGGCCCTCTTATGGAGACTTTTTCATATGTTGCTGAGCTTTCTGGCAAGTCTCGTAGCTGATGAGTGAGCTTCATAGTCACAGTAGGCTTATAACATAACCTAATGGTTAGCCTGCTAAGTAGGTACGTGGTTCCAGTGCTTTAGATATGCACAGCTCTTTGTTTAACAGCCAGGAGTGATGTGATTCTGGCTCAGATGAAAAGGTGGGGAAAGTTATAAAGTTATCCGCACATCACTTGTGCTTTTTAATTTTTAAATCTATAGTTGCAGCCTTAGTGAATGGTATTTGTTCAGTGTTAGGCCATGTTATTCCTTCTGTACTCAGCCTTCTGAAACCCTAATTTTGATATGTGTATTTCTGATGTAGCCTAGATTCCTGCGTGGGCTCACAGAAGAGTTAGCTAATATGCTAAAATGTTAAGTTTTAATGTGCCCAAGTTCTAATGTTTCAGTGAGGGAGCAGGATAAAAAAACCAACAAACATCCCAACAAAACAACCTTCCCAGGAACAAAACAACAACAAAGCTGGCCTTTCTGCAACACCAGCATTGCCTTAAGTTGCTAAGAGTGCTTCTAAGTAATGAGAAGGCAGGTGTACAACTAAGGTCCTTCAGCCAGGAGTGTGGTACTGGAGAACTTCCCAGGTCAGAGTAGGGGCAAAGACATTAGCAGTGTCATGTGATGCTTCCTCCTGGGTAGTAGCAGTGTTAAACACAGCCAAAGTATACATTCATACAGTGTTGTGCTCTAGTCTGTCCGTGCCCTAACACTTAATTTAGAAATGCAATGGTTTTCCAATCCTCATACAAGTTTATTTAACTTGAGCAAGTTGAATATAGGTGTTAAATGAACCATATGGAACAGCCTTCTAGGTATGCAGATGAGGGCTGCTCCAAAAGTAATGCCTTCTGTGTTACTGTGTTGGCCCACAGTGTCAGAGGCATATGGTATGGCAGCAGGGGTGGAAGCTTCCCACCAAATTCTCTTCCACGTTGCTGTGACAGATGGCAGCAGAGGGGTGGTCTGACAGAATGACAGTTGACGTGGGAGTGCATTTGAAGCAAAATTGAATTCCTCCATGCAGAAAAAATGGCACTTGTGGACATCCATTAACACTTGTTGGACACTGATGGAAACCAAACAGTGGATGTGAGCACAGTGAGGCAGTGGGTGGTGCATTTCAGCAGTGGCAACAGCAGTGTGAAAGATGAGCCATGTTCTGGATGGCCACATACAGCTGTCATGTCAGAGTAGTTTCAGTCCCACAAAAACAAGCAGATTACAACCAGGGAACTATGCATTGAGCTGAACATCAGCCTCAATGCACGGGAAATAATGTTGAAGTGTCACAAAGTCCATGCCAGGTAGGTCCCAAAGATGCTTACATAGGAATATAACAGAAAGAAAGTTGAAGATGACCGTTTCCTGGATCCCATCGTTACAGGTGATGAGACATGGCATCAGCACTACAAGTCAAACTCAAGAAAGTAATGTGGAGTGGCAACATGTGAATTCCCCATCCAAGAAGTTCAGTATGCAGCAGTCAGTGAGTACAGTTGTGAATTGCCCTTTGAGGTAGGAAAGGGACGGTCCTTGATTTCCTGGAACCACAACAAACCATCAATGCTGACTAAGCTCAAAGCTCAGATTTCCAGTCAGGTCAAAGACGATGACAACCTTTCTCTTCCAACACCATAATGCCAGGCTTCCATATCAGTTGGAAGACCATGGAGCAAATTGCTTGTCTTGGCTGGATTGTCCTACCCCCTCCAATGAATAGGTCAGATTTGGCACTTCTGACTTTCATCTAGTCCGGGCAATGAAAGATGGGCTACATGGGCAGCATTTTCCTATTTCCTAGCAATGATACAGTCATAGCAGCTATGAAACACAGTGGGGCACCTCTGCTGGTGCAGATTTTCATGAGCGTGGCTCTTGTTCATTACTGGTGAAAATGCAAAGCTAGTGATGGTGACTGTGCTGAAAAATGGTAGCTGAGAATATGCCCTATCAAGGTGTTATCTGCTCTTCGTATGGTGGAGGCATTACTCTTAGAGGAACCAATGTAGATAGCAGAATACAAAGAAGGAATAAATAACTCAAACCTTTTCCACAGAAAAAAGGTTGCTTAAGAGAATAGTTTCTGACAATTCTGGATTTATTTAATGACAGAAACCGTAACTTTATACATCAAACACTAAATAAAAACAGTAGTTGACAGATCAAATTTATGTACAAGAATTTATTACTAGGAATATAAATGGATACATCTTAGGAGCTTTATTTAAAAAAAAAATCAACTTAAATAATATCAACTGCATTATTAGCAGTCTTCAAATAGGTTGTGGGAGAATCTTAAATTAAGAGCTTTAGAAATCTAAAGGAAAACATAAGGCAACTGTACAAATACAGGAACAGCAAAGCAGGCACTGACACCCCCTGCTAATTTCATGCCATTCTGAAAAGGCAAGGCACGGTACATCAGGAAAGGGATGCCCCAATATTCAGCTTTGATATTCCTGTCTGTTTTTGCTTATGAAACAACTTTTCAGGTGGTTTTTCATCTGCTTTTTTCTTTTTTTTTTTTTAATGGCAAGCCATCACATCAGTTAAAGCACTTCTACAGGCTCTGAAATTTCGGTTTTTACTATATATTGGGCAAATAAATTAATGCACCAAAGATTAAAAGATTACACTGAGGTGCCAATAATATTCTTTGTAAGGTAACACGCTAAATATACAAATAATGTTCTAGCATTATTTACAGCTGTATTTCCTCAAAATTTCATCACTTAATAATTATTTGTCAGATACAAACAATGGAATAAGTTTTAAAGATTACCTAGCAGTCTATTCTGTTCTCATCATAATGGCAGTAAGAACTGTTAATTTACTTATGTCTTCATAATTTATAGCAGGATGGCTATCTCAAGATTCCTTTAGTATACAAAAATCGAAGCATTATAGCTAGCAGTACTTCTTCCCCAAAGTATTCCTCTTAGTTTTACTCAATTGGGTAGCCAGAAAAATAAAGAAAAAACAAACCCCACACTTGTAAAGGCTGCAGTATATTTAAATGATGACATTACTTCTCTGCAGGATGACTTTCACCTCTGAAATGGTCATCCACAGATTAACACAAATTCAAGGCAGGAACTTAGACTACCTTAAGGAAAAAAAAAAAGTCAACAACTGCTTATCTGCATGCTTTAAAAGAAAAAGAACAGTGTGCTGTAGCTTTGTAAGCAGATGCTCATAGGTAAATGTGATGAAAGGTAAAAATACTAATTCAAATGAAGTGGTTACTTTATCATGGATTTTTGCAGTGCTCCTCAGTGGATCTTTTTCATGGATACGCACATCTAACTTCATTTACCAAGTGTACCCTACAGCATTCCAGGCTTCCATGGGCACACTGGTGCCGTCCAAGTTGGAAAGCATTTGACAATGATAGAGGGACTAATTTAAAGAATGCAGTTCTGACTGTTCACATACATCCCATCATCTCCAACCAGACACATTTGTTGTTTAAAAAGAACTTAAAAATGAAAGAACCCACACCTTGAGATGCATACAGTACATAGTACTAAATCACAGACATTTCAACCAGGGCCAAGCATAGCTGTGAGTCAAGCTTTCTATTATGAAAACCTAGTAGGAATTTTTCAATCCACATAGTATAACACCAGGTAATTAGCTTGCCCTAGCATTTGTCACAGCAGCAGCAATAAAATTACCAGTCTCCAGAAGACATTAAGACCAATTTATTACACGATACTGAGATACTCATAATTCTCTACCCTGATACTGCTGTGTCCCCCATTTGGGAATTGCCAGAGCTCCTCCCATCAGCAAGTTACCAAATCAGATCATAAGTAGCAGGACTCCTTCAGTACAAACATACGCCCATTCTCAAAGAAATGTGCTGTTACATCCCTTTCACTCACGACTTTCTGTATCAAATTTAATGCAGAAATCACTAAGTTACCTGCTTTGGATACAAATAATAACACAGTTCCTTTACACATCTAAACATTATTCACCTAAACATAGTCGTGCATAGAGGATGAGGTGTAAGCTCCTCACTTAAAAAATGAAAGGCGGTTTACTGTAGAGTAGTATCTCTGAAATGGATCTCAGTAGTACTATTGTAGAGTAGTATCTCTGAAAAGTCTTCCAGGGAACTTGTGTTCCTCATCTCAGAGTACCACACCCTCAGACATCAGTGCAGTCCTGCCAGTAGCTTTTTGTGGAACTTTGGACCTGCTGCCCACAGACTTGAAATTTAAATGGCTTCTGCCAAACTGGGATTCACTGATTGCAGATGTCACATCTGCCAAAAGACAAAAGCCTCAGATTCTCTGTAAGTCACACACAAAGCACAGCTGAAGCATTTCATCATTCCCTTGTTTTGTGCAAGAGATGGAACCCAACTCTGGCACTTTGCTCACAAACTTGATGAAATGCACATTAAACAAAAGTTATCAATTGCTATATGTTTCTACATTTTAGTGCAGCTTCTTTGTACATGTTTTCAAATTTACAGCATGATACTTACCCAGTAACACGGGAAATATTATTAGTCCAACTGTTTTTTTTTTTAAACCAGACCAGTACAGACATCTTTGCCTTCAAAGCATCGGCCTGAACTGAAGCATTTAAACTTTTTCCCTGTAACACACAGTGCAATATTTCATAACCAAGAAATTCAGTATAGGGGATTAACTGTTTGAGAACAGGTGTCATTGTAAGAGCTTGGCTGCCCCATATGCTAAGACTCTGGCCCCCTTGCTCTGTCTCACAGGCTCTACTCACTCTGTCTCTGTAACATGGGCTACTTCTACTTCTACAGTTTCCATGGCCTGAGTAACTTCAGCCATTTTCTGTCCTTGCTGCTGCGCAAGTACATAATTTACTACCTGCATGATGCTTTGGTCAGAAAGAGTAGAGACTGATGAACATTGTTCAGTAGTTGCAACTGCTTCAATTGCCTCAAGCGTGTCTCCAGTCACCACCACAGTCTCAATCTCCTCACCACCAACGCTAATCTCAGTTTCTTGTTCCTGCATGTCTGCTGCTAAAATGCTGATGGCGTGCTCCACCTGCGTCCCCTGGTTATGAAACTGAAGAGTATCTTTTTCCAGCATAATTTTACAGGGTACGTAGTCCCTATGAAACTTGGTCATATGCTTTCTTAGCGTCCGGGCATCTATGTAAGCTTCGTTGCAAACTGGACAGACATACGGTCGTTCTCCAGTGTGCGTCCTCACATGGCGCTTCAGGGAGCGTGCGTCAGCCCAGGCGACTCCGCAAGTTAGACATTCAAATGGCTTCACACCTGTTCTCAAATGCAAAGCAGAGCAAAGCAGACTGAGCCTTTGTAAAACAATGAAGAATGACACAGAGGACAGCAGTATAACAGAACAGAAATCAGAGAAGCACAGCTTTTTCTGTACAAGAAAAGGATCTTGCTTACCTCTTTGGTAATGCAGTATAGTGCAAGGACCAGACATTAGGAATTCCCTTTCCACAAGTGCTCTTCACAAACTAGTGTTACTTCCCAAAAATTCCTTTTTAACATTCCTTTGCATGCAATTTCTTTCCTATTACATATGGCTTCTTAATTTAAAGCAGAGACGATTGTTTTTACTTGTGATTCTCTTTGAAAATGATGTTTTACTTAATAGAGTGTCACTTATATTCCCAGTCACACCTCGTTTCTGTAAGTCTTTCTAAACACACCTCTCATCAAATTTATTCTAGTTAGCTTCTAGGTCCCTCTACAGCTTTCTTCTTCCTCCTTCACTCTGCATACACTGAAATACTGCATGGGATGTGAAATTTTTATAATCTTGTAATACATTGGGAAGGTGACCAATTTCCAGTAGTTCCTTTTCTAAATTCAAACCAGCAGTTCTCTTGACTTAGAAATATTTTGTTAACTGCGTGCCCATTCCAAACTACTACATACAAACCTTTGCCAGATACACTGCTTTTTATCATTTTTAAAAGAAATAAAAATAAAAAATTCCTTTTCCATTAAAACTTGAGGAAGACAAACTGAGACTGTCCCCAAGCCACAGTAGTTTTAGAAAAATCCCAACAGCCATTTCTGGGGATCACTGCAAGCAAGGTAACTAATTAGGACAAGCCGAAAACTAACTGGCCAGTCTGTAAGAACTTCTGTGTCTCCTGCATCACGGGACAAACAGATCCAATGAAAATCCACAATAATCTCTGCAATATTTTTTAGGGGCTGGGAAATGTCCTGACTACCTGCTTTCTACATACCTTGATGATTGTTCATGTGTCTCCTGTATTCCCGGAGCTGTGTGAATTTTCTTCCACAATGCTCACAAACTCGTTCCAGGTTTTGTTTTGCTCTTCCTTTTTTTCCATGTGTGGCTTTCTTCACATGTCTTCTGTACAAAGCCTTTTCATAAAACTCTTTACCACACACATTACACCTAGAATGTTAAACAGGAGACCTGTCAGAACCATTATCCTGTCTTGTCTTATGTTCTGTGTATGTGTATGTACGTGTATGCTTGTCTTATGTTGCTTGAACAAAAATTAAACTTTAATTGATGTAGGTAAAATTTAATGGGAACACTGCTTCATATGACAGATAATTCCATAATTAAAAATGTGAAAGTCATATTTTCTCCTATTCACAGCCACAAAGCTTCCACTTACCACTCCAGAGCAGCAAGATCACATACAAAGCATTTTTAAACTAATTACAATTATCCTCTTATGACTTCCTATATATTAGCCCCAGGACCGTGCCAGCAAATTACCAGTTTGACTACACTATTTGAAATTATCTACCCATTCCCAAAAACTCAAGGCCCCAGTCAAGGACAAACAATAAGCACGTCTACCACAGATTACACAGTTCCTTGCTGACTAATTTAGGGCTGTGAAGCTGTATAATCTCATATATTTCAGTTAAGTACATTTCCTCTTACCTATAAGGATCTGTGACAGAGTGAGACTTGACATGAGAATACCAATCTTTCTTCCAACTGTAACATTTTCCACAGAACTGGCACTGAAATGGCTTCACATCTAAATGTTTATTCATATGCTGACGGAGATCTCTAGCTTCATAGAAACTCTTTTCACACCTGTAAAAGTAAAGGTTTTAGCACTGCAATGTAGCGTCATCAATATTGATACAATATTTGCTCAATGTACTGTATAGTGCATACAAGAACATTACAACACAATTGGCATGAGACTAGTTAAAAAATGTTTTCTCTCTCCAATGCATGTATTAACAAAAGCCTTTTTTTTAATTTTTCCTTTTACATTATTATTGCTTAGCACTTTACAAGTCCTGTTGTAGGCAAACAAACAGCTGTGTTTCAAACAGGAGCTGCTTTTAATCTTAATAAAAAAAGACACCACCACAGAACAACTTACTGAGTACACTGATACCCACGAACTTCAGGCTTTGGCTGATGTTTCTTTATGTGTTTACTGAGTCCCGATGCCCTGTGGAAAGATTTTCCACAGATGGTGCAAAGATACTTGGATTCTCCTGACAAAAACAAAACCAAGCATGTTACAAAGACAAGCCTCTATCTCTCTGGAATGTTTTGTGAGAGCATTATTTTATTCTCCTGGAATTTATCAGAAGGGATGAGAACACCTACAGATTGCAGATCATACAAATAATATCACATGAAAGAGGAAAACAATATAAGATGCAAGCTGTTTAAAGTAGGAATAAGAACTGAAGGATATTTCTCATATTGACTAAAAATATCTTTTACTAAAGTAATTTAGAAGAGCAGCAAATAGTATCTTCTTTCTTTATAAATGTTTAATTAGTACAGAAAATCTTGTAGAACATACATGGATTCTGAAGAAATTTAACTTAGCAAGTTGTCCTCTGAAAGCACAGACCAAAAGTGTATGTGCTCTGAAATATTCCAACTCCTTGTCTTTGTTGAGCTGATATAATACAGGCATAAACAACAAAAACACAGGAACACACTAAACATGACTCCTTGTTCTCATATATAGTATTTGCATATTAACCTTAAGCTATGGTGAAATACGCCCAGAAAAGGAATGCAAAATGACTGCTTACCTTTAAGTCAACAGGCTGACCAAAGGGAAAAACTACTTATTTCTAACTGTACTTTGTACACTGAAGAGCAATGTTAGCATTCACCAGCATACAAAAACCACTCAAAGTAAAAGGCTCCTCTTCCTTCTCACTTACCAGTATGAATGCTCATGTGTTCTTGAAGACTTCTTTTTGTGACAAAAGACTTCTCACACAAATCACACTTGAATTGTTTCTGCACTTCGTGAAGAGCTAAGTGCATTTTTAATCCATGCTTATATGTAAAGGTCTTTCCACAAACCTAAAAAGAAACCCAGATCCAAAAAACAAATAAATCTCAATACTTAAAAGACTGAAATGCTGTTATCTTCAAACATAGAAAAAAACTCCTGGATTTCTTAGGAACTAGGATGACCAAGCTTGCGATATCTTGCACGTAGCAAAACACGTCTGTTAAAAACAACAATGCTCAACCAAATACATTTTTTAGATTGAGAACATTAACTTTCAAGATTCCATTCTTTTCAATTCTACTTCTCAGTTTTGGACTACAAGAAATATCATCAGAAATGTTACAGTATTTTCTCCATTCTGTAATGATCAGAGAGCTGGAGCACCTCTCCTATGAGGAAAGGTTGAGGGAACTGGAATTGTTTAGCACGGAAAAGGGGAGGCTCTGGGGAGACCTCACTGCAGCCTTCCAGTACTTGAAGGGAGCTTATAAACAGGAGGGGGAACAGTTGTTTATGAGGATGGATAGTGATAGGACAAGGGGGAATGGTTTTAAACTGAGACAGGGGAGGTTTAGGTTAGATATCAGGAGAAATTTTTTCCACACAGAGGGTGGTGAGGCACTGGAACAGGTTGCCCAAGGAGGCTGTGGATGCCCCATCCCTGGAGGCATTCAAGGCCAGGCTGGATGTGGCTCTGGGCAGCCTGGGCTGGTGGTTGGCGACCCTGCACATAGCAGGGAGGTGGAAACTCAATCATTGTGGTCCTTTTCAACCCAGACCATTCTATGATGCTATGATTAATCTATTTTTTAGAACAGAGGATCGATATTAAAGTATAATAAAGGCGTTACTAAACTGATTACAGAATAAAATAATTTTCTCCTTACCTTGCAAGCATGTGGTTTTACACCAGTATGTTTGAGCATATGTATCCTGAGAGAATAGAGCTTAGGCAGAGTTCTCCCACATATATCACATATGAACTCCCGTTTAGTTCTCCCTTTCACTGAGGACACTCCTGTCTCTTCTACACCATCAGCTGCAGCATTCACCTCAGTCTTGCGTGTGTGTCGGACAAGATGGGCTCGCAGGGAGGCACCATACTGGAATTCTTTTTTACACAACTGGAAAAGAAAACATTACAACTTTACTTTGCCTTTAACATTTAAAAGTAATTTCAAAAAAGATAAATCAAGGATTTTAAGAGTAGTAATCCAATTAGGTAGGTCTACAGCTTGACTCCAATAGACGTTTTATCTCTGGTTAATTAAATGTTGAATTTTATAGCTAACTAAAGAATTGCAGATAGCTTCCCAATAAAGCTACAGCTTGCAAGCTAATCCTAACATAGTTGCAGATGTACTGCTATGGAAAGGAGGAAAATCCACCCCAGCACTATGAACAACAGTGTTCCTGATAGCATCATGTGACATGGGAGCATATGCATGTGGCTGCAGTGAATTTTACCTCCTCAGATCAGGGCTCCATCTGTCTTCTAAAATCTATGAGGAAAATAACAACACATACTAAAAGAGACAAGAAAAATATTTGTTAATGTTATTACCGAATGAATTTTAATAGCAAGGTTATGGACAAAGAACTTACTGGGCACTTGTAGTCTTTAGACCTTTCATGCTTCAGTGTGTGCATGATAAGTGCATAGCGCCGCTGGAACACCATTCCACACTCAGTGCATTTGTGCTGAGCTTCTACTTCGTTATTTTCTGCGGTCTCCCTTTTGGGCTGTTTCATTTTTTTCCCTCTCTGAACCAGCTTCATGGCAACCTACATCAGGAAAGCATAACCTGTGAATGAACTTTATTACAATACAATTCATACTTCCTCTGAAAGTCAGCACTAAAGCTTATTTCTTTGTTACTGTAACACCAACTGGTGTTGCTTAGTTTACACCAAGCTACTGGAAAGTAATGCCCTTTCTGTTTACAGCTATTGTGGTTTTAAAACAGGACCATTTTTCCCTACCATGACCTGATTATAATTAATTGTCTCCACTTCAGAGACAACTGACCCTTCAGCCCTGAGTAACCAAGTAACCCAGCTTGGCTAAGTGCAAGCTAAGGGATATGCAGAGAGGAACCATTAATACTTCCCAGCATAACTTCTACCAAACGTTTCCAACTATTTCTTTAAATCCAATATCCCCTTTTAGGATTTACTTCACAAATCATCAAATTACAGAAAAAAAACTGGCTTCAATCAATCTTACCAGCTAATGGGAAGAGTTAGTCACAACCTGTAAATAAGTTTACAACATTTAAGCAAAGTTACTTCCAGTTAGGGGTATTCTAACTTTTTTGTTAGGCAGTATTGGTAGCTTTACCTCGAGCTGGTAATTTCATTTTCCTTCATATAAACTTACTGACAGGCTCTTTAAAATTCAAACTTGGTATGATCAGGATGAAATTTCTTTTACTGGGTATTTCCCCTTCATGTTTCTGAGAATAAGGCAAAAGGAAAAACGTACCCTGCATCCCCATTTCTTCTCCTCATTCTCTCAACACATGAAAACCTATGCAGGTTTTTAAAACATGCTGGCTCTTATCTCACATCAACAAACTGAAACTCAACACAGGGATGTATTCAGTTTTACATTTTGCCATTGCTCTTAAAACTTATAAAACCTGGCCAAGTTGCAAAGCCAAACAAATCATTCAGTAGATGATTAGTAAGAGCTTCGAAAATTCATGCTTTATCCCTGGCATCTCCTGCCAACGGCCACTATTGCAATTCAAGGCAGCAGTATTTTTTTGCTGCAATTTCTCTGTCGTGTTATTCTTCCAGTATCAAAATTGGGACCTCAGGAAGGAGCGGTTCTTTCCTAATGCTCATATAACATCCAGCACCACGTGAGGAGTTGAGACAAGCACGAGACAAAAATGCAAAACTATGAAATCAATTATGAAATCTGAAACCTATTTTTGATTCAAATTGTGAACAATTATTTAAAACATTCCTCTGTCAAAGGCAAAAAACTTAAAATCTGCCAAGTAATTTAAGCAAAGCTTTTCCTGAAACTATCTCCAAGATAACCCCCTCCAAAAAGAGAAAAAACCCAGAAGTCATAAATACAGCACTTGGTATATTTGGACTATCCTCGTTTCAGTACCTTGGCTTTAATTTCTTAACCTGTTAAGAGACCTGTTAAGAGACTAATGCTACCATCTGCTAGGATAACAATAACAAATTACACCTCTGAGCCTGGGACTGGTAGATCTACAATGGGAAAACTTCACAGAACACTGGAAATTATCAGTTCTTTGTAACATGCAGTGAAGTGGAACAAATAAAGCAAAGATTACTCATCAGGGGTGCGACAGAGAGGCTGCCAGACCTTGTACATCCCACAGACTACTACCCACTGCTGCCATTTCATATAAGCTAAGGGAATTGCAATTGGTACATCAGCCTTAATGGCAGCCCAACTGAAATGCCTGTACACTAATGCACAGAGTATGGGGAACAAGCAGGAAGAGATGCAGGCACGTGCATGCCTACAGGGCTATGATGTCATTGGCATCATTGAGATATGGTGGGATGTCCCCCATGACTGGAACATAGGAATAGTTGGTTATAAACTCTTCAAGAAAGACAGGCAGGAGAGAAGGGGAAGGGGTGTTGCCACATCAACAACCAGCTGGAGTCCACGGAACTCCACCTAGGGACAGACAAGGAGCTGACAGAGCTTATGGGTTAGGGTTAAAGAGAAGGCAGGGGAAAGAGACATTGCAGTGGAGGTCTGCTACAGGCCATCTGATCAGGAAGACCAAAGTGGATGAGGCCCTCTGTAAACAGATAGGAGTAGCTTCGCATTCACAAAACATAGCCCTCATGGGAGACTTCAACCTCAATCTTCACCAGCAAGGGCTGTAGCCATACCACCTAAGCTGCAGAAAGCAAAGGGAAGAACTGGGAAAAGGAAAGATGATCTGCACGGTAAGTGAAGATCAGGTTCGAGACCATCTAAAGAATCTGAAGGTGCACAAATACATGGGACCTGATGAGATCCTTCCATGGGTTCTGAGGGAACCAAGAGATGAAGTTGCTAAGCCGCTATCTATCATTATTTGAAAGGTCATGGCAGTCTGGTAAAGTTCCCACTGACTGAAAAAGGGGAAACATAACCCCCATTTTCAAGAAGGAAAAAAAAAAAGATTTAGGGAACTATAGGACAGTTGTCTCACCTCCATGCCTGGCAAGATCATGGAGCAGATACTTCTGAAGGCCCTACTAAGGCACACGGAAAATAAAGACAAAGTGATTGGTGGTAACCAACATGGCTTCACCAACGGTAAGGCACGCCTGACTAACTTGGTGGCCTTTTATGATGGACTTACAGCATCAGTGGATAAAGGAAGGGCAACTGACATCATCTACCTGGACTTGTGCAAAGCATATGGCAATGTCGCACATGGTATCCTTGTAACCAAATTGTAGGAAAATGGATTTGATGGATGGAGCACTTGCTGGGTAAGGAATTGGCTGGATGGACACACTCAAAGAGTTGCAGTCAATGGCTCATTGCCCAATTGGAGACCAGTGACAAGCGGTGTACCTCAGGGATCAGTTCTTGGACCAGTGTTATTTAACATCTTAGTTATGGGCACACTTAGTGATGGGCACAGTGGGATCAAGTGCACCCTCAGCAAATTTGCAGACTTGCCACCGAGCTGAGTGGTGCAGCTGATACACCAAAGAGAAGGAATGCCATCCAGAGGAACCTGGACAGGCTTGAGAAGTGGGCCCATGCCAACCTCACAAAGTTCAGCAAGGCTAAGTGCAAGGTCAGGGTCACCAGGGTCAAGGCAATTCCAAGCAAAGATACAGATTGGGTGGGGAATGGCTTGAAAGCAGCCCTGAGAAGGATTTGAGGGAGTCAGTTGATGAGAGACTCAATACCTGGAGTTCTGTATCCAGTTCTGGGACACCCAGCACAAGGACATTGAACTCTTGGAGTATGGCCATGTTGGAGTAGATGGCAGGCTGGGAGATTTGGGGCTCTCTGGGGGGACCTTACAGCAGCCTTCCAGTACCTGAAGGGGGCCTACAGGAAACTGGGGAGGGACTTTTTATTATAAGGGCAGGTAGCAACAGGATGAGGGAGGATGGTTTTAAACTGGAAGAGCATAGATTTAGACTAAGTATCCGGAAGAAATTCTTTACTGTGAGGGTGATGAAACACCAAAACAAGTTGCCCAGAGAGGCTGTGGATGCCCCCTTCCTGGAAGTATTCAAAGGCCATGCTGGGTGGGGCTTTAAGCAACCTGGTTTAGTGGGAGGTGTCCCTGCCTATAGTAGAGGGATGGAACTAGATGATCCTAAAGGTCCTTTCCAACCCAAACCATTCTACAATTCTAGGCTACTCTCTCACAAAAACAACCAACAACAAAAAAACCCTAACACTCACTGAGATCAATGTCACATAACCATGTACACCAAAACAGGAAAGGCTCCTGAAGGGGACAGAATAAGACCTCTGTTTCATTAAAAGAAAATATATATATATCTAAGCATTTACTGTGTCTGAGAGCTTGCTTATTAATATCATTACTCTTTTTTTCATTACATTAACTAGTTCCAATCTGAAGGTAGCAGGGCTGGATCATTGTGGTTTACGACCGTCTTAAGATCTATCTAGGATGTGAGTCTTAACAGATGTAGGTCTGACTTCAGTAATGGATCTGTATATCTACATATTTGTCTATCACTGACATATACATGTGCCACCTAAGAAATAAATCTGCAGAATTTAAGGGAGTAGATACACCTTCTCTCCAACCATAAGAAGCTACGAGGGTGATACTCAAGGCTAAGAATAGCAAGCATTCCAAAAATCTCCAATCTGGAAACAAGGTTGATACTCCCCCCCACAACAACGGTCACATATTAAGTTACTTCAGTTTGCAGTAATATTGATTTTTCAAAAAAGAAAACACTTAAAACATTTGCCAGACAGTGCTTGGAAATGAGAAACAGTCTTTTCAAATTGGTTTGGAAACACAGACCTACGACCACCAACAAGTCTAAACAGAAGAATACCTGCTGTATTGCAGATTTAGGATTTGTCTTTCTGTTCTGCAGTTTCTTCTCGATTCCTTTATGCAATCTGATGTATCCACCTTCACTAACAGACCGCTGCCGAAGCTTACTCTTGTAAGTGTCATCCTGACTGGAAGCCAAGCTTTCCGGTGGCGAAGCTGAAAGGCTCTGTTCTCTACTTTGCCTGCCATGCTTTTCCTTAAGCATTTCTGAGGTGTCTTCAGAAACAGTTTCTGCATTTACTTTACAATTTTCATTTTCATCTGTCTCCTTTTCCAACAGACTTTCTGTATCCATGGCTTCCACAGCCGATGGCTCAGACTGCCTGGCAGACATAGGGCTATTTGAAACGCTCTCTACCAGCTGCATTTTGACACCATTTTCAATTGCTTCAGACTGCTCCGCAGGCTTTGAAAGATCATCAGGAGAGGCCTCCACAGGCCCTGGAGGTGGGACGCCAGGCTGGGATTTTGCTTTCTCCTCTGGCTCAACAGAGGAAGGAGCTCCATTCACAGCTGCTGTCACTTCATTGGCTGTCAGCTCTACTGGCAGAGGTTGCTCAGCACCGTCCACAGGAGGCATCTCAACTGCAGTCTGCTCTGTTAAATTCTGTGTTGATTCTACAGTTTGAATATCTCCCTTTTGGTACACTGTAATTTGTTTCTCTTCCATTTGTTTGTGAACATTCTCACAGATTTCAAGAACCTCTGACATAAGGAGATGCCGGGCAAGCATGGCCAGTTCTGCCATACTACAGAAGTCAAAAGTTAATTCTGAAGTATAAGCAAATTCCAATAGTGGAAGGAAACTTGATTTGCAAAACCCTACCAAAAACAAAACAGAAGATTAGAGCAAACACTTATGACCCCCCCCAGTTACACCAAAACACCCCATGATAGATACAACAGTTCACCTTTGATGTGGTTAAGTCTGAAATATAGAGTGATACATACCCAACATGAAACCCCCCTACTCAAACCCAAATCATCATCACACAAAAACATCCTCCTTACCTATTTTGTTCATGGACAGTCAACTTTTTTAATAAGTAAAACAGAAGTAGTTTCACGATAAAATTCTGAAGAGGATTGTTTGAATATCTTTGAAGCAAATTAATCCCAATTTAACCCGAGTTTTTCTGAACTGCTACATTCAGAAAGCACTAAGAGTTAAGTAACAACTGACGCTACAGAAAAAGAAGGCTAAAAAGTGGCCAGCGGGGGGAAAAAAAAAGAAACAAAAGCTTGCAAAAAAGCATTTGGTATAATTTTTCACAGTTCAATAAGTCATACATCTAATATTTAGGGAACCTTCTGGACTATCATATATGTTCATTCATTCACTGCCTATTGTTTATGCAAAGACAGATGGATAAGAAACCACCAGGAAAAGAATGGAACACATGCAATTTCTGTACGATATTCTTCATCACTACAAAGCTACTTTTTAAGCATTTATTTTTGAATCATTTCCCATCTTCAAAGAAGCAGAAGATTTGAGAAAGAAGCAAAAATATGGGTAGTGATGTTTTCCAGACATGAGACAATTTAGTATTTGCTTCTTAATTTGTTGAGAAGCCAGTGAACATCCCTTCTTCATGTCTTCTAACATTTAAAGTCTGGGACTAAGGTAAGAAGAAAATGCATGTAAACAAGCTAAAAAGAAGAAACCAAAGATTCTAAGAAATTAGGAGGTGGAATTCCATTGTCAATTCAATATGGGAGATCAGATATGCAAAACCAGAGCAACTACTTAAGCATTAAATGCATACAAAATATTTAGAAATTAAGAAGAAAAAAAAAAAGCAAGATAAAGTATTTGGTTGTCTCAAACACTCTGAAGAGACTAAAGCAAATACTGTACACCTTCATATATAACAATGTTTACCTTTGAAACCCACAACAATTTACCTGATAGATCCACTACAGCTTCATGACTAGTGACAGCTCCCTTCTCAATGAAGAGCTCTCGGAAGTACTCGCTGTTGGCTGCCAAGACAGATTTGTGAGCTTTGTACTCCTCTCCTTCAATCAGCAGAGTCACATCACAGAACTGATTGGAAAGCCTCTGCTGATTCAGTTGGTTTAAGACTGACAGACAGTGTTTGGAAGACGATTGCTTCACAAGGCCCTTACTGTCAACCTGCCACAAACAACATTACGAGAACTTAATTACACTTAGACTATGTCATTCTTTCAGCATTCATACTGAAACACAAAGACAATTATTTGCTGTAACCATAAAAGTAGTTCAAGACTGTATAATCTTACTATCATTCTCTTTCTTTAGACATGCCAAATCTCACCCTCCAAACAGTTAAAACAAACAGGAAACATGGGAAGACAATCAGTTCCTTTACTGTATTTTTCAATGCTGCAACATGAAACTGTTTCTAGACTCAGTAGCCTTTACACATGTGAACCCCTGCTTACCAGCATATATCTTATATATAAACATAACACAGTTTATTAAGTAACAGATATAAATATCATAAGAATCTTATATGGAATACTTCACTTATACGTCTGCAGTTCATTTTCCCTCAAGTCTCACGCGCACATACAGAAATTGAAGTCATTTTATTTTCCAAAGACCACCTAACCTACTATCACTGGTTTCATGTCACATATACCAGTCACCTGCTTTCACATACTGAATATCTTTGCCAAATTACATGTCATCATTATCAGATTATCATAGCAATGGAAAACAGATATACAACTAGAAATGCATTAACATCTTAAATACATTCAGAAGTAAACAACGATACTTACAAATACCAGCTCATGTTTTGCTATTGGCTTCTTCTTCACAGGCTTTGGGGATGCAGCTGGGATTGATGCCGCATTACTCACTTCATCATCTGTTTCATTACTGTCTTCATGAGATTTTACATCCAGTCCAAGCTCTTCCAGCATTTCTGAAGGATCTGACAGAGATCTGGAACGATCTAGCTTTTCCTGGCACTTGCTGCATTCTTTAATGTAATCTTTAACCTGCTTAAGAATACCTAAGGAAAATTAACAGAAGTTAATTAGGTTTCTAATCTTCATTCAATTCACCTTAAAAACATAATTAAAATTGTGACTAGCAAAAATATATTAAACGATTATTTAAGAAAAATGAAGTCAGTTCTCTATCCTTTCTCTTTTTACCAGTTCTATCACACTATTGTATGATTTTTAAGCTAGAAAAAAAAAACATTTTAATTTACACATTCATTATATAAGAAACCCAAAACAATGAAAAGTGTAAATGGATCCTGCAATTCGTTCCACACAAATGGATCTCCCTTTGTCCTCACTAGAGAACAAAAATTAAAAAGCTTACATAAAGGCTCTTGCAAAACTGGGACCAACTGAATTACAGGCAATGACACTGGTATGTATAATTAACACCGATTTAAATCAGCTGCTTAGAATCTAGAAGTTTAAAGAAATTCTTCCCTCCAGTACTTTATGAGATGTAACCAAGTAATTTGCGATACTCAACAGTTCCTAACCTCAGCATCACCTTTGAGACACGAAGGGGTTCTAGAGAACAGTTTTGAACCCAAATTCATTTCCTCCACAAGGTCAGCATAAGACCCCATAGAATCCATTCCTTTATGCTTCAAAATCTATCACATGCCAGTTGTATGTGACTAAGGCTCATACTATTGTGGAACATGCCATTTTCCACCATTAGACATACATTCCTGTTAAGGACTGGCAAAACATAGACCTCAAGCAACCCAAGACATGAAAACACAGGCCATTTGTGCCCATTTCATGTTTATGTTTCCTTGATTCCAGCTAAAATGTGGGCAGGACATGAGGTCTCCTGTCTGCAGATCCCACTTCTAATACCATTCTCAACCCTTGAGCCACATTCCAGCCCATTGGTTCCCAGCTACAACCCCAGTAGGTCAGCATCAATCTAGGAATGATGAATGACTGAAAGTTGCTGTTCCCTAACTCCAAGAGAGGATCATCACAGCAGGGAAAGCACTGTCTTCACAGAGAGAAAAAATAAAATGCACAAATTGAAAGCTAGGTGTGAATTTTAGCATTCTCGTTATAAGAGATGTAAGGAAAGATAGGTAATACAAATAAAGCTACCTAATAAAATTAAAAGACACAGAATGTCCTATTTTGACAAACAGAAGATAAACTGAGGTCCATTAAGAATACATGGATGGATGGGTGCCAAGGATAGCAGCAGATGCCACAACAGTCTGATGTTGGGCAGACAATGGGAACCTACATGAAGGCAAGGAGACCACCATTCAGAATGTGTCTACCAACTTGGAGACTCCAAATCCTTTTTCACATTGAAGACCTTTGACTCAACAATATCTGGACTGGAAGGATGGGCTGCAGCTAGAGTATGAATCCTACAAATTAAGACAGAGAAAACTAAAGCTGCAAAGGCAGATGTTAGGGAAAAAATATTTATTCAGAGCGTGGTGAGGCACTGGTACAGGTTGCCCACTGAAACTGTGGATTCCCCATCCCTGGGACTATTCAAAGCCCAGATGGATGGGGCACTGGGCCCTGATCTGGTGAGTAGTAGCCCTGCCTACAGCTCGAAGATCTTTAAGGTCTCTTCTGAGCTAAGCCATTCTACGATTCGCTTATTGACAGCTGAAAAAAAGCAGAACGAGCGACGCAGGATGAACAGAAAGCAGGCCTTGGGCAACCGAGAAGGTGGAGATTTGTTTGATGGATACCTCAGACTGAAAGTAGAACACCAGCTCCGTAGGGAACACAGATCCCAAGCTGTTGGCTCAGCTGCAAGAAAGCTATAACTGGGAATTATTGATGTTAACGCAGCAGTGTTCTTAACTGCTGTGACATCACTCCGCTCCCAGCTGGGGGTGAGCTCTGTGCCTGCAGCTTCTCATTGCAAAGAAACGGGCAAATGCAACGGCGAGTGCAACGACCACACTCAACAGCGGTGCTGCTGGCGCGCCTCCGACAGCGGGGCCGACACCCTAAGGCCAACGGAGCCTTGAGCAGCACCGAGCACGAGCCCTCTCCCAACACATCCCCCTCTAAAGGGCGAAGTCCCCCACTCCCGGAGCGCCGGCCGCGAGGCGGCGGTGCACGCAGGCGCTGCCCCTCAGAGTCCCAAAGGCGACGAGCACGGCAGCGCCTTCCCCTCGCGTGCCCCCCGCGCTCACCTCGCCACCAGTACTTCTGCGACAGCCCCTGCCAGGTCTGCAGCCGGGTGCGGTGCGCGCCGTCGGGCGCCAGGTGGGCGGCGCGGATGAGGCGGGCGCGGCGCTCGGCCTGCAGCACCACCTCGAGCTCGGCGAAACGCTGCTGGTCCCGCTGCCGCCGCTGGTAGTAGAGGGTCCCGCCGCGGACCACGTAGCAGGCGGCCGCTTTGCGGATCTTCCGCTTGGCGTTGCCCTCCGTGCCCGGCGCGTAGGGCTCCCGCTCGTTGGTGAGGTAGCGGAGGATGGCCAGGTAGCTCTCCTCGCTGGACATGGCGAGACGAAGGGGCGCGGGGCCGGGCTCCCGCTCCCGGGGCCGGCCGTGTGCGGTGAGCCCCGGGAGAGGGGTGCCGGGAGGCCGCGGGGATCCGCGTGTGGCGGGGTGGGCGCCGGCCGCCCCCGGGCGTAGCGAGGGGGGGGGGGGGAACGGGCGGGCGGCGGGAGCCGGGCCTGAGGGGGAACTGGAGTTTCGCGGCCAGCGGCGGCGGGAGGGAGGAAGAAGCTCGGGCAGCAGGAGCAGCGGAAAGACAAAATGGCTGCTGCACAAGAGGAAGTGACGCCAGCGGCCCGCGCGCCGCGGCGGGGGCGGGTGAGCGTGCGCGGGGAAGGGATAGAAAGAGCGGGACCGCCATCTTAGAGCCGGGCACGGCGCAGGCCGGGCGGAAGGCTGGTGGCGGCCATCTTAGATGTGGGCGAGGGCTTTGAGGGCTGAGAGCGGCCCTGGCTGGGCCTTCTGAGGGCGTGTTTCAGTACCCTGGCCGAACAGCTGGTTATCCGTCGGGTGGTACGGGGCTGGCAGAAGCATCTCAGAGACGGACGAAGATCTGAGTACCGAGTATGGGGTGAGGCTGGTGTGCCTGGCCTCAAGAAGAGGTGGCTCCATGGGGGCCTTGCTGTTCCCCAGCTGTCTCATCAGAGGGTGCAGGAAGGGTGGCAGGCGGGCTCTTCTGAGTTGTGCAGTGGTAGGCAACAAAGACAGGTTCGTGCACAGAAAGTTCTCCTTGTATATATGATGCTTTATTGATTTATTTCATAACCATGGTAGTTATCAAACACCGGACTAGGCTTTCTTATGAGAAAGGCTCAACTGAGTTACAGCCCCGAGCAACCTGATCCTATCAAGTGTCCTCTGAGCAAGGGGTGACCTCTAGAGGACCTCTTCAATTTAAGTTATTCCATGTGTCTATTAAAAAAAATAAAATTAAGCATTCCCTTTTTAGCGATTAATATTTAATCGAGGATCAATTACGTTGCATTAGGCAACCACAGTGACTTTTATTTATTTACTTATTTTTATTTCTTTGTTAAATGCATGGCATTATGTCTGTTAGAGGTGAATAATGTGCAGCTGACTACAGCCTGCCTCATTCATTAACATTGTATCTCACAGAAGGAGTAACCTGATGGACTGTTTTTCCTTACCCAGTCTCACTGTACCCGTCAGAGTTCATAAATAAACAGCAACAAACAGTAATCTTATAGCATTCTTACACTTCACTACAGTGACCTCAAGCATCCAAAGCCCGCAGACTTCAAGACTTGAACTGTCGTATCTGACAATCAATTCCTATGTATCACTCGTGGCATTACAAGCAAATTGTTTCTAATGGCTTATCTCCACTTTTCAGCTAATGAACTTTACATGCAACTTTTAAGACTAGCTTTGGCAGGCATGTGTGCAAGCAATATCAAAAGACAAGTGATAAAATCAAGTTCTAATAGTTATTGCTAGCAGAAGTAACTCAGTAGTGGTGTATATGGTTTGAAATTCTCCTCCCTGTCAAGTTTCTGGCTTCTTCACTTTAAAAAGTTTGGTGCTAGTTTAAAAAGAGCCTTCAACTGAGTTCTAAACAAGAGTAGCTTCTACACTCTTATAGCAAAAAACACTACTACTAGGAATATACTGGTGCAAATTCCACTAATGCATTCAATCAAACTGGACCTACTGTATAAGGGTTGCAAACTTGATGGGACTTGTAGTCTAGTTTATTAATGAAACCTGAATATAACTTAAAATAACACCTGTCACTCAAAGCATTAATTACTGTTGTTGCATTATTGAAGTCTAAAAGATCCAGAGAAAGCAAAACTATGAAAAAGAGTTTATTTCTTAGCTAATGTAATAACATAACAAAGAAAGCCCTCAAAGCTCTTCAAAGCAGCTGTGAAGTGGCAAACGGACTGAAAAACCAAACAGTCGTGCATTTTAATTTTCAAGAGCTTTGAGAACTTAACTGACTGTACTAAAAGTGTATTCTTTATTGGCGTTTGCCAAGTGTAATGCCGTTCTGGATTTTTAGTGTGGGTAGGGCTGAGAGATGGTAAAATGCCTGGAGTGTAAATCTTGAGAGGAGTAGCTGAGGGGCCTGGGATTGTTTATTTGAGAGGAGGATCAGGGAGGATCTTATCACTCTCTACAACTACCTGACAGGAGGTTGTAGCAAGGTGGAGGTCAGCTTCTTTTCCCAGGTAACTAGTGATAGAACTAGAGGTAATAACCTTAAGTTGTGCCACAGGAGGTTCACATCAGCTAATAAGAAAACTTTGTTCACAGAGAGTGGTCAAGCACAGGAACAAGCTGCCCAGGGAAGTAGTGGAGTCACTGTCCTTGGAGACATTCAAGAACCATGTAGATGTGACACTTAGGTTTAGTGAGCATGATGGTGACAGCAGTCAGAACTGGCGATTGAGGTCCTTGAAGATTCTATGTAGCATCAATAAATGGAGAATCAATCCAGAGGATAAAAAAGTTCATTTTCTCCTATACTTCTAGTAAGTTAAAAAACACTGTTTTCCCAAAGCTATTACTACCCAAACCTAAGGGGAAGTTTGGGCACACTGCCTGCAAGACATAAGTCCTAAACCAGAGAGCTGTGTACCTTACATAAACAATTTAGATAGCCATTCTGCCTGGTAGTGGGAGAGAACTACTAAGGGATCCCATCTCTGCATTGTTTATTATGAGTCTAAATGAACTTGAAGTAAATATATACCAAGAACTCTTTCCATATACTGGTTTAGGTAAGAAGGTTATGCTCTCCTTTGCCACTTTTCTGACCAATATATCTGTACATTGCTTATCATTTTCCATATCCTTCACCAAGTTCATTCCATCTGCACCTTGGCTTTCCTGATCCCATCTCTGCACATCTGTACAGCTGCACTATATTCTTCCTAGGCTGCCCATCCCCATTTCCACAGCCTATATTTTTCCTCATCCATCAGTTTGGCCAGCAGCTCCTTTCTCAGCCATGCCAGTATTGACTCCTCAGCTCTTTTGCTGATAGATGGAGAGCTTTTGTTCTTCTCAGAAAGGCATCCTTAAAGAGCTGCCAGCTCTGTTCTGGTTTTTTTTGTCTCAAAGGAGTTTCACACTGTTTTCCCAGAAGATATCTGGGCAGTAGCAGTCTCCTACCAGGATGAGAGTCTGTGAGCATGACACCTCTTGCAGCTGAAACCGAGTTTTGTCAACAGGCTCCCTTTGTTACAGGTGACCTATAAGAGAACCTAACCAGATGTCCTTTAATGCTTTATTGGTCCCACATTTTAACCCACAGGCTCTTCTCCTGGTAATGGTTGTTTCTTATAGGCAGCTCTTCTGTCTATCCGCTTCTTAACATAAGAAGGCAACTCCACCACCTTTCCTACCTTGTCTATCCCTTCTAAAAATCTTGTAGCCCTCAACTGTTGTGTTCTAGCTATATGATTTATTCCCACCAACTTTCAGATAGTAATTTTAAGCTTATTCAACGTGGTTTTAAGCACTAACTACATCATACTTGCAGAATGGACACATTAAGTCAAATAGTGCCATTTAGCTTACTAAAAGCTCAAGGAAAAAGTGCAAGGCAAGACCTTAATAAGCTTTGCCTAACAAAGGCTTCCAGCACTCAGTGGTCTTGTTACTTTCTGGCTGATGAGTTGAATCTCAACCTGTTTAACAGTCATGTGGTTCATGAAATGTTCATTTCTGAAACCATTTTTCCTTTTATCCTGTACAACACCTTGCAAACATCTGTTTCATAATGCAAGAAATATACTTTATGTCACAGACTGCACTATTTCACATCCCCTCAGTTTGCATTCTACATCTCTATGCCATTTGATATTCATGTAGAAGTTTATTCTGCTTGCGTACATATCAGCTCAATCCTTCCTGGTGCCTGGACTACTGTATTCATTTTAAGACCTATGAAGTGTCTTCTAGCATAGCAGATCCTTAAAGGAACTGAGCATTTTATGGCATGAGGGTGTTCATTGGTCTTTAATTCTCTTCAGCCCATCACACAGTTGAAAAGAATGTGGCACAAGTTGCGAAAGCAAGTTAGATGTTTATTCAGTATGGCTAACAGTCTGGCAAGCTAGCGCTTTCCACCAACACGGGGAGCAGAAACCTTGACTGGTTTCACAATTTTCTGCTTAGGTGCTGCCTTTGTTGGAGCCTGCGAAGAAACAACAGCATATGAGCAAAAAGAAACAAAGTATCCACATCACTGAAACTGTCCCTGTGCTACAATTGCAATTCTTTAAATAAATGAGGCAATCTAAAAATCAGATCAGAGTAAACAGATTGTTACTACATGTGTCACTATAAAACTAAAATATGGATGATGCCAACCTTCAGCATTAGGTCAGAAGCAGTACTGAAGAGCATGCTAACACTCACCGCCACACTGTTACCAAGTTTCTAATGTCACATCTAGGCAAGTCAACATCTACACATCATTGGCATCTGGTCAGAAAGTAGTTTTACTGTAATATATACTCTCCCTCTAAGAAATGGTTTGTTCTGTTCAGCAGTTCCCATGCATCTCTATTGCATTAGCTTGGTCAGTATGCTTCCAGATCAAAACAGACAAATTAAAACAAATTCCCAATGAAGTGCTGCAGCAGTGTTACAACATGGCATATTCCAAGTATACCCACTGCATCCTACCTTTGCAGCAGAAACAGCTGTTTTCTTGGTGGCCTGCTTAGCCTTCTTGGCTTCTTTTGCAGCCCTATTAATTCACAGAAAAAAAAAAGCTAATTATTCATGTCTGCCATTCACTGTTTCTTTGTCTCAACCATTGTTAAGAGCTCCCTAAGATCAGGAAACAAAGGCATTATCTCAGGTTTATCCCTTGCATTCAAGGCCTCTAGCAAGACTACTACAGAGACAACAGAACTGTGTGTGACAAAAGCAGTATTTTCACAAAGGAAGAGAGCAAGAAACCCCTCTCTGCTCATAGTAACTCTTGCTGAGATTACTCAGTGTTGCCTCCAAATATACTGATCCCCCCCAAAGTGCTTGTAATACACAGAACTCAGCTAGAGCTCAACATCTTGCAGGAAAATGCATTGGTGGTATTTTAAACACCCAAGGATAGCCCCAGACACCTGATTTCTCACCTGATAGCTTGTTCCCTCTGTGCTTTTCGGACTTCAGGCTTCTGGTTTCGCTTAGCCATAATCTCAGCTAAGGATGCACCAGTAATAGCTCTCTGAAACTTAACAGCACGGCGTGTGCGCTTCTTTTGTATCTCTTCCTAAAATGAAGGAATACAAAGACAATTAGCAACATAAGACATAAAATAAAAGGCTAAAGACAATTACAGAAACAAGCTGTTATTAAGACTGAAGGTATTACCAAGTTGTGTACAGAAGAATTTTATTCCTCATTTTGGACATAAACAATTCACTGATTTGCCAAAGCAGACCATTAAGTCATCGACTTTGTTTCTCCAAATGAACAAGTGTTGAGTCAGTGTTTCCACGTAAACCTTTGTAACTACTCTTTTGCTGTGCAATGTTAAGCAAGACACTGAAAATACCTATGCTAACAGGCTGTATTTTTTCAGTGCAGTGACAACTGCTTAACAATGACATTCTGCTAAGTTAGAATCATAGAACTGTTTCAGCTAGGAGGGACCTTTAAAGTTAATCTAGTCCAACTCCCCTGAAGGAACAGGGACATCTACAGCTACATATGTAAGTTCTCAAGGTTACATGAGCATTTCCCTCACTCATCATCCCCCCTATAATCTGATAATCAGTATTCTATTACAAAATTCTGGAATCCTACAATCCAAATAATTAAGCAGTTCGCAAATTAATCACTGTCTGTAAAGCTTTTTCAAATGAAGCTGTTTAACATGTATAATTCAGACAAATGTTAAAATTTGATGTACCTCCTGGGGTTCTGAGGGGACCCTCAGACATAATTATGTATAGTTATAGCACTTTTGCTGAAGTGTTACATTCCAAATATAAAGCAACATACAAACTTGAGCTTGCACGCACACTTTCACCAAACTGACCACCTTGTTCCGGTTATATGGGTCATACTTTTGCTACCCATCAGCATACTGCAGTTATCTCCATTCTAACAGACCACTTAACAATTTTTTTTCTGGTGGAAAACTTGAGAGCAGCTTTCATTGGTATATACTTACTGACTGTCCTTTCTTGTGCTTACGCCTATATAGAACAGTCCAATTGATTTGACGGGGGTTTCTCTTGGAAAGGAATGCAGACTCACATTTTGCATTCAAGAACTGGAAAACCTAGGAAGCAAAGGAAGTATTTGTGTAAGCTTCATTTCTATGAAAGACGCTGTCACACTTTATGCCATATCAAGTAATTATTTGATTCAGTGATGCTTTTTTATCTCTTTACACAGATGACAGTTATTTCTCAATCCAGCTTCTGTCCCCAGATTTCAAGGTTTTTTTGTTCCTTTGATTGAACTACCTCATTCCATTAAAAACCATCCACATAAAAATATTTGTCCACGCAGAGTTAGAGTCACAGAGTTGCATAGAGCTGAAGGTCAGAAAAGACCTTAAAGATCACCAAGTTCAACCACAACCTAACCATACTACCCCAACTCTATCAACCCTCTACTAAATCATGTCCCTGAGCACCACATCCAAACCGTTTTTAAACGCATCCAGGGATGGTGACTCAATCACCTCCATGAGGAGCCTATTCCAACCCTTTCTGTAAAAAAGTTTTTCCTGATATCCAACCTAAACTTACCCTGGGACAACTTGAGGCTGTTTTCCCTCACCAACCCCACCCTTGCTGTAATCACCTTTCATATACTGGAAGAGAGCAATAATGTCTCCCCTCAGCCTCCTCTTCCCCTGACTTAATAGCCCAGTTCCTTCAGTCACTCCTCACAGGGGACATTCTCTAAGCCCTTCACAAGTCTTGTTGCCCTTCTCTGGACCTGCTCCAGCACGCTCTGATGCTATTTTTCTGAGTTAAGCTCACAGTGTCCCCCCCCCTTATCCACACCACATTGTTGTGCTGTACTGTACTCAAGGTGCAGCATAAACAGCCATATTCAGAAGTGCACAAGTGTTTGTTCTCAATTAACTATGTACTTTTTGTATGTGAGGGTTACAAGTGGAAATAAGCAACACTTCAGGGACCAGCACTGTTCAACTCCTTCTTGTCTAGAGGGAACTGAAGGCAAAATTAAGGGCCTGATTTGCTACTAGTTGCCAGCTTTAAGTTTCTCAGTTTCTGAAGAGATCACCTCAAGAATCAGTCAGTCCAGTTCTTTAGCTATCATTTCCTATGACACGCTGCAAAGTAAGACCACAGCACTGGAACTTTAAAGACACAACAAACAGAACAGTTGGGTTGGAAGGGACCTCAAAGCCAGTTCCAGCCCCCTGCTGTGGGGCAGGGCTGCCACCCATCAGCTCAGGCTGCCCAGGGCCCCATCCAGCCTGGCCCCAAGCACCTACAGTGACAGGGCACAGCTGAATCTGGACAGCCCGTGCCAGTGACAAGAACTACAGCAAATCTTCACAGACATAAACATCGAATCTCCACCCTTATCACAAGGAAACCAGCTCCCAATGACCCTTACACAGCACACTAGATACACGTCCCGTTGGCTCAGCAGAGTTCAGCGTTAGAAGCAGACCGTTTAACTAACACTTTCTACAGCAGACGCGCTAAGCCACCCCCCCACCCCACAGCCGCACACGGACTCAGGCTTGCCGGCTCGCACGGTTCCCGCGAGCCCGGCCCGCCGCGCACTGACGTCATCAGCACCGCGCAGCTCCCGGCAGCTCGTCGCCGGCACCGCACCCGGTTCCCTACTCGGCAAGGCGAGGCCTCTCTTCCCCGACGCTCCGCCAGCCGCGCCGCGGCCTCACCTTGCCATCCGTACGGGCGTAGCGGCGGCCGTGGCCCGGGTAGATCTTATACCCGCTGAAGCTGCACAGCTCGACCCTGCGGAGGAGACAACAGTTAGCACTAAGCGCGGACCCGCAGCAGACGGCTTTGCAGCCGTCCCGCGGCTTCCTCACGGGGGATGGCGATGGATGGAGCGGCCAGGGCCGCAACCCCACTCACTTCATGATGGCGGCGGGCGGGCCGAAAAGGACGGGGGCCGGCCGGAAGCGGGCGTGGCGGCGGCGGCGCGGGGCATGCCGGGAGCGCCCCGCCTGCGCAGGGCCCGGCGGGAGGGCGCGGGTCGCGGAGCGGGGGTCGGCGTGGGAGCTTCCGCCGGCTGCCTCTGGGTCTCCTTAGGTGTCTCTGCGCGGCCCTGCGAGCGAGGGCAGCGGGTCTACGGGGAGATAAATTAATCGCCGTAGCGACGGGAATCTTCTCGTCGAGGAGCGAGGCGGCCAATCGGCGCTCAGCGTCCGGTTGCCTGGCGGCGTCGGCGAAGAGGGAAGCATGGCGGCCACCGGAACGGCGGGCACGGGAGCGGCGGCGCGGACCGAGCCCGCCTCGCCGGCTGCAGGGGGTGAGGGGATCGCGGCGGAGGGCGGCCGGCGTTTGTTTGGGTCGCCGTTTTGCGGCGCCGAGGGGCTGGGGCGCGCGGTGCA
This sequence comes from Perdix hodgsoniae, assembly GCA_035772895.1. Classification (NCBI taxonomy): domain Eukaryota; kingdom Metazoa; phylum Chordata; class Aves; order Galliformes; family Phasianidae; genus Perdix; species Perdix hodgsoniae. Next base: position 6,800,413 of record JAPSGF010000016.1, read on the forward strand.
TGCTGGGAGATGTAGTACGGCAGGCTTCTGGCACCCCGCGCTCAGCATTGCGGCTCTGCCGAGCGGTCAGGGGGCCGTGGGTTTGACAGGCAGCGGCAGTGCGTGCCGTCAGGGGCGCTTCTTCGGGAGGCAGAATGGCGTGCCAGCGGTGTTCATCCCTATTCTTCACGCGGCTGAACCTTAGAGCAGGAAGGCTCTTCGAGTACTGAGGCTGCACTGGGGTAGAGGCTCTGTATGGAGCGTGCTGTTGATGGAGTGTGATCTCCAGACCAGGAGACAAATGAGTGCTGTAATGGTGCACACGTGCAAAATGCAGAGCAGGGAGTAAATATATGGAATCAGAGATTAGTGGCTGCACACACCATAGGTTCCCAGCCGTTCAAGTTACCTGTAGAAGTCAAGTGTTTCGTCTTAACTCTATACTGGCTTTTTTAATCGCTAATTAAATACTGTTCTACTGTATTTACAATTTGTTCCTGCTCAAATCTTACCTAAGCTGTAGCATTGCTATATGAACAGGACATCACTGGGTACCTTACTGAAGCACACAACATTTAGCCTTTCAACACGTTTATGACTGCCGCAATCCTTAGGCAAGATGCGCTGACCTGTTTGGCCACTGAAGTCCTGCACTGCAACCTTTGGCCCCAAATTAAGTATTATTTTCCCCACCCGATAAGTTTAATACTAAGATTAGGCTTCACGGCAGCCAAACTGCTAAAAGGAAGTGTGCCTCTAAATATTAAATATTTAAATCAATTTCAAGGGTGTAGGGTGAATCTTAATCTTTGTTTCGTCTGCCAGGTTTAAGCGCCTGACTTCTCCTAACAGAGAGGTGTCAGTTTTGGTTCCACAGTTGGAAATTTCCTCTTTGAGTTTGTACCAGACTGTGCTTTAAAAAATTTGTATAGACTAATGACGTTTTTCCTTTGAAGCAGAAAAAGGAAAAAAAACTGCAGGTGTTTATTCAGTGGCCTAGCTTTTGTAGAACTTGTTCACAAGGTTGTTTCTTTTCCTTCAGCTGAGAACTGTCAAATGAACATTTAACAAATAGGAGTTAGGTGCCCTAATTTTCAGATGCTGTATCAGAGTGTTTGATGGAATGCTCCAGGGAAGTAAAGTTTGGAAGTAGGTTTGTTTGCATCTTGGTCAGCTTTCCTGTGTTCTGAGTGACTGAAGTCTGGATGCTGCTCATCTCTGTATCATTCTCGTTTTGTCCTTTACAGTTGTTTGTGTAGTGACAAGTATGACTGCTGCTGTGTGTGTGGAGTGTGACCATACAGCTCTGTGTTCAGGATGTTCTGGGTATGCCTGCCAGCAGGAATTTAGATAGAGAGCTCCGATGCATAGGAGTCACTCTAATTGTCAGGGTGTTTAAAATTTGAAACTGTTGAGGAAGTTAAAAAAAAATACAGATTTTCTTAAATTTAGGGTTTTGAGGATTACACTTTTAAATTTAGCTGCTTGAATTTCACTCAACTCAGCCTCACACTTGAGGGGATCTCTCTGTTACTGTTACTGCCAAAATTCAAACAGAATCCTTTATTTGGTCAGGGTCTGGCATCCTCATCTTTCAGTAACTGGATGCTTTTTTTTTTCTAATGTATTTAGTCTGAATTAAGTGGAAAAGAAAGTTCATTTTTATCACTAGATTAGCTGTATGCATTAAAAAAGCAGATCGGTTTGTCTTACTCTGGTTTTTCAGTACAGATTTTCATATGTCAAGTATTGAGTTTGATTACTTTCTGTTGTATTTTTTTCTTATTCTAAGGTTTGGTAGCTAACTGGTCAGGTCAAGGATTGCAAAAGCTGGGTCCGACATTACCCTGTGATCCTGATACTCACACTCTGATTCTGGACAAAAACCAGATAATTAAATTGGAACATTTGGAGAAATGCAAGAATCTGATGCAGGTCAGTGTTACTTGAGTTGTATTTGCTGTGATGTAATGGCTCTGTGGCGCTAACTGAAATATTTCTGCTATAAGGCCACATTATACAGTTGAAGTCAGTGAGCAGTTACTGTCTTCGTAGAAAATTAAGCAATGTACTGAAGTAGAAAGCTCTATTTTCAGCATAGCTTTGCAGTTGGTGGTGGAGGAAACTGTTTTTCTAGTTTCTTAGGTAAGTAAAATTAGATTAATATAATGTACCTAAGAATATTTAGAGAGGTCACTGATCTGATTTTGATACTTTTGAGTTTTTGAGTGCTTGATCTCTGTAACCTTAACAGTAGCTGTGTGGTTTACATGGAGTAAAGATAAATGTGTGAGACATACTTACAGGACTCTCCCTGGTTGGGCTTCAAAGCTCTTCACAGAGAAGTGTTAGTAGCCTTAATTTACAGGAAAAAACAAATAAGCTATATGGATTAGGTTAAAAAAAAAAAAAGAAAAGAAAAAGAAAAGGAGAAGGAAACAACTCAGCAGTTCACAATTACAAACATGTGAATTGGGAGAGATCTGTTGTCTTTGCCAGGGGAGATTTAGGTTGGATATCAGGAAAATCTTCTTTACGAAAAGTGATGTTAAGCACTGTAATAGGCTCCCCAGGGAGGTGGTTGAGTCACCATCCCTGGATGTGTTTAAAAACTGTTGGGATGTGGTGCTCAGGGACATGATTTAGTGGTGGGCTGTTAGAGTTAGGGTGGTGTGGGTAGGTTGTGGTTGGACTTGATCTTTAAGGTCTTATCCAACCTGAGCAATTCTATGATTCCATGATTCTTGTTAACGTATTGAGTTAAGGAGGCTATGATGTTGTTAGTGCTTAGCTTTAATATGCTTAATTTTGAAACATTTCATTTAGGTTCACGAGGATATTAGTAGTAGCAGTATTAAGCGTGTACATGATGCTAGCAGAAATCAGTGTTAAGTCCACTGGAGCAAAGCTGTACAAGTCCCTGTTAAATATCAAAAGTACCTCCAAATAGTCTTGGAGGAGCTACCTACACAACCTCTAGAGACAAGCTAAACTGACATTGGGGAGGGTTCTTTTAATTGCTACAACAAACCCTCACCAGTCTGCCAGCTTCATAGTTATGGTGTTAATTGGTATTTCTTGTGTAATGTTAGCACAGGACTTCTCTGAGAATCATGAAATGTGTTTTATCCTGTGACATGATGAGAAGTATGGTTTTACACCAGGAACATTGCAAAAATTTGTACAGTGATTTGGCAATTCTGATTTTAAAAGCTTATTTTCATATGATGCAATTCCTTGTTTATGCCCCTCCTTTAATTAGATATTGATATGAGAAAATCTTCACAATTCTACAGACTTATTGGAAATCTACTTGATAAGTTTATTTCTTGTCTCTTGCAGTTTTTTGTATTTATAGTATTTGCTGAAAATTGAACATATACAACGAAGTAGTTCCTGTTGGATTGGACTTTTAGCTTGACAGACAGCCTACACTATCAGTAGAGTTTAATCGTTGAAACTGTTTCTTTTATTTGTGTGTCCATCTGCAGTTGTCTGTAGCCAACAATCGTTTGGTGCGAATGATGGGTGTTGCAAAACTGACTCAGCTCCGTGTGCTAAACTTGCCTCATAATAGTATTGGGTATGTAGAAGGGCTGAAGGAGTTGGTGCACCTGGAATGGCTCAACTTGGCAGGAAACAATCTTAAGGTAAGTACATAGAGTCTTATACATTTTCCAGAATCTACCATAGTAGAAATTTGGAAAACACGTTGAAGATGATTCTTAGAATGTTTCATTCTGTTCCACTGCAGAGATCTCTGAATTTATGCTTCTGGTTTGATTGGGAACAAATGTTGAACCTTTGTGTCCACTAGTGTAATGAAGTGGAAGAGGGCAACTTTTGGGCAAGAATTGGCACAGGGAAAAATAAATCGTGGCTTGACGCCAACATGAATGAGAACAGGGAGATAGCCTACGAAACAGGAAAAGAATTGTTTTTTAAAATTAAACTGATTAAAAACCGTGATTTTAGTGTTGGACTTGTTATGCAATGTTGCTAGCTTCCCAAATAATTTTCAATTATTGACACCTCTTTCGATTTAACGACTAAAAAAATATTGAAATTGACTCCTTTATTTTTCTAGGCCATTGAGCAAATCAATTCCTGCGCATCTCTTCAGCACCTTGATTTGTCAGACAACAACATATCCCAGCTAGGAGATCTCTCAAAACTTATGTCTCTGAAGGTAGATGCACTTTCAGCTGTTTTTCTTACATTCTTTGCATGGAGCATTTTTGTTTAGAAAAGTGTTAGCTTTTAAAGCATTAATTATTCAAACGCTAGATTTTAAAGCATTCTAATTAATCCCTGTGACTTTTAGAAGGAAGAATGTAAGAGATTTTCTGTTGCCTTCAGGTTGCACAAACTAGGCTAGTGATTCTTATGCAATCACTAATGATTTTGATTAAGGTAATGCTGTAAGATAGCACTCGTTTCTCTTAACAGGTTATGAATCAAGACAAAGCATAGCATTAAGTCTTTTAGCACATACCCTGGATAGAGATAATGTTTCAAATACACTTTTTGTAAATGTGACTAGGTGTCAGTTCTGTATTTCCTATTAACAACATTTTGCTTTAATATGTAAAATTCAGTTTGCCCTCCCTGGAATATGCAAACATTATTTTGATTATGCAGAAAACCTTAATTATTGTTCATTTTTTCTGTTTGTATTCTGAAGTTATTGTTAGGATGGAATGAGGGGGAAGTTTTTTTTGTTGTTCAAACATGCATTTTATCATCATATTTCTATTTTACAGACCTTGTTACTGCATGGAAATATTATAACTTCACTTCGTACTGCTCCTGTTTGCCTACCTCAGAATCTGACTGTTTTTTCTTTGGCAGAAAATGAAATCAGAGACTTAAATGAGGTAAGATGTAGAAAATGTACAATTTTGTCTTTAGGGAGGGTGAAAAGAAATAGCTGGATTGCTCTTTTGTGAATGTAAGTGAAATAGACTATCTTCTTTGAAATCACCTTTGTTATTAGAAGAAAACTTTGATTCTCTGTGTAATAACTGTTTGCTCTAGCTTTGCAAGTTAGGTAACAGCTTTTTACATTTTTCCTTACAGGACTTCTTACTCTATTTTATGCTTTTATATTATTTATGAAACTTTTGTATTTTGAGGACTAGATTCACAGAGAGACTTTCCTGATTATGTAAAGGTTGAAACTTGAGCTGATAAACTGCTGCAGCTCAGCTGTTCTGTTCAGAACATGGTCTCTAATCTCGCATTCAAACACTGTGTAAAATAAATTAGTATCCTGAGTTTTTTTTTTCTTTATTGGATTTGTTTGTGTGTGCTTTTTGTGTGTGTGTGACTTCTTCCTTTATCTATTCTAATATGAGGAAAAGACATGTTAGTCGGACATCAGTATTGGAAGAAAAGCCTCATTTGGTAATGCGTTTCTCTCTTCTGTAGTGTTGGGTGATGTTTCTCAGCTTTTCAGATTGCCATTGTTTTGTCAACATCTCCATAGTATTCCAGTTTACTGCAGCAGATACACTTTCCTATATGTACAAGCTAACTCCTGATTTTGAAGAGAAACGAATACCTTCCAAGAGCTATACTACTTACAGGAAAATTAACAGGCACATGATGGTAGTTGGTAAAAGGCCGTTTAAAAGATATTCAGGTTTAACAAGCAAGTGTGATTTTCAATGTAATTGTAATGTTGTTTTTTGAGACGTATTGCTGTAATTATGCAAATTGTTACGTTCTGTAAGCAGCTAACGGTTCTCTTCAGTTAACAAGTATATCTTATTTTCTCAAGGTTTCTTTCCTGGCTTCTCTTCCTCAACTGGAGCAGCTGTCAATAATGAACAATCCTTGTGTGATGGCCACACCTTCAATCCCTGGCTTTGACTACAGGCCGTATATCGTCAGCTGGTGTCTCAACCTTAAAGTTCTTGATGGATACATGGTTTCTCAGAAAGAAAGGTAATGTGATACTTCGAAAGTTATCAAGTAAAGTTTATGTAAGCTGAAGTTTTGTTTTTATATGATAAAAAATGGGTAAAATGCTAACGATCTGAAATTGTTTGCCTAGCTAATGTCCATTTGAGATACTGGCCAATATACATTGTTTTTGCAAGAGTTTTCATCTTTTACAGTGGTATTATTATATAAAATCACTTAAATAGGAATAAAGGTTTTCTTTTTTTACTCAAATCACAGTAGCACTTGTACAAAGCCAAACTGTGGTAGCAAATGATCTGTGGTCTTTTATCTCTCTCAAGTTCACAGCCTCTGACTTTGTGGAATGAGATAATAGGCAAATATTAAAGCTATTATCTTAGGGGAAGCTCAAGCACGCCCTTTTGTAAGGAGTCTCATTTGCATTTACATTCATTTGTGTGTTTGTTTGACAAATAGCAGTATTTCCTGTATCACTGTGTATATCACTGCTATATGTGTGATAGTGGAGGTGTCTGGACACTGTTCACATTCAGTGTTTTGGTAGCTCTCAGAGGAACAGCACTCAAAGCAAAGTTATGAGGTTTATGCCATATGTTAACAGTAACTGTCTTCCCAACAGTTTGAAAGCAGAATGGCTCTACAGTCAAGGTAAAGGAAGATCATATCGACCTGGACAGCATGTTCAGTTAGTCCAGTACTTGGCTACTGTTTGTCCTCTTATATCTACATACGGTCTCCAGACTGAAGAAGATGCCAAACTGGAAAAAATACTGAGTAAGCAAAGGTGAGAACTTCTTGCTTCTCTGTTGTTACAAAATGTAATTGTCTCACTATGTATTAGATATTTCCTTTTAAGTGTTTTAAAGCAAGAGCAAAAGATGGGAAAAGTAATGGAGGTACAGGATGAAGGGAGTGAGGAGCAAGAGAGCAGCAGGAATGTTTGTTGGGCGCTCTAGAGGCAGTCTATGCTCAGAACATTGAAGGTGATTTGTACAAGGACTGTAATTAAAATAAACTCTAACTTCTCAGATTTCTATCGGAAAGAAAAAACTTATACACACATGATCATTAAGGCAGAGTGATTTTCTAATATCTACCTTATGATCTCTTAATTTCACTAGGTTGAAGTAACCTTTTTCTTTCCTCAGGTTGTAAAGAATGACTTTGTGGCAGTGCTGTTACCTGATTTTGTATTATGGTGCAGGGTCACACATTTGGATTAAGTCATTTTCAAGCCTAAAAGTCCATCCCTCAAACTCTTTGCACATACAAGAATAACATGTCCTGCAGTTGGCACTTAAAATATCTGTGTACCTTGCTTGTGTATAGAGATGCTCCGTGGTTTTCAGTCCTTACTCAGCATTGCGTGCTGTATTTTTTTCTTATTCTTTTATTTTTCTGGTTACACGTGTATGTAATGAAAAGAAAGAAGCAGAAGGAAGGGGAACAAGAGCAGCCTGTGCAGTCCCTTACTTTGTGAGTAGTCTTTTTATTAGGTGTAGGCTAGCACCTACTAGCTGTAGCTAGCATCTTGTTTTAGAACGGTTTAATTTCTTGTTTACTTCAGAGTAGCTGATAGTTTATTTCAGATGGCTTGTGTACAAAAAAAAAAAAAAAGAATATATATATAAAATCTGTTGAAACTTTGTGCTTAGGCTCCACCAGAGGCAGCTGATGTATCAAAACCAAAATGAAGGACCAGCTACATCTTCTGCTTCCAACAGAACTTTGCCTGTTACTTCTGAACACAGCAGTCCAGCCCATCTACCACAGATAGTTCTTGATAATGGTAAGATGTAAATTTGCACCTGTGATCTTACCGGTGGGAGTAAAATAAATGCAGATACTTTTTTAAGCACAAATAAAGTATGAATTTCTGTGAATTAAAATATTTTATTGTAACATTGTGAGACTTCTGAAAATGTCTTTCTACCTATCTAGAACGTGTCATCCAGAAGAATTCCTGGGTTGGACCAAGTGTGAATGATGATCATTCCTATGCAGTAAAGAACACTTTTCTTCATGAAAGAAATTGTCACAAGGAGCTGTACCTTGAAGACATACAGACTGATGAAGACAAACTAAACAGCAGTCTGTTATCTTCAGAGTCTACTTTCATGCCAGTTGCTTCAGGATTGTCTCCAGTGTCTCCTACTTCAGACCCGAAGTTATGTGGAATCAGTTTGGAGATGGAAGATAATGATAGTACTGTAATTGAATTTGCAAAAGATGTTAGTAGAGGAGAAACAGTTAGCAAGCAAGAAGAAACTTCTTGGCTTACAAAAGAGGACTCCAACAAAGTGACAGAAAGTGTGGAAGCTCAAGAGCAAATCAAAGACAGGGTGCAGTTATCCTCTCTTGATCTGGTAAAGGCTAACCAGGCTGATGCTAACAATTCTTCAGCATCTCCTGAAGACCAAGTTCTGCACAGTCAGCTTGGCAACTCAGTAGGCACTGAATTGAAAGTTACAACACTCAGTAGTGAGCAGGTGACAAGAGAAAATTCAGATTCTTTAGCTTCTGTTGGTCAAGGTGCAGATGAACTCCAAAAAATGACTAAAGCAGCTACAAAGCTTCAAGCCTGCTGGAGGGGGTTTTATGCAAGGAACTACCACCCTCGTGTCAAGGAAGTGCGATATGAAATTCGGCTGAGCAGGATGCAGGAGCACATAATTTGTTTAACTGATGAAATACAAAAGTAAGTTGAGGTTGTACTGTGTGTTTTCCAAGTCTGAATATAGCTTGCTTCAAGATAGTTCAGAAAAGATATAAATAGGTCTTCATATAACTCTGCACAATAGGACCTAGCATTAATTAAACGAAACAGTGATAACACTAGAAGAAGAATACCTGTAAGATACAATCATTATGCATGTAACTTCTCATCCTCTCATGTCTTCAATGAGTGGGTTGGATTGGAATTAACTTTTTCAATTCCTTTATTACTTGGACATGCGTGTTTTGCTGCATAATCAAAAACAGCAATTGTAAATTATGAGGTTTCTGACTTAATCTCTTAGCAGTTACAGAGTCTCTAAGTGTCAGAATTGAGTCACTCCTCTGTTAACAGTCAGAGGTACAGATCTCAGTGTCTTTCATGATATAATTTTCAAATACAATTCTATTTTTTGATCATATGAATCCATGTTTTACGGGGATTACTGCCAGAGTTTCTTAAGTTCTAAGACAGAAATTGTGAATTCATTAATATCATTCAGGATCAGTCTGGGAACAGGTTGACAGATCCCTTTCATTTACTATCATAATGACAGAAGTTGTGTGAATCAGGCTGAGCTCTTGGTGAACCTATAGAAAATCCTAATACTTTCACATTGTGCCTGCACATTTATCTTGGTGGTATCAGGTGGGGAAGGCATAATTTGAAGCGCAGAAGCACTATTTATTTATTTTTTTCCTTTATTTTCTTCCTAACTCAGGAGAAAGAGGCACGTCTACTTAAAATGAAGAGATCAGGTTCAGTATGCAAAAAGACCCCTGAAGTATTAGCAAAGCCATACATGCTTTATAGCAAAAGGAAAGCAAGATCTAATTGTAACCTTGAGAAACAAATGTATACTTGAAAGCCAGCAACTAGATATTGATAACAGCCAGATGGCAATAGTGTCTCAATGTTGGGCTCTGTGGTGTTTTCAAGAGTTCTTTTTTGTAAGCAGGCATTTTTTTGTATTCTTGTTGATTTTGTTACCAAATATTATTTAATTTGCATAACTCTGGATGTTCTTGCAGACTAAGAAAAGAAAGAGAGGAAGATAAGATTCAGAGGCTTGTACAGGAGGAAGCTGTCAGATTTCTTTGGAATCAGGTAAGTAGCTTTATTCCTCTTATTTTTTTGCTTATGAATTGAGAAGATATTTCATACAATAGAGCATGAAGAGATGGTGAATATGGTTCGTTCTTCCAGTTACAAACTTGATGGCTTATTAGAATCTATCTGCAATGGGTTTGGCTGTTCTTTTATACTGGGAAAAAGTAATATTCAGAAATGTTAACACGGTAAACTGTGTAACTAAATAAAATACAACTTGATATGAGAAAAAGGACAAAATGCAAGGAGAACTAAACAAGCATAGTAGGCATTAAACAAGATGTGACTGCTAGATGCTTAGGGCAAATGAAACACTATTGAGCAGTGTTGCTTCTAAATAATAATTTAGAATTATTTTGCAAATAATTTCTAAATTAGAAAAAACATATATTAATATATGTCTTTTAATAAGCTGCTATTTCTTCTCAAGCTAAGACTTGTTTTCTTAAGAATGGGCTATTTTATAAAGGTTTCTTATCTTTTTGCCTTGAAGAGAAGATTCCCTTTTCTTTTTTCTTCGGGGAAAGATATTCTTTTTTTCTTGAAACGTCAAGGTTGTGGGCTCTGTGGATGTTGGGCATCTAATTTAAAAGCTATTATTTAACATTGGGGAAAAAATATTTTCCCCAAAAGTATAGTGAAATGTTATATTAGAGTTTTGTTGCCAATTACAGTAGCTTAGAAACCTAATTGCTCTTTATACTTTACAGGTTAAATCCCTTCAACAGTGGCAGCTTACAGTGACACAACACTTAGGTGTCTCTTGTCAACCTGGGATCCCTTCAGCTGGTACTTCTTGTCTATCAGAACCATCTGCTCAAACATGTACACCTGAGCAAGAAGCCCCATCAGATGTTAGTTCTGCTTGGTTAGCTCCAGCTAGTGATGTTCTTCAGGAGAAGTCTTCATTACAGTTCCCAGATTCTGGTTTTCATTCTGCCATGGCTGACCAGACTCATCCTGGTGACTCGTGTAGCTATGAAAAGAGTTTAACAGAAGGAACCGAGGGCTCTCTTTCGGTGGAAACTGTCAAACAGTGTGGCAATTCTGTTTCAGAACGTTCTTCAGATGTAGAAGGTGACCATGAGGGATGTGAACAAAGCAGAGAGAGCTCTAATAATGAGCAGGACAACAGGCTTCTACAGCAGTATTTGGAATCTGTTGAGCAGCTAGACAAGGCGGATGAAGGGACAAACTACAATGATGGAAGAGAAGAGGGTGGCTGGCCACAAATTGATATTTCAGCTGAGAGCCAAGATTCTTCATCTGACATTCTGTCTGTAGGTATCCCTCAAGGCACATCTTCCCCGGCACGAGGTGAAATGAGTCAGACACCTGACAGCTGCAAACTAAATTCAGGAATAGGTGAAGGGAAGCAAACAGACTGTGATTCTTCATTTCAGATGCTGCACGTTGGAATAGCTGTATAGTAGGCTCTATTTCACTAAGGACTAGGGATTCCATTTCAGTTTTGCTTTGTTTTGTTTTTTTCCCCCATTTATGTAAAACTTATTTCTATGTGTGCTCGGATTTTATTTATTCATGTTTTGTACTCACTTTAACAATTTGTTTTAATTAGCATTCTGCTCATGTTGCTGAGGACTGACATATACTGCTAGCTTGAAATCACCAAAGGTTTCAGTGGCTTTCATTATATGCACTTTATTTTCTAACACTTAGCTGATATTCTAGTAACAGGCTTCCTTGAAATTAGTTCTGAAGGGGCGCAGGGTGTTGTTGGCTGTAAATTTACCTCAGTGAAAGTGTTAGTTAGTCTTGTGATTTTTTTTTTTTTTTCTTCTAGAGAACAGAATCGAATCCTTATTCGTCTAAGAGAAAAATCTGATGAAAAAAGATGAAAGCAGTTGCCTTTCAGAGGTTTTTTGACTGCAGCAAGTGTTAGCTAGTGTTTCAGCAATGTGTTCCATGAATCCTTTGTCCAAGCCAGTGACATCTTTTTGTCTTTTACTTGAAGCTGCTGGCTTGGAATTTGGTCAGTTACATAGATTCTGAAACAAAGACTTAGAGGAGTCAGACCTAAGGGAACTTCAAACAAACTTTGGTCTTTGTTTTCCCTGGGGTTGAATTTCCCTGTTTTTTCTCAGGTAAGAAAAAACTCAAAGTGGAACCTGTAGCAGCCTTTACTAAATAAGTTTCAAAAGGGCATGTGATCTGGGAGCTTAGTTTCCAAGAGTACACTGCTGGGTTTCAGCAGCAGACTTAATGATACGTATTTTGCCTCCACGAGGTTGCTAATGTCGTTTTGGGATTCATGACTTTCTAGACATGAGTGTGTTTGAATCACAACTCCTATATACAGGTATGAATATTAAAAGCAAATGTCATGGCTTAAAACTATTGATATCTCTCTTGGTTGTTTTTGGGGGGGGTCATTTTTCCTTTTTCTACTTTTTGGTATTTGACATTCCATTTACATGTAGATAAAAAAACCTGTATTAATTGCCTATTAGAAAATATGCTTAGTTTCCTAAACTGTGCTTTCCACTTAAACACCAGGCAAGGAATTGCATTTGTGTTTTGTCTAAGCTATGTAATATTTTTTTTTCAATTTTTTTTAGTGAAAAAAGATCAGGTAACTTAATAAATGACAAAAGTGGAACGGGAAAATTGTTTTGCCAAGCAATTTGAGGTGGATGTTAGTAAAGGAAAAATTGACGTGACTTTTAAGGGTAAGTTAGGTTTGCTGTTATTGCGTTTTGCAACATGCAGTGAAAAGCCAGTGTTTCAGCAGTTTGCTTACACTAATTTCTCCAAAAACAATACTGCCAGTCTCAAAGATATAAGCATGTATGCTTATTGCATCTCTCTGAACACACAGATAAACTTCTGGTGCTGCTGTCACCAAAATCAACTAGCGCTGTCCTAAAGTAACCATTCTGACCATGTTACCATATAAAATAATGTAGTTGTTGTAAAAGCTTCTCTTTCTTGTCTACTTTAGGTTCTGAGCTGAAGTTTATCACAGTTCAGGTGCTTGGCATGAGGCCAGCATCCGCCTGAAGCCTCAAAATAGCCTTTCTTTAGAACGTAATGGTGTATTGGAGTTGTACCAACCCTCTGCTCAGTGGTGGAGTTCACCTTGGAAGAATAAAGCTTACCTCTGTATTATATAGAGTAGCCATCATCTTTTTGTTTATCTGTTTGGTTTTTCTTTCTGGAATTCAAAGGCACTGAATGCTCAAGAGACCTGCCATTGTAGCCTGGCTGACAACTGACTGTGCCTTGCATACGTGAGAGCATTAAAAATAAAAAAAAAAAAAAAAAAAAAAAAAGAGGTAGTATATTCTCAATGTGCTATTTTCCTAACTCTGTCTAGTTTACAGCGTATTTGTGGTGTAACCAGATTCTTAGTAATCTTAGAATTTACATGCTTGGGTGTTGAAAGTGGTAGAGATGCATTGAGGTATCACAGTATCTAACTGGCTGTAGAAAGCAATGTGTAGTCTACCTGGCCATTCCCCTGTCCTTTGAATTTTCTCAACATGTATTTGAGTTGCTCATGCTTGGAGATCTCTGCAGTTCTCCTGGACCATCAGTGTGTTACCAAGATCTTGTAAGCTTTTATAGAGAGTTTTTAAGAGAAATTATTTGTCTTTGAATCAGTTATTAGACTGTAGCATCTGAAGGCAGCAGCCAGGTATAAGAAACCATAAGCTCTCTTTTGCAGCAGAGTGCTTGATTAGCATGTGCCAGATCTGCAAAAAAACTAGACCACTGTCTGGATAAAAAATGCATCACTGAAGACACCAAAATGCTATAAATATTTCTGTTTTGTACTAGCATCACTTTTCTTGGCAACATTTGAGAAGAGACAACTTTAATTTTGGAAATGTGTCAAAGGGTGCAAAGTTGATGAAAGAAATATTTCATGGAAACCCTCAAATTTCTTAACATTTCTCTTATTATTAGAGCTTATAAACACAAATGCAAGAAAACTTATTTTAACTAATGCTTAGGTCAGCTGTTGGTTTGGTTTTGTTTTTTAACTTGTAACCTTTATATCCAAAATTGATTTTATGAAGATACAGCAAATGTGTACCGTCCTATAATCACATGTATCTTATTTTTTGTGGAGAGCTTTGAAGCACCATAGACTTTTTCTAATGCTCTGAAAAGCATCTTGTATGTGCATAAGATTGGAAGGTACAGAAATCAAATACAGATGAAACTTAATATTTACAGGGCTAAAAGGAATTAGTTTTTACATGCACAGAGCACTTTCAATCTGGCCATTGAAACGTATACAAGGAAAGGCATAATATGGGATACAGTAGCAAAACAAGGAGTCAAATTCCTACTTCAGAATGGCTTCTTTAAATCCATTCTGAGCTCTCAAAAAATCATGTACACGTTTCGAATATAGTTTAGCACTTAATCTTGTTTGTCTACTTAAGCTTTCTTCATCCAAATCTAATTTTTTTCCACGGATAGGGATGTACAGCTCCCTTTGGAGATGATGGAGATTTCATAAAAGAATCAAAAGGCCGAATATATGAAAATCCATATCTGAAACTTTCCTGTATAAATACTGTATGTCTTTTGGTAGTTTGCTTTTGCTAAGGCTTTTGTATTCAACAGAGGAATGTACTTTCTAGGAGAAAAGGGGGTTTTTGGCATGCACTGACACTCCAGTGCTGATGAAAGAGGTTACTACTGGTTATCTGTCAGGCAGCATCTGCTCTGCTGTGAGTGTGGTTTAAGCACTTTGTTCATTTGGTTTGTCAAGATTGGCTAAATGGAGCTTAGACTAACTATTTAGAATGATGAACCAACGCAACTAGTTTTGCCCCCAGTGAGGTAATTGGCTCGTGCAAACCTTTCAGTTAGTCTGGCAGAGGTGACTCCTTTACTTGCTCTTCTCAAGAGGGGCACAAGGACAAAGTTGGCAGTGCATTTCAGTGTATTTTCAGGCTCAATATTTGATTGATAGGAACATCAGCTCACTGCTATTCCACTTTTCTACCAAGTACGTTTATTTTACAGATACTGCAATCTTCCATGTAATCAGGAATGCTGTTTCTCTAGTGTATATAATGTTTGATGCTGTTCAGATGATAGTTTGAAAAGTAGAATATTATTGAAGCAAGCATGTTCACGCTTTATATTTCGAGTTTGTTTTTTTAAGGTATTTGGATTGTATTGATTCCTCTGTGTGTTAGGTGACTTTACAAAGAAAAACACAAGGCAATGCATCATTAATGAAAGCAGGTGAGCTTGTCTTTCTGCATTCTTCCATGAACTGTACTTAATTGTCACAACTTTGTTCTCCATCCCTAAAACTCTAATGGAATATTTAGCTGCTGAATGAGTGCAGCGACTCAAACATTTTATTGTGGTGACTGTTACTGTGTGGTGCTATTTTATAAACATCGTAAGCATGTGCTGCAAAGGTGGGGTACCTTTAAGGTTCTGAACATCGACCTGACTTTTCTTTTACTTAAAAGAAACGGGGTCATGCTTCAGTTGAGTGCTTGTGAACTGGCTGTTTAAGTTGGGATTTACCATTATCTGCATCTTCAGAAGTGTTCTCATAAAGCAAGAAGGCATTAAAACTCCAAACCTGATTTTGTCGCTTCTAGGACACAAATATATTTCAGCTAATACTAGAGATTGTCCTTACTACACTGAACAATGGAAGTTTAACAGGTTATAGTTAAGTTCCTTAAGCCACCACAGACTCTACTTGCATGCACCAATTTAAATTATGCACTTAGCAGCCAGGCTGTCTGTATATATCTGGTTTTCCTGAATAATGTTGTATGTTACTGAGTTTGCAATTTATTCCTGTTTTTTTTTTTATGGATTTGTAAATATTGTCTGAAGAATTCCAAGCTTAATTTCTACTTGCAACAGGTCATTTGAAGAAAAATCGAAGGTGCATTCCTTTAAGACTACTGGGGAACTTTTTACTGGATTTGAAGTTACAGTGTGTCTTTCACGCACGCTTTTTCCTGAGAAGGTAGAGTTGTAGCAGTTAGTGGAGACTCGCTCAATGATAATAAAATATAAAATTGTTCTGCTTTTTGCCAGTGTAAAAGAATCCTTATTTCCATGGTTGTTTTTTTGTTTGTTTGTTTTAACCTTGAAGACTGTGCCACCCAAATCAATACATCTAAAGTGTTTGTGAGTTCTCAGAATCTCCTTTTGCAGTGACAGGATTTCCCCCCCCCCCCCCCCCCCCCGCTTGGCTTTCTAGGACAAAATACTGGGGGGGAAAAGAAAAATCCTGCTTTCTGTAAACCTGCAAAAAAAATTAGGACATTTTCAGCCTGTTTTTAAATGCTTTCTTTGCTTCAGTAATGGAAGAAGTGCAGGATCCTCAATTGCAAAATCATAAAACATCATTTATCAGGAATGGTGCTTTATTTCTTGGAAAGTGCCAAACCAAATTTTATTGTATAGATTAAGAGCTCTCAAGAAGAAACTTATTTTGTGACTTCATTGCATTTATAAATACAGGGGCCAAATTCACTTGTAGCATAACTCTGCTGAACTAAATTTTGTGAGGTCTTTGACAGTAATACTCTACCTCTAAACTAGAATCTGGAAAAATAACAATTGGACATTGATTTGTCTTTCTGCTTCTAACTATTTTCTGTCAAGAATGGTGGGTCGTTAAATTGGTACAGTTCATATGTTTTCTATGAGTGTTTACATTTTCTGAATTTGTTTCTTATATATTTTGTTTGTACCTATGAGTTTTGAATTTTAAATAAATGATTTGTATCTTTATTGAAAATGTTAATTGGTACTTTATCATGACTCTTACAGCTACTAGTCATTGTCTTACAGTTGAAGGGCTCTTTTTGGAGACAAGGCTGCTCAGAGTTGCAAAATAACGATGACAAGGTAAGCATTAGCATTCATGACTAGGTACATGGAGGCATCTAATAGTCCACTGTGCTAAAGACAGTAGGATACTGAGTTTATACTCAGCTTGCTAGCAAATGTTACTGAAATTGAGATTCCTTACTTGCAGTCCTTTGGTCGATCACCGTCCCTCTTTTCATGTTGCTAATGGTCTATCGTGTTTAAAGTAAAATATGTGGCAGTCTTCTATATGTAGTTCTCTAAATGGAGGATCTTAGGATTGTCTGGGTTGGAAAAGACTTTCAGGATTAAGTCCAAACACCAGCCTGACCTACTGAATTTCATCACTAAACTGTGTCTCTAGTGCTGCATCTACACATCTCTTAAGTACCTCCAGATGTGAGGACTCTGCTCCTAAGACTTACCAAAAGAAAGACAATTGCAAATGTGCTTAACTGCATTCAAGCATCAATCTTTCTGATGTCTGTGCCTATCAATTTCTGTTATATCAGCTGAAGTTCTCCAATTCTATGCTGCTTAATTTTCTGATGTCTGAAATGCATGGAAAAGGAACTCAGGATGTTATTGCTGAAGTGTGAAGAGGCTGTGAGACCTGAAGAGAAAGAGGTGATACTGAGTATTTATGTGGCCTGTAGTCTTTTCTTTGGTCATTCAAAAGCTCCTTCAGCTTGAAACTGAAGGCAGAAATATGGGCTGCAGCAGCACACATTTTCAAGATCCACTCCACAGGTATCTTGTGCTGACCTCTCTGGCATGGAGTTCATTGTCTTCTCCTCATTGCAACTTGCTTGGTCCAAGTTTTGGGTAGTGTCCTTTGCAGATTCTGCTCGAGACTGTCCAGTGCATTGCTCAGGAAGTCCCATCATATTTGAGCACAAAAGTGTTTTGTTTGCCTCTGGGGAAAAGCAAACGACTCCCTGACACTTCCTGGAATTAAGGATCAGTTCAATAAACCTTGATGCACTGAATATTACTGGTGAGAGAAAAGTAATAAGGAAAAGGGCTCAGCGTAACTTCATCATATTATACATAATTAGGAAAAAAGAAGCAGGGAAAGATTAGTTATTTTGCATTAGTTATTTTTCAGTACTCATCTGAAAATATTTGTTACACCTCTGTTGTGATAGAGAAGTGTAAAGTATAGCAAAGTGCAGTGACAGCTGCTGGAGGTGTATGTTTTGGAGGCTAATGAAGACTAGATGTTGCTGGTGGAAAGGTCCTTACAGAGCCACTGATGTTCAAATAGCTGAAATGCAAATTGCCTCTTATAAGGTCCCTTCCACAAAGTATGCGGCGGATGTTCAGTTATCAGTATGCAGCCTTGTTGGGCACAAGGACTTAACAGGACAGAGATTAGAAAAACACATCTGATTCACTGTTAGGCCATCATCAAGACTAGCTTCAATAACAAGTAATTTATGGGGAAAGTGGGCGGTGAACTGCAAAATATCACAAAGAGCACAATGGTATTTACTTCCTCTGACAGGAGCTCAGGTTTTGGTGGTGATGTCATCTTCCATCCCCTCACACCCACCATCAGCTTACTTACAGACAGGGGCTGATGCCCAACATTTAATGCTAATTAGATGGTTTTGCCTGGGGCCTCACTTTGAACTGTAAAAGGCTTTGAAGCGCTGCAAGGCTCAGGAAAGAAGCAAGTAATGAGCCTGTTATAAAAGTTGGTAGGCAGTACATAGAGAGGAGGAAAAAGTCAATGCAAGGTACCTGTATTTTTAGTTTGTTTACGTAACAAGATAACTTTCCAAGTCTTGGCTGGTAGTTTATACATAGGTTGCTCTGAAAGTAATGCCTCCTATTTATTTATATTAAAACTACTATAGGCACCGAGAGCACAATAACATGGTTGTATAGAGCAAGCTCTCAGTTGTACAGCAGTATTTTTCAACAGTCGCCACCATTAGTTGATTCACATGGATGAGCTGATCAAGATGCTCTTCATTTCATGGTGTGACAGCTGTGCATGGCCATCCAGAATGGAGCTTGTCTTTAACACCACTGTTCACTGGAGGAACATACATGCACCCCCTTCCTCCCCTCTCCCCCCCCCCCCCCCCGGCCCCCCCAGTCTCACTGTGCTCATAGCTACTGTTTGGTCTCCAGAAACATTCAACAAGTATCGATGGATGTCAACAGGCGCTATTTTTTCCACATGTAGGAATTCAGTGACACAGCTTTGCCTCATTGCACTGCCCTGTCAGGCACCGTTCTGTCAGACTGACCCACTGCTGCCATCTGTCACACAACAACAATGTGTAATGGAGTATAGGTGGGAAGGTTCTGCCTCTACTTCCATCCTGCCAACATCTGCCTGACATGGTGGGCTAACATAATAACGTAGGAGGAATTACTTTTGAAAAAGTCCTCATGTTACATATAACAAAAGATGGTGTCTGTTGAGACTTTGCTTTTCATCTCTATCAGGTAGTCAACACTAATGTGTGAAAAAGAAGTAGTAGAAGCAATGTCACTTAATTCATTCTAAATAGCTTTGGCTGATGGGTCAGCATGTGAGCAAGCAGTTAACATTCATAATAGCTAAAATGCTATTTCCATGGTAATGTTTCAGCTGCTCTGTGTGTTTTCAGCTTCTCTGTGAAGAAGTGAGCATGCTACCTTTTCTTTAGGATACACATACTTGAGCTTTTAAGACAGCTGTGTCCCATCTGTGTCCCATCCCATCCTTCCTTGCAGCTGCTCCTGTCCCACGCCATCGTGACAGTGGCTCTGCTCCACTGAATGGCTCATCCCAGCCCTGGGCACACACCCATCACTCACAACAACCACACAGCACTGTGTGAGCAGCACTGTCTTGAGCTGAAACTTGGACGTGGGGCACAGTGCAGTGCTGACTCAATTGGTGACAAATAATGTTACGCATTTTGGTACATTGGCTGAACACAACCCTGTGAACAGTGAGAAACACACAGATGTGCTTTCTGTTGTGGCACATAGATTTGAGAATATGTTTCAAGAGTGCTGAAAAGATTATTATTATTATTATTATTATTATTATTATTATTATTATTATTTTGTATATTTGCAACTCCGTTTTCAGTCAACATAAATGACCTGCGAATTTTCAAATGGAATGTACAGAGTTGCAAGCAATTCAACTCAGAAATTTGATCATGTATCTTTACCAGATCTGTATAAACCTCTTAGCAGAGAGAAATACCCCTCGCTTCACAATCGCACCTCATTCACATCATCACTTTTGGCAGTACATACATTTGTAAAAAAAACTGTTTTCAAGGATGAAGCACAGGAAGAGAAATATTTCATCAAAAATCTGTCAAACACCATGAGAACTCATTAAGAACTGCAGCCACTGCCAGTGAAGCAGACTGATGTGTTAGTTTCACACAGGTTGCAAGATCAAATATCCCACTAGTTCATTTTTGTTGCTCTCTTTTTATAAATGCTTTGTTACTTATATGTGTTAACTATATTATATATTTTATTATGTCCCCAGACACTTCACTCTTCACTCAGTGCCCACACTTTAACCTGCACTCACAGAAGCAGTAGGTAGCATGTGAATGTTTTGGACAGAGTTATTCCTCCATATGCATGGTGATTACTTACAATGGCAAACCTTACTGCAAATGTCTTGTTGCTAGACTGAGTGTGTTATACAGCTCTGATGCAGAGCATTAGGATCAATGCTGTCTGTGTGTGTGTCCCCAAGCTCTTGGAATTCCTGCCTTCAGCGTGGCTTATTTTGTCCAATTGCCCTCTTGCTGTGCTGTTATCCACGTCCCTAGCACAGCTCCTGCAGATGGCCTGCTACCTCTCCAGCTTCATCATAGAATCACAATTTAGGGAATGGAAGGGACCTCTAGAGATCACCTAACCCAACTCACACACTAAAGTAGGTTCCCTAAAGCAGGTCATACAGGTAGGCATCCGGGCAGGTCTTGAAGTTTCCAAAGAAGGAGACTTCACAATCTGGGCAGCTTTTCTTTGCATGGGAGATGCTCCAGGCCCCTCATCATCTTTGTTGCTTTCTGCTGGACTCTCTCTAGGATATCTTTGCTTTGTTTTTGAACTGGAGAGCCTAGAAATGGACACAGTACTCCAGATGTGGCCTCGCTGGAGCAGAACAGAGGGGGAGAACCACCTCCCTCCATCTGCTGGCCGTGCTCTTTTTAATGCACCCTGGGTTACCACTGTCTTTCTTGGCCACAAAGGCATGCTGCTGGCTCATGGCCGTCCTGCTGTCCATCATTACACCCAAGTCCTTCTCTGCAGAGCTTCTCTCCAGCAGATCAGCCCCTAACCTGTACATATGCATGCAGTTATTCCTCCTCAGGTGCAAGACTCTACACTTGCTCTTGTTGAACCTCATCAGGTTCCTCCCTGCCCAACTCTCCAGCCTGCCCAGGTCTTGCCGAACGGCAGCACAGCCTTCTTGGCGCGTCAGCCACTCCCCTCAGGTACCACCAGCACACTTGCAGAGGGTGTACTCCATCCCTTTACGCAGGTCGCCGATGAAGATGCTGGACGAGACCAGGCGCAGCATCGACCCTCTCGACGCGATGGCTGTGGGCGGGGACGGGGTGGGGGAGGCGGTGCCAGGAGGTGGTGCCATGGCAGCGGCGGATCGGGCCGGCAGATAAACGGCGTGCCGCCTCCGGGCCGGGAGGGAGGGGGCTGTCGTCTCTTGGCCCGGAGGAACGGCCGGCATCACGGTGAGGGGCGGGGAGAGGGGGGTCAGGGCTGCGGCGGTGGGGTGGTGCGGGGTAGGGAAACTCCGGCAGGGGAAGTGGGTGCGGGGCCGAGTCGGGCTCGGGGCGCTGTAGCGGAGGAGGATCCCACAGCGCCTGCTGCCTCCAGCGCCTCGCTCGCTTTTTGTCTCGGTGGCGGCTGGGGGAAGGAAGGAAGGCAGGAAGGAAGGCAGGAGCTCCCTGGAGGTGCGGGGCTGGCCGGCTCCGCCCGCGGCCTCTCGAACCGCTCTGAGCCGAGGGGAAGGTGTGCTGTGGGCCGGAAGAATGAGAAAGAAGGAAAGAAAAAGCGTTTTAATTGCGGAATGACGGTTTGCGTTGCGGTTTGCTCTCTTCTCCCACCCCTATGCGTGTGGAGGAGCGTTGGACCCGCGCTGTGGCAGCGCGTGTTTGTCGGGCTGGAGGAGCTGCAGCAAAGCGAGCTCCTGCCGATGGCTTGTGATGACCTCTGAATGTCAGGGCTGTCTGGGGAGCGAGCCTCGGCTAGGAGAAACGGCTGCGCCTCTCTTCTGCTGTGACTGCAGCAGCTGGGTGCCTAGCGTAGGAGAGCCATCGCCAGAATTAGATCCGTGTCTTGGGGATGCGCGCCGCAGTTCTTTGAGGTGGCTGCGCTGCTGTGCGCTTCGGCGGCCCTGTTCGCTCACAGGTGTTTGGGGGTGGAGGTGACAGTGGTACCAAGTAAAAGGCAGGTCTGTAAACGGGCATCAGAGAACTGGAAGGCTGATGATAGAAACGTCATTAATTTCACGCGTTTCTTTTGTAATCTTGGACAAAGCGATGGATACAATAACTTGAAGTGGTGCAAAGCTGCTAGGAGTAATACTTCATGAGCAGGAAAGTAAGTATAGGACTGAAGTGAAAAACAAAAATAAGTAAATGAATAAAACCCCTGATTTGCAATAGAAAAAAAAATATCTTAACTGCCTGTCATTTTTTGTTTACTTTTGGAAGCAAACCACCAGCATAAGAGACTTTGCTGGAAGAAAATACTGTGTATGCACACACATTACATTATATTTCCTTTTGTGTGAGTGTGTATATGTATGTATATGTGTGTGTGTGTGTGTGTGTGTATATATATATATATACACACACATAAAAGGAACCTGAATTATTTCCCAAATGAGAAAAAGCTGAGAAAACTGGGACTGTTCAGTCTGGAGAATAGAAGGCAGGGAGGGGATTTCATCACTCTTTATAAATATCTAAAGTTTGGGAGTTAAGAGTCCAGGCTCTTTCCAATGCTGTACAGTAACAGGACAAGGAGCACTGGACGTAAACTGGAATGCAGGTGTAGCGGAAATGTTAAGTCCCAGCTTGAAGCAGTGACTGAGCACCTGGTAGGAAGGCAGAGCCAACCCAGGGGAGCTCAGGTGCATGCAGTGCACCTGAATGACTGGAAGGATAGAGCCAGGATCCACTCCTTCTCAGATCTCATTAAAGGATTGGTAGTGGTGGTAAGGGTGTCTTGTGTACCTGAGGGCTTCTGAAGGTAAGCAGCCTCTTCCCTTTACATCCATGGTTGTTGCATTTGAGCAAGCCCTCGCTTGCTGCAGCGTAGGACTTCGCTACTCTGCTGTTATTGTTGCACTTTTCATTGCATTACAGCGTTACAACAGGATGTTGTATATAAATATGAGGGGGATCTTCACTGTTAGGGTGATGGACCACTAGCACAGACTGCCCAGAGAGGTGGTGGAATCTCCTTCTCTGGAGGTATTCAAGACCCGCCTGGACTATCTACCTGAGTGATCTGCTGCAGGCAATCTGCTTTAGCAGAGGGTTAGACTCTATGAGGTCATTTCCATCCCCTATGGTTCTATATTATATATGCACATATATGCATATAATATTGCTTCATCTTTCTTTCCTCTTTATTTTTTTTCCAAGGATATTTTCTGCCTTTTAGATGGATGGCTCCAGAGAATGCTTCAAGGATACAGGAAAAATTGAAGGCTTTTTGTGTTGCTTAGATAGCTTGTGTTATATAATAGATGAGTTAGATCTGTTCTTCACAGATGATGAATCTGGAACTAAGTTGAGGCCTTTGCTAAAGAAAGCTTTAAAAGCATGCTATTTCTTGTTTTGGAGGATGTGACTTTCACAGAGATGTAGTATTTTAAGCAAAATTTCTTTTCTAGCAAGAGGGCTATGGAACATGTATGAGAAGAGCATCTTCAGTTGCAGGCTTGCCAAGCTGATGGAGAGTGCTTTTAAACTACAACTAGCAAAGGAGGGGAACCTCAATCCCCTGAAATGTTACTGGTTCAGTACCAGGAAAGGGATCAGAGGTCTCCAGGGGGGCACCTGGAGAGCAGCACAGGGCAATTCCAGCTATTTCATGCAGTAAATTGGTTTAATTAGGGGCCCAGCTTGAATCCCTCTACACAAATGCTCACCATGTGAGAAAGAAACAAGAGAAACTGAAAGTTTGAAGTCTCTGGGCTATGTGATTGGCCTCAGAGAGACATGGTGAACTATTCACTTGCCTGGAGTTGATGGTTATGTGCTTTTTAGGGAAGAAAGGTGGGAGAGGAGATGGGGTAGCCCTTTAAGTTAGGGCACACCGTGTCTGCATGGAGCTTGGCAGTAATAATAAAAGGGTTGAGTGTCTTGGGGTAGCAGTCAGGGAAAAGGCCAGTAAGGCTGATATTAAAGTGGGATTCTGTTACCCAACTGGGACGAAGAGGTATGTAAACTACTCTGTGTGCAGCTCTTCTCATGGGGGACTGCTACTTCCCAGATGTCTTCTGGAAATACAATACAATAAAGCGGGAACAGTCTAAGAGATTCATGGAGGATAGCTTAAAAGCCTATCTGATATTTTATCTCAACTTCATATTTTGTATCAACACAGAGCTATTCCAATAAGTCAGGTGTTTGTTTGGTTTTTTTTTTGGTCAGTTTGATACTTTTATTTTAATGGATGTTTTGCTCTTTTGATGCTTGTTTGTCAGTCAGAGATATGTTCTCCGTAATTCTCTGCAAAGCAACCATATAATCCATATAATCCTTATAAAGCAATTCCATGTACAGTCTATTTTGAGACTGTCCTGGTTATCCAGTAGTATATTTCAGGATTCTAATCTATCCTCATCTAGTGAAGGATTTAATTAGGCAATTGTGATATTCAATATATCATTGTATGTAAGTTTATGTGATGTTCTTCCTACAGTCTGAATAAATACTGTTGCTTTTCAGCTAAGCTATTTATAGGAGGTTGTGCAGCATTTATCTAATCATTTGATGTTGTTGCACTTGGTAGATGTTTTTATGAGTAACGCTGTGTGGAGAATATTGGATTTGAGGGGACTGCGTTCTTTTGACTGCCTCTGCTCGCCATCTGTTGTGTTTCCAAGTTCAGATCTTCTCCTTCTGTAAGAATGAAACCCATTTAGCTTGCAAAATCACTGCCTTGAAGTTATCCCATTTGGAAAGGAGAAAGACAAAAGATTCAAACTTAAAATGCATTAAGCTGCGCGAACAGTTTATCAACAGTTAAGTCTGTGGCTCTGTATCACAGTTGTTCATCAGCTATCAAACAGTATCAAGGAAACCTTATATTTCTTGAGAGTTAAATTTTATAAAAGCATGGCTATTACGTATTGAATTTCATAAAAACAATCCTGCATTCTTCAAGAAGTTTTTTTTTAACCATTAGGTCTTTGTAAAAATACATTATATAAAAGGAATGATAAAAATCAGAGGATGTAGTCCAATATCTAGAGGAATTCTAAAGTTTTTAGAATTCTACATATATAAATAGCACTATTTTAACGCATTCAGCTCTGTTATACATCTCTTCTTGAACTGCTAGGTGTTACAGCTATTTGCTTTCCTCTCTGTCTTTTGCAAGACATACCTTTTGTCTTACTTACAGAGACTTACTTCAGACCTCAGTCCTTGATAATAACTTCTTGCAGTTTCAAATCAACGTTTACTATGTGGGGATGCCTAAAATCACAAGTTTCTGCTAA
Source organism: Perdix hodgsoniae (assembly GCA_035772895.1). Lineage (NCBI taxonomy): Eukaryota > Metazoa > Chordata > Aves > Galliformes > Phasianidae > Perdix > Perdix hodgsoniae. The sequence goes on from JAPSGF010000016.1 coordinate 6,825,720, forward strand.
AAATCCTGGGCTTACAATGGCTGGATGGTGACAGTGTGGCCTAATAGATAAATAAGATGGCTATTTTCTTAGTTGCCAGAAGGAAATCTCATGTTCTTCTTTTTATTTTTCTCTGCCACGTGCAGGTGAAATGGCCTTTATGGTATTTTTGCCTTGATATACCCGTTAGAATTATAGGTAGTGCTGTTCAGATTGCCACAAAAATCTGTTTGTAGACTTACCAGGTGTGTTAAACCAGTTGTTGTAGTGAAGAGTTCCACCACTTGTATACTTTGTGTGTTCAACTCCAAGTAATTCTTGGAGGCTTTATATAACTATTGTAAATGTATTTGCAGGAATGAAGTGGAAGTCAGCCGAACTAACGTGTGCGCTACTGAGACGAAATGACATCCATGTTTGTGATGAGTGGAAATCATGGCAGCATCTAACATGGGAGGAAAAGACATGAATGGACAATGTGGCGTGACTCATTCAGACTGCAAATCTTCTGCCTTCTTATGGCAGTACTGGCTGTTGTGGTGCTGGTCCATAACTTTTTTCAGTTAGAGGTAAGTGGAGATGATTTGGATGGTTGGAATCACAGAAGAATTCAGAGCTGGAAGCATGTGTGTATGGAGATCTTCAACACTCAAAGGGATAACTTCAAAGTTATTTTGGATTGCTCACTATGTTCTTGAGTTGAATTTTGATGCCCTTCAGCAAGGAGGCATTCTACAGCCTGTCTGGGCAGCCTTTCATTGCTGTACATAGGGAAGAATATTACCCCATTATGTGCACATGGAAATTGCCTCTTGTCCTTTACTGTATGCTTCTGACTACAGTTTCTAACTTCCATTTAGGTAGTAAAAAAAAAAAAAAAAAAAAAAAAAACAAAAACTGAACCTAATTTGATCCCTTCTTGGTCTTCTCGAGACTTTTGAAAGTCTGTTTCCATTAGTATCTTCTGTTACGTCATGTATTCCAAATCCTTAGTCATCCTAGGGATTCTCAGCTGGTCTCTTCACTGTAACTGTGGTAGTAGGTTTACAAAAAAAAACAGATATATGGCTTTTCCATGGCTGAGCTGAGGGAAATTAGCACTTCCCTCAGTTCACTGGATATGTTTTTGTTAACACATTGCAGCAAGACAATGAGTTTTCACCTGATCAGTTTGCTATCTACCAGAATCCCTAATTCTGTTTCTGCAGGTGGACTTTATGCTGTTGATCACAACAGCAGATCAGTTAGTCAGTTTTCAGTCCAGCTTCATCTGCATTTATGTAGCCTCTACTTCATCAGTTTTCTATGAGAGTATTATGGGAGTCTCACTGAAGTCAAGTCAAATAATATTACTGAGGATCCATTGCAGGGAGCTTTGGGGGCTGACCCTTCCTTGTGACTGCCTGTTTGCCCAGACTTTCCATTGCAGCATTTGGAAAGTGAGCATAATGCTTAGCCTAACAGCAAATCCTGATTATTTTCATGCATATTAGATGATAAATGCGTTATGTTTAAGTTGCATGTAACCCACTTGCAAAGTCTTTATCTTCCTGGCTAATGATGCCCAAGTAAAGTGATCCCTTCTTATGCCTAAAAAGACATTGTTGGGTTGGATGTTCAGATAAGGGCAAGGAAAATGTCTGAGATACAAAATAATATGTAGCATGGGAAAAATAACAAACGTTCATTGCCTGTTACACTACTAATGGAGACGTGAAATTGAAAACTGCAGGTGCCAGATTCAGGGCAAACAGTGCAAAACAGCAAAAGTCCTTCCAGTAAGACTTCTTAGCTGCTTGGTAACATTAAAAAGTCAGGATGAATCATAGAATCACTAAGAGTGTAAATGACCTCTAAGATCATGTTGTCCACCCCTCACCAGCAGACAAAAAGAACGAACAAACTATGTGAGAATGCTGCTTTTCTTGTGTGGTCGTGTTGCTGCTAAGTTGCAGATCTTTGCAGAAGAAAACTGTGTCATCTCATTCAGTTTATTGCTGGAACAATTGTTGGTCAGGTGGTGGGTTTTTAGAACTGGCTTTGATGTTTGGATTTATTTAGTACCTACTCAGCTGATCTCATGAGCTGTTGTAGATGAATGTGAGGGCTAAAGTATTTGGATGTAAAATGACTGAAAATAAGATGACTGGCTTTTAGGTAGCTGGTATTCTGTCTCAAGTATTATTTGCTGTATGAATTAAGACTCTGGGTGAACTTGAACTACTTTTTTATTTCCATGCCTGTCAATTGGAAGTCTCCTGGGATGTTTTCTGCTCTAATGTAGGAATGTAAGCAGTTTGGCATAGTACATGTGGAGCAATTGCCATAAATCTAACAGTTACAACTCATGGATGATATTGGACTTTGAAATATAGATGAAGATCCACTTTTTCAGCAGCAATTGAAATACTTGGCCTCTTTTGTTTATCAACCACCTGTGTTGTTGCATTTAACTGAGAACAAGTGTTTGCTGAAGATCTAATGAAGTCACCAGTAATCCTTCTAGAATGTCACAGGTTTGATTTGAAAGTCATCTTCAAAGATTGTCTATTCTTACTCCTTTGCCCTGGGCAGGGACATATCTTTGAGAGTGTGATTGCCTCTCTGGGGTTGTGACACCTTACTTTTACACCTTATTTTTACTTAGTTGGTAGCAAGGATGCTAGAAGCTGAAAATATAGCTTCCATTTTTACTTGCTTATGTTGTAGCTGTCATGCATCAAGAACAGCTCACAGACTTGTTTGAGCTTAATTGATGTGTAATACATTCTGTCTTGCCTGCTTTACTAGGTAGACATCCATTAAGTTAGTTTGTGATCACATCAGGGTTCTGATTCTCTTTAGAAAGCAGCAAATAAATACTAGGAATTGCATTCAAAGTCAGGGCATTTTTGTGTGGCGTATATGTGGAAATGAAGCAGGAGTTATTCAATACCGAGATTACATTGGAAACTAAAATAATCTGTCCTAAGATGTAGGGAGAGGATTCCTGAGAAGTGTTTTATTTTTTATTTATTTATTTTTGCCTGCTATGAGAAACTTGATTTCGTTTTTACTACTGATTATAGAGCCCACAGTTCTGCATGACAGGCTTCTGAATGGACTGGATATTGGGGAGAGTTTGTAGACCCCAGAAAAAAGTGAGGATAGGGAATGGTGTTGGGACAAACTAATCTATCTAAGGTGCAAGCCTTACCTATTTGTAGGGATAGGAGAGTTTGAACACTTGTTTGGAAATGAGCCAGGGAACCTTCAGAAAGGAAGATGGTTTGGAAATTCTAATCAAAGGTCTTCCGTATATGAATTGACTCTGAAGCTTTTCCTGCCTTAACTGGAAAAGCTAATCTCTGTAATATTTTTTCCTGTGAATACCACTTGTGTTGTAGCATACTTTCACCCCTTAACTTACAATTTTGCAATAATTTATGGTCTTATTTGGGCTTGGAATAAGTCTGTAAAGATGAGGGAGGTTGTTACAGGATGAATGGTCTTTCCATGATGTGGAGACAGTTCTGCATTTACCTTTGTAGAGAGGGTGTAGTTTTGTTTTATGTGTTTTGTTTTTTCCCCTTCTCCTTGAGGGTTGACTGAGGAAAGTATTTATGGTGTGGTCAATTCTGCTTTGTCATAATCTGGAGATGCTTTAGTTGATGTGACAGCTCTTGTTTGGGAACTTAGCTGCATGCAGCTGAAGTGCTTTGTCTTGGCACTGTGCTAAAAAAAGCTGCTAAAGTATACTGTTTTAGAAATATTGAGCTGTATTCTGTACTTTCTTTTGTGACCTTGAATTGGCTTAGTGTTCTCTGTGCCCTTTTCCACTGAATTCTATAGATATTTCCTTGGAGATACTTTAGAAAGGCTAGCTACCTCATAGCCATCTTCGTACGAATAAATCTCTGGCAGAAGGAATAGGATAAAACTCTGAAGAAATCTACAGAAGATTAAAGCGATGATAGGCCTGTTCTTAGGGCTTTCTTAGGTAGCTGTGTCTCATTTGGAAGGATTTGAAGGTAGCTCTTCATTTGAAAGGATGTCTATGCTTTTTTTTTTTTCCCCCCATCTCACTCCCCTAGCCCACATCCTCTTGATGAATTGAGTTAAAAGAAGAAACTTTCCCATGAGAATCTCCACTGAATTTGAGAGTTTTATGAACGCCTCTATTCTCCCCCACATTCCCCCTTAGGAAGTTTCTTAAATGCTTTTGCAAACTCAGGCATGCTTACCAATGTGTTGGATGTGTTCAAATGTATAACTAACTTAAAGAAAAAAGAAAAATCTTACCATGCAGTGTTTTCTGTGCCACTTGTACGTATGAGCAGAAGAAGGGAAGTAGTGAAGGCATCCAAAAGTAGAAACTTGATGTAATTTGAAAAGTATACGTGGGCAAGATTCAAGAATGAACTGCACTTGAGAGTCATTCTCAGCTTTGCCTGGAGTTTACTGGATTAGAAAACATAATGTGTGGAGGCATGTTCACATTTTTACCTGATCCAATGGAAAGCAGAAATAATTCTGAATTACCTTTAATGGGCTTTGAGGAAATTCTTGAAAATCCTGGATGGAAAAGTAAAACAGAGGCAAGAAGGTTCTATTATAGATAATCTTTTATTAAAAAAAAAAAAGTATCCATGGGTACTTCACATTTTAGTTAAAATGTTACAACTCATGATTGCATATTTTATAGTTAACATGGATATCAAACAGGAAATTAATGTATATCTGTTCTACATTACAATGCACTCATTATTCTCTCATTCTAAGCTGATCAAAACCAACTTCTTATAATGGTCTTCAAAACCTGTAAGTTTCTATTTCTTATTAAGTTTACTTTTTTTGGAAAAGAAAAATATAAACAAAATTTCCTTCTATTTTTATTTAATTTGAATACATTACTATATTACAGAAAGCAGGGGAGCTGCTTAGTATATGTATATATGCTAGGTAATACTTATGTCAAGGTCTTTCACCCTGTAAGCACTGCTAGGCAACAGCTAAACTGTTGGTGTGTTATCAACACTCTTTACATGACAAATCCAAAACATAGCACTATTTTGGCTGGGATGGAGGTAATTTTCTACACAGCAGCTTAAATCAGCATAATGATTTGGCCAGAATCTAATTACATTAAGAATATTAAATGAGTTACTTTTCTACTTAATTGTATGGCTTTCTGTATTTGTTTCATATTATTGAGACAGAATACGCTGATAGCCAGAATACTACCACAGAAAATACTAAGCATGCCTTACGTAAAAGCCTCTTTGCCAGGGCAGGATAAAGTAGCCATTGGGTAATCACAGGTTGTACAACTGCTTCTTTAGACATCTCGTGGTCAAGGGAATCGATTTGTATGCTCTATTAAAGTTGCTTCATTTGGTCAGCTTCAGAGCTGTGCGAAGCAAACTCCCCATTCTTAGGGTCGTTCCATAAGACAGTATCTGTTCTTCATTGTCTTTCATTGAATAGCACAGTTTCTTGTACTCTTTTTCCCCCTCTAGCACCTGGATGACTACACAGTTTCAGGATCAAATTGGATAACTGAGAACAATGACCAGCCTTCTCTATCACAGACAACTAAAACTACCAGGAAGCCTTACTGTGGTTACGAGCAGCAGACTTTGTCCAAAAGAGAACGAGCAGAACAGGAATCATTGCTTGCTGCACTACAATGGCCAAAACCCCCTGAAGGCAAAATTGCTTTTTTACAAAGCACTGATCCAGTACACAGTGACTTTGTGATTGTGAAACCCAGCAGGTTCTTCAAGGTGGGTGACCAGTTAGAGGTGGTTGTTCGTGTGCGGGATTTCCAAGGAAAACCCAAGCAATATGGTGGAGACTATCTACAGGCACGAATCCACTCTCCTCTGCTGAAAGCTGGAGCAGTAGGAAGGATTGTAGATTGCCATAATGGCCTTTACAAAGTCTTTTTTTTGTTGCTATGGCCAGGAGAGGTCAAAGTATCTGTGACTCTTGTCCATCCAAGTGAAGCAGTCCAAGTCCTCCTGCATTTACGAGAAGAAAAGCCTGACAGAGTTTATTTCAAAAGCTCATTCAAGTCGGGGAGGTTTTCAGAAACTACTGAGTGCAATGTATGCTTGCCTGGAAATCTTCCAGTCTGTAACTTCACAGATCTCTACACTGGTGAGCCATGGTTCTGTTACAAGCCACGAAAACTGTCCTGTTCCAGCCGAATCAGCCATGCCAAGGGCGGATATCAAAAAGGCCTTCTGACGCATGAAGAAAGCCTCTTTTTCCAAAGGTATGTATGTCACTGACTTTACATGTACTCAGTCATTTTTTAAAATATGTATTTGTTTTTTTTAAAGACACACTGTAGGATGGAGGGGAAGAAAATAATCAACTACTTGATTCAAGCACCAGCTCCTGAAGATGCACACCTTCTCTAAGGGTGGGAATCTCTTGTATTCCACCAATTGGGTTGAGTCACAGAACCCTACTAGGTTCATTCAGCCGTCCACAAATGAGCACTTCTGAGAGCTCTCTGTGTGTAGGGGTGTGGGCTTTGCTTCCATATTGAGCAAACTGCTGTCTTGCTGAAGATCTCAGAGACTGATTGGATATTGACGGATGCTGCTGTCACCACTGGCAGCATAGCATAGAGCTGAAACTGCAGGTGGCGATAATGCTGGGCTGCTAGAAATCTCTTGTGTACTATGAAGCAGCATGTGGCATTGTGGAGGCTGAAAGCAACAGCCACCTCCACCGCTTGAGGTAAGCAGTTACTGAAATGGGGCAGATGCAGCAGCGTGCCCTCTCAAGTAGTTTGCTTCCTGGCAGAAGTCCACACGCCCCAAGCTGGGAACTTCCAATCTTTGTGGTTAATCCTCCAAAGCATATAACAGACTTCTCATAACTTAATGGTTTTATCTTAGCTTGTGCAAGTAAGAATGTGCACAGGATTTTTTTGTCCTCATGCTCTTAAATCTTGAATTCTGACTGAAAACAGCGATGGTGGTCTTAAGGAAATTGAATAATCAATTCAGCTGTATGGAGTCAACACTCGTGGATTAAGAAAAGCGATCTGTAAGGTTGTAAAACTTGAAGGTAATGTCACATAAATATTTTAATTTTTGTTCAAGTGATGTGAACATCAAGATGCCCATACTCTCCAGTGGACCTGACTCGGTGATTGTAAAGCCCAAGGCATTCACAGGTATAGTGAATTTTATATTATTTCATATTTTAAATAAAAAGAGTGAGAAGCATGAGATACTAATGAGTTTATTTCTATTCCACCTTATGAAAACTAAGTCTTACATCTTTTTTGTGTTGAAGATGGAAGCTTTTGAATACAACTAAGGACTAATAGCAAGTTTAGCTAAAAAGACATGTCAGTTGAACTTTTAGGAAAAATAATTGGTGTTTTCTTCTAACGTTTACTCAGAGATATAAAATGTATTACTCAACTGCTTAGCAAATAGGTTAATCTAGCAAAACTGAGGTGTTTTTCAAGTTTTATGTGTTTATTTTTCTAAGAAATTTATGTAATAGGTATCAAATAACTTGCATTTAATTATTAGTATCACTTGTGTAACCGTGCAGTGTAATAGCCTAAAGTTGTGGACTAGAACCTAACTTCTCTGTATTATGTCTAAGCACAGAAAGCACAGTCTGTGCTAAGTTAAACTGAAACATTTATCTAATTCAAATTCACCTGCATGCTTTTAATGCCTCTAAATACACTGCATAAAAATATGATAGAGAATTACTCCTTAATTGAAAGCTTTCCATTTTTTTAATAAGCTGCAGGAGATATTAAAGGTAGAGTTCCTGACCTGAGCAATTAAATCATAAAAGAAAGCAGCCTACAGTGCTGCTGCTTTTTAGTTCTGCCATTCTCTTTATTTAAAAAATAGATGCTATCAGGCCAGCAGCATTTTCCCCCTTCTGTCTCCAGACCCTTTAGATGTGATGTCTTCTGTTGTTTAATTTTTAAAATATTTTCTAGTAGAAACTGTTTGAGATTTGATTATATCACCCTTTTTACAGGAGGTGGATGATCAAAGTGTGTTTTTATTTCCTGAGGTTTAATGATAGGTTGGAAAGGGTTGATAGGAGTGGCACAATTTCCTCGGGGAAATTCCTTCTAACAGGAACAGTCTCTGAACAAGTAAATCTAATGTTCTGGAACAGAGATGATGGATGTATGATTTAGGATTAATGCCTACTTACATTCCTTATTTTGTTGTCTTCAGTTTTGTACATTCTTTTCTTTGGGAGGTAAAGGTAGATATAGTTCACTTTTGAAATTTCATTTTTTTTTCTGAACTATAATGGTTTTTAACTGGTTTATAACTGTTCAGATCAGAGCTTTTACTTACTTTCTTAAAATCTAGAAGTAATGGCTCTTTGAATTCTGGAGCGAAACAGGTATATGCTGCTGTACAAAGGTTTCAAAACCTGGTGTTAGGTTTACTGTGAGTTCACAGCTTGTTCTCATGTCTCACTTCATGTATGTACAAGGGCTACTCTGAGAGCAGTATCTCCCATTTCATTATGTTGGCCCCTGTTGTCAGAGGCAGGTGTTGGTGGGATGGCAGTAGAGGCTGAACCTTCCCACCAATATACCCTTATGTGTTGTTGCTGTGTGACAGAGGGGCAGTCTGACAGAATGGTGTCTGACACGGGAGTGCAGATGAAACAAAGGCGTGTCATTGAATTCTTCTGTGTGGAAAAAATGGCACCCACTGACATCCATTGGTGCTTGCAGAATGTTTCTAGAGAGCAACAGTAGATGTGGATGCAGGCAGGCTGTGTGGGTAGCAGTGCAGCAGCAATGAGGCACTTCATCTGGTATAGATTTGATGAGTATGGCATGCACATTTATTGATCACTAGCAAAAATGTATAGCTAATGGTGGTGACCATGCTGAAAAATAGTGTTTTGTAGCTGTATCTGTTGTAGTTTCCATGGAAATAAATAGACATTACTTTCAGAGCATCCTATTTATATGCTTAGTCTAATAATCATTAAAAAGTTTGAATGGTTTTAATGGGTTTGAATGGGAAATGGTTTTATGTTGAGGGAGGGAAGATTTAGGTTGGATGTCAGGGGGAAGTTCTTTACTATGAGAGTGGTGAGGTGCTGGAACAGGCTGCCCAGAGAGGTTGTGGATGCCCCGTCCCTGGAGGTGTTCAAGGCCAGATTGGATGGGGCCCTGGGCAGCCTGGTCTGGTATTAAATGGGGAGGTTGGTGGCCCTGCCTGTGGCAGGGGCATTGGAGATTCACAATCCTTAAGGTCCCTTCCAACCCTGTCCGTTCTGTGAATCTTTACACTAAAACTTATAAAACAAAATAATTTAAGTTGTGAATTCACATGAGTTTGTCTTTAGTTACATGGCCACATTGTAGCCTTCTCACTTCCTTTGTAGAAGTACTATTTCATATGGTTTAGGTTACTCTAATTAGTAAGATTGCTCTTCCTCCATTGGCCCTATTGCCTTATTTGCTACATGTTATTTTAGAAATTATCCAAATATAAGATTTTCTAACATTTTTTTCTATGGTTCTCAAGATTATAGACTTTGTATTCTGTGAACATTCCTGTAAAGTATAAGGAGGCTAAAATCTACTGATGTAAAACACAGAATATTGTATAGGAATAGCAAGACCAAAAATGTGACCATTAGGGATGGGTATTTAAAGATGCCTGTGGGGGTTGTTTGAATCTGTGAGTCTTTAGGGAGTTTAGCTGCTGCTGTGTTATAATGAAACATCTAGCAGAGGATGTTTCTGGGCACTAGAACTCTGCTGCCTCTACTTTTCTGTAGTTAGAATGGGCCCTGGCATGGCTTTGGCCATGTGTGGGTGCGCAGTCCTAAGCAGCTGTAAGCTATGACAGGATAGGAACCAGTAGTCTCCTTGCCAACGTGGGTATAAATGTTTTTTAATAGATGGTCGTGGCTCTCCTGTGCAGTTAGCTGGATTCAGTGCCAGAGAGCAGCTCTGTGATGCTCCGTTCGCTGTTCATTGACAGCTTTTCAATTCAGGCTGTGGCTTTGAGTTTCTTTGTAACTGTGAGTCAGCTCATTTCCAGGCCCTTAAGTGTTAGAACAGATTTGTGGTAAAGGAGAAACCTGTACTTAATGACCTCATAGAAGTTCAATGTACTAGTATCATGCTGGCTGCTATGAGAAATAAGGCAATGTTTGACTGATGTAACCTTGAGATTGCAGCTTCTCTTCCTGTAATCACTAGCCCCAGTTTTCAACGTAACATCCAACTTCTGCAAGACAAAGAGGAGTCGAAAGAATCAGAGCTGCTCTGCTGTCGTCAAATTACTCCTCAGAGGGCAACCTATGCCAGCAGTGAAATAGGAAGAAGTTGGACAGCAGAAAGTATGAAACCCATGGAATTCAAGTCTAACACAATTCGTACATTCAAAAGGCATATAGAAATTACTGGCAGTAGTTGTAATTCTGGCATTTCCTTGTTTTGCAGTCCTCATAATTCAGCTTTCATTCTTACAGCGTCTGTGGTTGGGCCTGTATTAGCGTCAGTGTGTGGACTGTTCCACAGATGGATTTACACTAAGCAAATACAAGTGGTATCAGGTTATCTCTTGCATGTTGTCACCTCAGGGCTGTTGTCCGCGGCTGCAGTGGGAGGTGCTGCTCCTGTAGAGCACAACAGCTGCCATCCCTTCCTGTTGGCAGACTGGCCGCTAGAGGGGGGAGCTGTACTTTGGCAGACTGCAGATGCGTGCTGGCAGAGGCGGCATGGTGATGCTGTCCTGACTGTCCTTCTTTATCATCATCAGATACAGTTTAACTTAGAAGTACTTCAAAATAAGTTGAAAATTAGTTAAGTTTAAAGTAAGCTTTTTAAAAAAAAACTTTAAAGCTACACGTGATCACGTGTAGTAGGTTTTGGTGCAGAAATAGTGGGGAAAGTGTTTGGTCTTAGAGGCTTGTGATGCACTGAGCTTTTTAATGTATGTTATATACATTCTAAAGTGAAGTAATTGAATGTACATGTCCATTTAAGTCATAGAAGGTGTGTCTGTTATGTGTTAATTTCAGAGGTTTTTTTTTTCTTCCAGATTCAAGCAATATGGACAGGGCTGAAGATCCCACAGTTTCCCCTTCTGGTTATTACTACGAAGACCTTTGGAGGCCGAGAACACACTGGATTTATCATTTTAACAAGTCAGACGATATAAGCAAGTGCTTGCAAGGAAAAGTAATCCACTTGTTTGGAGACTCTACAATAAGGCAGTGGTTTGAGTATCTGACTGCAGCTGTTCCAGGTTGTTATTTTTCTCTTGAATTGATTTTTTTTTTTAATTTTTTTAACCTTGAAGACGTTTACAATTCTTTATTTTACTCATCTCAGATGCAGAGTTGATCTTATTGAATAGTAATGTCAGGGGGAAAGGAAAGGCAAAATATCATCACGAGTGCTGATAGAAAGGCGATCATTCATGTTTGAGAAAACTTTAGAAGCTTCAGGGCTTCAGGAGAATAAGGGCCACAAGTTGTGCATCTATGAAGCTGTCATTATAAAATATTTCACTATTTAAGAACGTTGTTGCTACTTTGAGTTATGTGGCCACGAGGTGGCATACCAAAACTTGCGGAGGATTGCCTGGGTGAGGCTTGGCTGGTAATATTTTGGAATGAAGTAAGGTAGCAAAATGACTTGCAGAAGCAAATGACTTCCAGAAGCAGATGACTACTGTTGATCTGGTTTTGAGCTCCTTCCATTTTCTTTATTTTAACTTTTCCTTGAATAACACAATTTCAGTAGCCAATTTGGTATTTCTCTTTCACTCCAACTCTAAGGCAGTTCAGTAGTGTTGAAATGGAGACTGAGACTCCATGTTAACCAGTTAAATTCTTCTTTAAATTTAATGGAGTTCTGAAGTTGCTATATATGTTACAGTGAACTTTGGGCTCATAGGGTGACAATGAAAAAGCCTATTGGTAAAATAAGAGATCTGTTTGGAAGTGCTTTTTTTTTTTTTTTTCCTTCGGGGGGGGGGGGGGGGGGGGGGGTTTGGGGAACAGTTTGGGAACTTGGAAGAAGTACTAATACTTATGATCTTTTGAAGGTAAAGTGTGCTGGCTTGCAAATTTCAACAGTCATCTAAACTTATAAACTCCATTTTGAAATATGTAGCCAATATGCCTGTGGGGCTGTTGCAGTGGATCCAGAGTCAGGACACAAAGATTATTAGAGGGCTGGTGCACCTATCCTGTGAAGAAAGGTAGAGGGAGCTGGGTTTGCTCAGCCTGGAGAAGAGAAGACTACAGCAGATGATGTCATTTTGGCCTGCCAGTATTTAAGGGGAGCTTATAAGCAGAAGCGAGACCATATTTTTACATAGGCGGATATTGATATTGACAAAGGGGAATGGTTTTAAACAGGAAGAGAGAAGGCTTGGCTTAGATATTAGGAGGAAGTTTTTTACTTGAAGGGTCTGCAATTCTGTGATATTTGTGTATGAATTAACCTGTTTGTGTATTTGTGGTAAAGCATGGGTGCAGGCTGCCCAGAGAGATTGCTGATGCCTCATCCCTAGAGGTGTTCAAGGCCCAGTTAGGTAGGGCCCTGGGTAGCCTGATATAGTGGACAGCAATCATGCCTACAGCAAGGGGGGGTGAAGCTTGACAATCTTCGAGGCCCCTTCCAACCCAGGCCATTCTATGATAATGCTTATCTTTTGTTTCACTTTAGAATTCTTAGAACACTGTATGTATTCACTGCTACTGTTGCCCTGTGGTCCTATTCTCCTGTTGAATCGTTTTGTGTCTTTTTCTGTCTTTTAACTAATGTTTGTTCTTGGGTTTTCAGATCTAGTGGAGTTTAATCTGGGGAGTCCTAAGAACGTGGGCCCTTTTATGTCTGTGGATCTGAAGCACAATACCCTACTGAAATTCCGCTGTCACGGACCACCCATTCGCTTTACGACAGTCTTTACCAGTGAACTGCGCTACATTGCGAACGAACTGAATGGCATCGTCGGGGGGAGAAACACTGTGATAGCCATAACTATATGGTCCCACTTCAGCACTTTCCCTGTGGAAGTGTATATCAGGAGGCTGAGGAACATTCGGAGGGCAGTTATTCAACTGCTGGACCGCAGCCCCAAGACTTTAATTGTCATCAGAACTGCAAACGTTCAGGAGCTTGGGCCAGAAGTGAGCCTCTTTAACAGTGACTGGTATTCCCTTCAGCTTGATTCTGTCATGAGGAAAATGTTCTCAGGAATTGCTGTGCACTTTGTGGATGCTTGGGAGATGTCTCTGGCTCACTACTTGCCACATAACTTGCACCCAAAAGAAGTAATTGTTAGGAATCAAATAGATACATTTCTGTCTTACGTGTGCCCTCTGCAAATTTAGCACAAGTAGACATCCCTGTGTCACGTTTTGCTGCAGCTGAGGTAAAGTTGGTCTTTGCCAGAGCTACTAAATTTATGCTGGATGGTGTGGGAGAACTGTGCTTATTGTATCTGCATTCAGTATAAGCAAGCTGGCCGTAAATCTAGTAGCTGTGAGGGATAGTGGAGAAGAGTTAACTGTTCAGGCTGTATCTTCCTGTGAGGTTGATTCCTTAGAATCTTATTTATATCTCAGATTATTAGCAAGCACCTTAAATTGACAAGATTCAATAGGGAATTATGTGGGTTATTAGCTTTACTAGTTATCTGCACTGTATGTTTAGTCCATATAACGTGGAATCTGCTCAGAACTGGGTGGAATCTCGTGAAAGAATTATTTGGGAGCAGTCTTTCTCCCACATTCTCTCTCTGTGTCAACTCAGAGTTGGAGGAGGATCCCCTGCAGTTCTATGTTGATCAGAGAAGCACAATGCCTATTCTTTTTTCAGAGTTCTAATCAGAAATGTGAAGTATGTGTCTTAAAGCTGCTACTGTAATTCAAGAAAGCTCAATCATAATGTCTATACTATAAAGTCATCAGGAGTTGGCTAAAATTTAGTAAAGCACACTAGTTAGGCACTCTTGGTGTTTACAGATAGCTGCTAAATAATGTAAATGGCCAATATTTTAGTTGGGTATCCTGTACTACTGAATCTTCTGAGTTTTGATAACGTTGTCGTCTTGATTTATCTGTAACAAAGCAATGTGTGTTTGTTGACCCCAGTGAAGGCACTGTCTCAGGCAGTTTGTGCATGTTAAAACTGCAAGCTTGCCTGCTTGAGGCACTTCCTAATGAAATCATTTTACTTCCTGGTTAGATGAACTCGTTCCTTTATGCTCTTGCAAAGCTGGGCTTCTGTTATGTACTTTTATACATACATAATACGTTGTGTTAGGAGAAGCGAAGTTACTTGAATACACTTAACAATTTGTGAATGGGCAGCATAAGTCTGGTGTAAACTAGCATCAAGGCTTTGTGCTGATGCCCTCCTTTCCTTCTGTGTTGAACAGTTTTATTACTAACGCTGGCAACAGTGAAGCTGTTGAATAGAAGATAGAAAAATAATAAAAATCCCACTCCCATACCAAACATCCAGGAATGGCCTTCAAACAGGTGCTAGGTAAATGTTTACTCTTTTGCCCATGTGAATGCAGGTGGCTTTTGGGCCTTCTGGAACTGTTCTCAATGCTGCTAATTTGACTGAACCTGCCTATAGTTTTTAAAAACTAGCACTTTGAACATTTTGATTAAATTCAGCTCTGAAATTGCAGAGCAGGAAAGTGTTCAGTGTTGTCTTCTGGTCCCACTCAAGCCAAAGTTGGTCTTTACCAATGGCAGTACTGAGAAATGTGTCAAGACACATGTAGTAGAGTGCTTCTGAAGAAGCCCATAATACCTAAAGAGAATATGAGTCAATTATCAGTGAGCGAACTGAGAAGATAAAAACTGAACAAATGGGCAGGTTGCAGAGTGCAGTAACTGAGATGTCTTTATATCGGAAGTATTTTGCTCTCTGCCGGGTTTGTTGCTGCGTATGGGAAGACTATGCTCTTGTTGCTGGACACTAAAGGGAGCTTGTGCTGCTAGCTACAGGAACACTTTTAAAAATAAATGTAAGTGCTTTTAGTGTGTGAAAGTCAACAGCATCCATCACTAAGCTTAACAAATTGAAAAAGTTTAAAAATCACTGTAGGAGTTGCATATGGCCAAATAGCATTTAATCTTACCTTTTCAGACCAGAATACAGGATGTCCACTTTGTCAGTTGCTACTGACAACTGCCTTGCTTAGTGTCTGTGTACATGCTAGCTTTAGGTAAGTGCTTCTTACTTGAGTATGTTAATAGCAATGCATCTGTTGCCAGTAAGAGACCACACCAATTCAGTCCTGGGAATGTAAACCACCAACCACCACAATGCAAAATGACTTTTCATCTTCTCTAGGTGCATTTTTAAAGTGGGTAGAGTATAAAGCTTTCATCCTGAATAAGAAATCTATCCAAATAACGTTAATGAAAATAAGACTTCAAACTCTTACTTTGAAGGAAACTACTTAATTTGTAGACTAACCATTTGGTTTTCCTCAAAACGCTGTATCATATGTGAAAGCATTGTGATGGCATGTTTCTTATTGGAATACTCTACTGTTCACTAGTGCTCTTCAGCAGCAGCTTCTCATCACTGTTAGGCACCAAAAAGAGAGGAAGGAATCTTGAATGTTACGACAATCGAAAGTAAGAGAACTAGATTTCTATTAGCAAAGGATGTCTAGTCACCTCCTGATAGAACCTCTGCCTTTCAAATTAATTTTTTAATAACAGATCAGTGTCCAAGTAATGAACTTGAGGAAAACTGACCATTAATGTGGGCTGAGGACTGATGGTTTATTTCTCTATGCTCTGGAATGGACAGGGAGAAGAAAGGGAGATACTGAGGAATTACTGTTGTTAAAAGATGAAGGCTGAGGGCAGAGTGATTTTGTCATTTGGTTCAACTGTAAGCTTATTTTCATCTCTATTCTCCTTTTGCTACCAGTTTCACCAGTTGTGTATGTACTGTATATAGTAACATAATCAGAAGCAATAAAATATTTTTAAATCACTTTCCTTAAACCTTTAAGGTTCTAAATGGACTTTAATGAGGACTTAAGAAGTTGGCTGTTTTTTGAGTTACTTAATATGAAATGGGACTCAAAAGGAATTTTGCAGTTGTTAGTGGAATATCTTCATTTACATGTAGAAATTTCTTTCATGAGATTTTTTCAAAGCCCTGTTTTTCTTTCCATTCCCTTCAGTTGAATGGAAGAAAATGTGCTATTTTGGATATTTTTATTCCTAACCCTGAGCCTTTTGGTTATTAATCTCTCAGTACGTAAGTTTTCTTTACCTTAATTTATTTATTCCGTGTGCAGCTCACTGAAGTATCAGTGAAAAACTCTCTGTATTTTTTCTTTTTGGTGTTTATCAGAAGATATCAGAGCAATTTGTGAAGCAAGTAATCTTCATTTTATGGATCAGACTGATACTCAGTCATTTTCTACTACTGATAGTTTGACCTTGCTTTTCATGTCCTTGCTTTTTGAAAACCATGTTAGGCGGATTTCTTAATTCTAGTTGCTTAGGGGAAATGTTATTTCAGTTCTTGATGAAAGAAAGGACAAGGCAGTTGTCATGACTTTTTTCAATTTCAGTTGTTCGATTTCTCCTGTTTGCAACACCACTGCACCTTTACTTTGGGATTTAAATAAGTATTTTTCATTATTCTTAATTGTTAAAGGTAAGCATTTTTAAAAAGGAATGTTGCATACTACAAGGGTCAGCGTGACTTTTTGTGTATTACAGATAATGTTTCCATGCATATATGACAAATAGAAACATCTGAAGTTGTCTGCTGGTATGAGTATTGGGTTTTTTACTTTTTTTTTTTCAGAAGCATGAGTTTAAAACTTCTTTGTGCTCATGGTTAAGTAACAGTAAAAAGTCTGTCACAAAATGCATATTTAACTTACAAAGCTCTTACTTACTAAGTCCAGATCACTTCTTCACACTTAGTTCGTGCTACACATTCAGACTGTTGAGGAGGCTTTTGGTGGCAGTGGAAGTCTCTGTATGTTAGAAAGAATGTGTTTTATAGATGCCTTCTTTCTATTATATGGATGATACTGAGATGCTTACAGTACAAAGAAGGCTGTAACATATTGCCTGATGAGATTGGAAAAGCCATTTAAATAGCCAAAAAGCTCAAAGATTAAGAAGTTCCTATTAAAATGGGCCAGCTTGTGCACCAGACATGTTTGATCTGATTTGGTATCAGTTTATCTTGTTTGCCCTAACATCACATAACTTTCCTTCTTTTTATAGTTCCTTTAGAAATGTGTCATATTTTCCTTAGTTTTACCTAACTACTATGTTATGTGTTGCATGTTGGGTAGAAGTTTTATACAGCAGTTTATAGATAAAAATCAGTTTAATTTTTTTTTTCAGATGATGTATGTATATTTGGAGAGGCGTGATCTGTGCAAGTGGCTCAAGCCTGGCACCAGACCCAGTACTGAAACACTTTGTTTCCTGTTGTCAGTGTGTTAGTCCTGACATACAAGAAAAATGTGTACGTAATGTAGGCTTCTTTCTCTGAGGGCTTTGAAAACCCAGTTGGCCAATGGAAAATCCTTTAGTCACTTCATTGCTTTGAGTAATGGACAAAATGCTCTAGTCTGGGTACGTGCCTACTGCCATGTTAGGACATAAGCTGTGCTTGTCCTGTGGTGGCTTGAGGGCTAGGATGGAGGAGGTGGGGGACTGCTATTGGGTTGCCCTGGGGTTACACTGCAGCCAGGATTCACAGCTGGGAAGCAAGTAAGCAGGGTTCATTGCCAACAATACCCTGTTTGACTTGGAAAAAATCCCTCAACTACAAGTTCCTGGTAAATGGAAATGAGTATACTGAGGCAGAACTGCAAAATGTTTTCTGTTTTTCTGTCCCCTTCCCCCCCCTCATTTAATACTGGCCCCATAAGGAAGCAGGATCTGAGGCAGTATCCTGTGCAGTCATCTAAGTTGCTGTTCTTTTGTGAGCTTGTTTCTCTGAGTGAAGCATGCTGCCATTGTGTCCCATCTGCTCATCCAACCAAAAAAGGAGCAGGGGGGCTGCAAAGTGTAAGATACTTTTCAGTGTGATGTGAGATCAGGCCTCATACATGCTTAGGGAGGAAAGAGGGGAAGCAAAAATAACAGGATTGAGGGAAAGGTCTTCTGTGGTTCTGTGGAGATGTGTTCCTCTCCATTGAGGAGAGGAATGAAGTTATTTAGTCATGCCAAGGTTTTCATAGGCAATAATAGTAATTGTGAGGGATGGAGTCACTCCAGGGATATAACACCCTGAAATATGTATATTGCTCTCCAAATGCGTTGAAAAGGAACAGTTCTTCTCACTCAGGCTGTTCAGACACTTCTTTCTCAACTCCCTTCCTGACTGTAATGCAATACAAATTGTTTGTTAGGTGCTGCTGTAAAACTTTTTGCTTATGGCTTGTTTATGCAGCCATGTACTGGGTTGTCAAATGTCTACAGACATGATAGATAACAGAGGTGAGGAACTTTTTAAACCAAACCCGAAACATAAAATAAGGAGCAGTATACAAGCAGGCTTTCATCACATGCCAGGTGCTGTTCAGAGCTGGTAGTGACTCAGAAGGTCTCTAACTTTCCTGAAGTGAAACAAGTGCTTGGCACAGAGGGGACTGGAACCTGAGTTTCTGATATTAAGGCTGGAGCCTAGCACTTCTGGATCAATGCTACTACACTGGGTCAAACAGAGAGGTGAGACCTTAGGGTTCTTGATCCAGTTGATACAGTTTGTCTTGTGTCCATCCCATGGTTTATCACTGCATCCTTAGTTAACAAAGTACTGCATAATTTCCAACACATCAGCTGTCCTTCTTACGGTACAGGAAGCTCAGAAATGAGGGAAATGTTTTATTATCTCTCCAAATCTGGATCTTTGAGTCTCTCCTGTCATGTTCATTCTGCTGCTTTCACACACCTGAGCTCTCATATTAGGTTACCTAGCCCACTTCTGGGCCGTGACTCAAATGTTATCCTTCTTTACTGGTTGTTTTACTACATCTAGTCTTTTGGAGTAAAATAAACTGGTCTGTTTTCTGATTCTGTCAGAGTGAATTGCATAGGAACTTCTCTGGAGTGGAGCTGAGGGATTTTATGGGAGGATGCTAGAAAGTTAACAGTGTTTGAATAGCTTTCTATGAGCCCTGTGTGCAGAGTGAGTGTGTAACTAAACCCAAGTGAAAGTACAGTATGCTCTGCCCTGCATCTTAGCTATGTCAGCTGGGATGGGCTTAACAGATTAGTGAATCATTAATGAACGTGCCTAGAAGGGGATTTTGAGGCACTGTAAAAGAGCCTGGGATGACTCTCAAATGAAAGCTCTCTTAAATCTGCCATTGATAGTGGTTTATCTTTTTAATTCCTAAGGCTTAAAAATGAATGGTATGAACACCACTAGGTGACACTCTATGTAGGTCACTCCAAAAGTAATGCCTCCCATTTATTTCCATGGAAACTACAACAGATACAAAGAGCACAACAACATTGCTTGGTAGAGCTAATTCTTAACCACACAACACTGTTTTTCAGGCGTCACGACCATTAGCTCTGATTTTTTTTTTTCTTTCCATTGATGAACAAGAGTCTATATGCTGTGCTTGACAAAATCTACACTGGTGAAGGTGATCCACAGGTTGCCACTGCTGAAGTGCACCCTCTACTGCCTCAGTGTTCACATTTGCAGTTTGGTCTATCTCAACATTCAACAAGTATCAATGGATGTCAGAGTGCCATTTTTTCCTCAGGGGAATTCAGTGACACACCTTTGTTTCAAACGTGCTTCCATATCATATACCACTTTGTCAGACTGCAATCTGCTGCCATCAGTCCTGTGGCAACAAAATGTAAAGGAATATTTTGGGATAGTTCAACTTCTACTGCCATACCACTAACATCCACCTGATGTTGTGGGCCAACATAATAAAATAGGAGGCATTACTTTCAGAGCAGCCTTTGTAGACGAGTGTATTTTACCTCTTGTCTTCATGCTTGATACTTCTGCATATCTTTATGAGTCTGGTTTCTTTTTAGTTCAGCCTGATGCAGGGCTCTCCTTTCTCATTCTGTCTGAATGCCTACTGCAGCTTGTTTGCAATGATTGGGATTTGGTACTGCCTCAGTGCTGGCCTGCCACAGCACAGCAGCTTGCTCTGAAGGATCTCACAGAAGAGTTTCAAGGTGGGACTTGCCGTTTGGGGCTCACCAGGTTGTACTCGCGTTATCTGAGTAAAAAAAGCAGGACGTGTTGATGTTTTTTCCCTTGCAATTCTGCACTCAGTTCTTTTCAATCCTTCTTCCTCTCTCTTATTCCCTGGGACAAGTGAGTCAGATTTTCCAGAACCACTTGCCCTTTTTCACTACCTGAATCAGATTCTCTCCGGGCATGGCAGCTATTTCTGTCTTAGCTGTTTCTTCCTTCTAATCTTGTCTTCCCATTCTGGTTCATCTTTAACATTTCTACCCTTTGTGTTTGTATTATTAGTTGCTTCTGCTGTGTCTTACTTTTGCTTTTGATAAATAACACACACAAAACAAAACAAAAATAAGGAAAGGAGATACTGTCTTCACAATGTAATTAAAAAAATTCAAGAACTCAAGTAACAAACAAATGCCATGATTACTTTTGTTGGTAAAATGTGTCCAATAGAAGTATTTTCCAATCCCACTGACTTCAAATCCATGACTTGCAATGTAGGTTTTGTGGCAACAGATTTATTCCTAATGTTTTATTGTCCTAATTCATCTGTCTAGCAAATATTGCTACAAGATATTTTTTTATTTCTGCCTGAAAATTGATTCTTCTTCCTGTTCTGCTGTACGTTTTATGCTTGACTTTGTTACTTTGCCCTTCTGTGCCTCAGTTCCTGCTGCTTGTCCCGTTCAGACTTTGTTTTTGCAGCAGCAGTTAGAACGAGTGGATGGTCCTCCTCCCGTGGCTGACCTCTGGTGAGTTTGCAGCTGCTAATGAGTATCTGATAATGGCTTTGGGACACAGAGCACTTCAGCTACCCTGGTTTGGGAGGCAGCTTTCACCTATGGGGGAAGAGCTGGATGAGCTGAGTGGTGCTCCAGGTATTGGCGATGATGGTCCATCCGCATCCCTTCTTTGTAAAGAGAGATCTCGGTCTCTTGGGGAGATCTTGAGAGACCACTCAGGCCTCCCACTGCTGCAAAGCTGCAGTGGGAGTGAGCTGGGTGAGGGCCTGCTCTGTGGCACTGCCTTCCCGTGTGTTCCACAAGGCTGAGAGCACTCTAGGCCTACAGCTGCCCAGCAGGTTCTTGCCCTGGCTAGAAGAAAATACCCTTATTTTGAAGAAGTGTTGAGCCCATTGAGATTATCAGTTGAACACGTTCCAGTGATATAACAGATCTGAGAACAGGAAGATGGAGCCCACACAGCATTTCCTGCCTGCAGGCGGAAGGTTTCAAAATTATCACCTTTGGGAAGAAAAAGTTCTCTCCTACGTCTTTCAGCTTGCTGAGGCAGGGTGAAGGTGGGGGTAGAGTCTGATTGGTTTTTATTTTACTCTCTTTTTTTTTTTTAACATCTACTTCCCTTGTGGGAAGCACAAGGGATACAAGAGGATTAGGGGTTAAGTGTTCTTACCTCGCTAGTAGAGGTGTGTTAACTGTGCTTAAGAAAGTTTAATGAAATGCATCAAAGACAGGAAATGTTTGCTCTGAGAAGATCTGAGTGTCCTCTCCTCGCTGGCTGCATTCTTTGAGCAAGAAGGGTTCTGGCATGTGGCCCTGGTGAAAGGGGAAGGAAAGCAAAATGATTTTTAAGGAGCCTTTTTCCTTTTAGGAAAATCTTGGGAACTTCTGTTACGAAGATTTGAAGATTAGTTTATCTACTGAAACAGATGACTGCTTTACACCCATTGCATCTGTGACCAAGGGGAAGGACTTTCGTTTTGTTTTTTGTTTTTTTTTTTAAATCAAGCTTTTGATGGTGTGGAGTTTGCATGATGTAAGTGATAGCAGCTTCTGTGAAATTCATTTCAGCCTTTCTGAAGGCAGCCTTTCTGTTTCAGCCTTTCTGAAGGCAAAACCGCCCTGAAATGCAGGCACTCGCCAAGGAGAGAGGTACTGTTCCCTGCTCTGTAGTGTGAAGGCTCAAGCTGTTTATTTCTTTGTTTTAAATCCATGGGATGCTTGCTTTCTTTATGGCTGCTATGCAGGCGCATGCTTGTACAGATCACCCTGTAGCGCAGTGACAGAAGAGGGTTACAAAATGCTTCTCAGTTTCTTGCGGCTGTATGTACAGTGCTGAAAATAGAAGGTGGAACCAAACTACATGAGGAAAGAAATCCTGCCGAGTTGCACACTGCAGGTTTCTGTTCCCTTGCGTTGTTGTAACAGACCTCTTTCATTGCTCTTGCCGTAAAACATACGTCAGTATGTTCTAGACCCTATTTGGCAGCGTTACGCCAGCTTGGGGTTTCCTGCCAGCCTCCCTGGCAGGGGAATGTCCCTGATGGGGCTCACCCTGCCTGGGAAATTCCACCATGCAGAAAAAGTCCAGGGAGCCACTCTCACGTTGCCGTCCTCCACCTTCCTGCTTCCTCTCACATGTCATAACATTCCCCTCTGGCCCTCCCCGATTAACCAGAGCTAAAAGATAAATGGTGCCTGGGCACTGCAATAAAAACAGCCCTGTGGGCACTCAGCCTGGAGCTCTAAAACTTAGAGAGAAGGTGTTTAGGGAGTCTTTTTTTTTTTTTTAAACTGTTTTTTTTTCTTTTTTTTTCTCCCTGTGGCTAAAAAGCCAGAGTAAGTGAGATGCTCGGTGGGTAGTTTCCCTGCTGTTGCTTCTCTGTTTCATATTGTTAAATCTCAGAGGAACTTTTCAGTCATTCTCACAGATGTGGCCATGAGGGATGATCGCTTGCCAGTGGGGTACAAGGAGATGGTTTGTATTCCACAGGGCTCTAACTTCGCTCTTCTGACATGAAGGTACTCTATTTCTGTTTGCTCTATTCTTTAAAAGCTGTAATTGATTGGAACTTACATATTGCATATATGCACATAGCACACACCTGCATTGGGGTTGGGTGTAGAAGACAGGTTGGGTTTTGGAAGGGCAATGGGTGATAACCAAGAAGGAAGAAACCACAAAAAATGGTGGGATTTTTGAAAGCCCACGGTGGGTGTAGGGACAAAACACAGGTGCAAATAACTGCAGTTTTTAACTCCAAACAGCTTTGATGCTTTGGGCAGTTCTCCCTGAACATAATCTTTTTTTCAGGAGAGGGTGTAATCATTTTCCGGAGTTAAGGCAGATGGGCAGCTAAAATCAGGGCATTGACTGGAAGAGAGATCGGTAATGGATGCAAGTGTCTTGGGTATCTTGATTACAGTGTTTGTTTGTTTAATCTAGTAAGTAATTTGGGGATAGCAGAATTCATCAGCATACAAGTTTGCCAGTTTCAGTAGGAGTAAACTTGTCACAGTGTTTTTAGACTGCTGACAGTACAGCAAAAAGAACACGGATTTGTGCTTGCTTTTGAGATTTAGCAAAAGCCTGTGCGAATAAAAAGAAGTACATTTAATAAACCCAAACTTCACTTTAAAATCAAGTACGGTATAAGTTTAATGAACCAGGCCATAAACTCCTTTTTCACTGCCTGGTGAGGGTTTCTCTGGCTTACCACATGAGGTTGATTATGCAACATCCTGATTTGCTACCTGTGCCTGTATCTGCAGATTGGGATGCAGCTCGGCACTGAGCTTCTTGGAGAGAACAAAACGTAATTGTAGCCGCACTACAGTGTCACCTGAGACAGGCGTATGGCTGAGGATAGGAATCATGCAACTATTTGAGATAGAAGCTAGGTATTTTCAGCTGGGACATCCTGGCTTCCCTCAAGGCCCCTAGGGACCAGAGAAAGGGCCAAACCCTGGACACTTTGTTAGCCAGTCTGTGTGACCAGCTAGTGAGAGAAAAATGTCAGCTAGGGACACTGGGAACAAAGCCATATTTCTGCTCCAAATTAAACTCTTGTATCACCTTTGTTCCTGAGGCAATCAATTTATTTTTGGCTACTGAAATCTTTTATTGACTTTTTTTTTTTAACAGAAAGCTGTATTTCCATTTGCATTTAATGGAGGTTGATAGGAGGAGGGTGTGTGTGGGGAGCAAACACCCTCTGCTTTCAAGTGCCTATGGCTAGTTGCTGGCAAAGCTCTGGGACTGCATGCTGTTTTTCTGGGCATGTCCTCACTATCCCAGCCTCCCAGAGCAGTAAAATGGCAAGGGTGGCCTCAGCCCACCCTTCTGCTGTAGACCAGGGTTTTGTGGACAGTGAAACACAGTACTGATGATGCTGCCAGAAAACCTGAATGCTGTCTTTCCATCCCCAATCACCAGCTCCAGGAGACGAAACATGTAAGACTAGTCTAGTGCTGCCTTAAGCCCTGCTTTCTTTTCAGGGAATTGGCAGGAATTGAAAAGGAGACTTAAAAATCCATGGTCTAGCTTCCATGGAAAGCAGTGTCCTGTGAGACAGGATGTGTCTGGCTTTAGACAATACATCTTTCCAGCTGAGAACTGAAGGAAAGAGCCAAGGTGTGAGAACAGAGTTTTCCATGATGCCCTACTAAATCTAAAGGGTTTCTTTTCAAGTTTCTTGCTATTTTTTGCTAACTGCTGCGCAACTTGCATATTAATGTAATGTGTTGTTACTATCCATTGTCATGGATTTCTTTCTGAGTGTGTAGAAACTGGCTGTTAATCTTACAGAGTCAAAGACATGATGCTAGTATCTCTTTCATGATATTAGTACCTTTCGTGCAGGTGTAGGAATTACATCGCTGAGATATATGTGGTAACAAATTCTGATAGTGATGCTGTCCTACTTGAAGATGATTGCACACGTTTCACTGTGGATAAATCCTGCCCTGGAATTTGAAATTCATCCCAAGCATCAGGGAAGTTTTTATATTGCTGCTTGGATGAAACCAACGTTTTCCTTACAGTAGTGAAATCTTACTTGGCTGCCTTGGTTTAGGTGCTTTTTAGAAAAGTGACAATATTTCCTGTTTATTGAATTTTTGTCTGACTAATGGAGGACAGTTCCACAGCTGAGTTTTGGGACTTTCCTGGGGTCAAATAGCCATGTGATTTGAAAGCTGGGATTTCTCTAGTAAGTGGAAGTCTGAACTAAAGGTTTAAAGTCTCTGGTATGAAAATCATAGTGAAATAAGGTCAAGACATAAGACATGCAAGAGAAGCTAGTGCTTTGCTGCAGTAAGCTTTGAGCTGTTGAAGTGGTGTGAGTCTCAGTGGTGTGAAATACTCAGCACTGTCTTGTTTCTGCCTGGGATTTCCTGCATGCTGATATGTACTCTCGGACTGAGCAGATCCTTGCATATCAACTGTGTAGGATGGTGGAAATCAATGCTGAAGCTCCCTGCAGGTGTTTATGCTGTAGCTGTGCAGCGAGATCATTGATCTGCATGTGTGCTACCACTGTGTCTGGGATTTCTGGCCAGGTGTCAGCCCGGTGAGAGCTACTGTGAAGTAGATGTGACTGAGTTATCACGTGTAAGAAGATAGTAATTTTTCAAAATCTGCCTGGGCAACATTTTTGAGTAGAAAAACATGTTTGAGAAGCCTAAATGTATGGTAACCTCTGTGTTAGTCTGCCCATTACTATGTGTAAACTGAGAGACTGTTTGGTCCTAGGCAAAGTACAGTTTGAAAAGTATATTTTTTTCTGTTTTAAAGCCTTGCTGAGATAAAGCAGTTTTTCCTCATATTTCTGCACTGAAGAGCTGAACGGTGCTGCTGCATTCTGGGAGACAACTTTGTATCCCCTATGAGAATATGATTCTGTTTTCCTGGGAGTTAAAGTTGTCCTTGTTTGTGGAAAGTAAGGAGACTGAAATCCAAGCCTGCTGGAGCCTAACCCATTGCTGTGGTTGTAGCACTGCTCCTGTGTCTGACAACAGAAAACAAAAATGAATGTGGGCTTAGAATGATCGATAGGCTTTCGTCCTAGGTTGGCCACCTGAGTTAGGAGGGAAAAGACCTTTGGCATGAATCATTAAGGAAAGCTCACGCTTGCATCTCTAAATCTACAGCAGTCCTCAACAGCACTGGGAAAGTTCACTAACTCCCCTTCTAAACCAGAATATTGAAAGCATAGAGTTTTGAGACAGGAACATGTACTATTTACTTCATGTATGCATACAGCAGTACGTTTTCCAGTTGACATGTGATGTTGCCCTTTGCTATGGGGAAACAGCATTTTGCTCTGTATTTACATGCTGTGACATCAGCGGTGCGTGTGTCTTAGTGATGAGTTCCTACTGCAAGGTACTAATGAGATAGAGCAGCTTATGAGAAAACATGACTAACCAGAGCAGTGAGTATGCCAAAAGGAATGTCCACAAATACAAGACGTACAAAGGAGACTGTTTACCTGTAAAGAATTCAGCTTAGGCAGCTTTGAACACTTACAGGTTCAGTGTTTCTTTTCCCCTGTACTGATTTCAGCTGCTTTACATATAGTGTGAAAGACTCTTGGGAGCAACCAACTTTTTTTTTTTTCTTAAATATCAAACAAAAAAGAAAAAAGCAGAATTGAGGGCATTCTTCAGATCAAAGGAGTAAGCCCAAAAGATACATGGTAAATAGTCTGAGTTTTTCTTTAATATGAAGAACTATACACGCTCCCTTTTGAAGTTCAGGCTAATCCTAGAATGGCAATCATGGAGACCAGTGTCGAGGAAAAATGTAGTAATACAAGTAGAGCAGAGGGAAGGAACACAGACTTCTCTGTACTAGCTTTTAGAGGGGAAAAAAAAAAAAGCATAATGGCTTGTTTCCAACCTGCCAACACATGGTCTCTTAAGTTGTTAGGGCAAACATGCTTATTGATCCTAGAGAACAGTCTCTGGGAGTGAAGTTGTTACTAAGCTTTCATCTCCAGTTTTCTTAGTGCTGTTCTAAAAGCCAACGCAGTGTTATGTTGGACTGTTTGGAATTTGTATGCTGCAAAGAAATGCTTCTGGCACACAGAGGTGTGGCAGCTGTATTCGCACCCCTTGACTCAAAGCCTGTAGCAGGAGGGTAATTATACCTGTTTCAGAATAAGCAACATTTGACATCCACACAGCAAATATTCACTTGCATTAAGCAACTGGACAGTAAACTACCATTTTTATTTTCAGTTCAAGAAATACCACAGAGGTCATACAATTCCAGAAATGTGTTGCAAAACCAAATTCTTGTTACTATTAGTTTGTCCCTGCCAATTTACCTGAAGGCTGTTCTGTGTTGTTCTGTGCTGCCACTTAGGACAGCCTGAGGAGGCTTTAGACCTCTCCCCTTCCCACCAAACTGTGAGCTGCTCTGGGGGCTGGCACTCTCCTTGTGTTCCCCAGTGTGTTAGGAGGGGCTATATATCTGGCAGAGACAACTGCGTACTGCTGTAAAGTGAAAGCAAAGCTCTGCTTTATGGGGTTGGTTTATTTGAAGTCGATATCCCTTATTGCATTCACCCCAGTGTCTGCCCCAGGGATCAGGCAGTGCAGGCACAGATGCTGTACAGCCTGTCCATTTCCCTACAGCAGACTGGCCGTATTCATAAAGCATAACCCTTTGCTGTGATCTCTTCTGAGCCCTGTGTGGCCTCCTCAGGACATATTTTCCATGCTTGGTTTGTTGTGTTTTTTTGTTGTTGTTTTTTTTTTTCCCCCTCTTCAACACTGAGTGCCTGAAATAACACATCACTGCCAACACAGCGCCACTTCTCAAGCAAGTTGTTGTGACATGTGACGTAGAGCTACAGCTTCCAGGGGATTTTTCAGAGGGGGAAGATGAGGAAGGATGCCTTTTGGACAGTCATTCAAAATAGCGGGAGGTAAACTGGCACAGCCTTGCCTGTACAACTGCTTGCAGGGAGCAGTCCCAGAGCAAACCATGCTGAGGTTTCATCCTCAGGAGGTGGTGATCCCAGAACTGAGCTCATGGACATGCCCTGTCACCAATCCTGGGAACAGGATATGAGGGTACGCTGTGGGGCTGCGTCGTTTGACCATATAAAAGTAGGGGTTGGTTTTGTTGGATTGGTGATCACTTACCTATGAAGCTAAAGAGGATGATATAGGGTGTTAGGAGGAAGTAATTTGCAAGCATTTGCAAACCTTTACCTGAGCTGTGCAGCCCAGGTTTTTCAGAGCTGGGAGTGCTCAGTCCCTTCCCTTACCTGTGCTGTGGGCCTCGCAGAGCTCATTGCACCAGTTGTCCCCATTCAATATCGAGGTAGTTTCACAGAAAATTTCCTTCTGGTTTCTTTAATGTTATGCTGCAATATGGTCTGGAAGTCCCCTTCCCCTTCCAGCTCAGGCTACAGGCATTTTGTGAGAAAGGATAAACCAGAGATGGTTGAAAGCTGGACAGGAAAAAAATCTCTCTTGGTCTGAGGTTATGTTGTCACAATTAAAGTGCTACTCAGCACCAGGACCCAGAAATGAGGGAAAACCTCATAGTTATGATTAGAAAATGTGTTGAAAGTAATGAAAATGTGTTTTAACAGAAAATCCCAAAGCACCATACAGGTTTCTTTATCTGCTTCAATTTTGGGCAGTGAGTCAGCTGTTTTCTCATGTCAAGAACACAGTTATTTCAGGCCGTGTCCATGGGGAAGTTCAGTACAGCATTTCCAGAGCTGCTTTGCTCAGAGCTGGCTCTGAATAAGACAGCAACGTGGAGACAAGCAGCAGTGATTAACCTGTGTGTTTAATTGATAGTGAGGAAAGAAGCTGAGGTTTTGATTTGAAAACCGATACACTGCATCTCATTTTAGCAGCAATCTGAGATATTAATATAAGCACGTCTCGCTATTTGCTGCTGTATTCAAGACAGGTTTCAGGACAAATGTTGCTAATGTTGGCCACTAGTTGGCATTATTGATGCATCGCAGCGAACAAGAGGAGGGGTGATGAGAACCTGGAGGCCATTGCTTAGGGAGCTGAGGTGTCCACCCCTACACAGGCCTCTTGGCTCTGCAGCTCCATGGGTTTTGCTGGGTTACTGCTTAGCCAAAGCTGGCTGAAGCTGCCTGGCGAGTGCCTTCATAGATACCTACCCTACTGACCTCCTCCTCCCAGCTCATGGCTGTCCATACAGGCTCTGCCAGCTCTCCTGGCAGGACAAAAGGTGATGAGCCCTTCTGGTTGCTACCCTGCCTGGCAGGAATTTCCTTAGGCTGAAGACATTTGCTGGAGCTTTGGTCACCACAAATGTTACGTGGTGGTTGGGCTAAGAGAAACGTTCGAGGTCTGCAGTATTAATAATTACAATTTGTAAATGTAGCAATAATTTGCCAGTAACTTGCATGGAGCACTTTGAGAGGTGGTTGGAAGCTGGCTCATCTTGTGCAATGTTGGGTGTGTGTATTTTTGAAAGAGTCTTTTGTTACAGAGTTTGGTGGAATTAGACCTGTCTTAATCTGCTTTGATGGGGAACAGATTTATGTCAGGAGACCTGATAAATGAGACGTTGTTGATGAAACACCTGAGAGCTGAGGTATCAGAGTGTTGCCTGAAGTGGATTTTGTGTGGTACAATGAGAGCAGATCAACAGTTCAGCCTTCAGTAGGCTTGCAGCTTTGAAATAGAATAGAAATTCCACAACCTCTTTGCATTAAGGTAAAAACCTCATTATATTGTTTCATAGGATAGCTTTTGTTTACACGTAGAGGCTAATCTTCAGTTAAATCAGATCCAAAATGATTACGGAATAGCAGTGGTAAAGGTGTTGCTCTGCCTGTATGTGTTTTTATGGACCTTGCGTGACCTAGTAGAATTAAGAGGAGTGAAATCCACTTCTGGTTTGACATCCACTTTAACCATTGGCATTTCTAAGGGAATTACAGACCACTGTGCCAATAAATCTATTTTTTTTTTTCATCTACATACTTCTCCAATTCATGTTATTGTTTGTTAAAAGATCAGATCCGTTCACTGCGGCAGTTGGAGACCCTTCAGACCAGACTAAAACCATTTGCTTCCCATCTACAGAGCAGCGATGCAAAAATTTGATTAGATCAGTCAGATTTGTTTACAGGAAGCCATGTTATGGATCCTCCCATCAGAGTGCAAAGCA
This sequence comes from Perdix hodgsoniae, assembly GCA_035772895.1. Lineage (NCBI taxonomy): Eukaryota > Metazoa > Chordata > Aves > Galliformes > Phasianidae > Perdix > Perdix hodgsoniae. The sequence goes on from JAPSGF010000016.1 coordinate 6,855,841, forward strand.
TGTCCTAGAGGTAAGGGAGCTCAGCAAGCACATTTTAGCAAGAAAATAGCCAAAGTGCCTACCTAAAGCTAAAGTATCACAATGGAGATCTTGAGGTTTGGAGAACAAGAGGGCAAAGCCACATGTTTAAAACATACGGCCTGATTTCAGAAATCCTTGCTTGCATAATGCAGTTCATCGAAACCTGCTGCTGAGGAGGGAGCAAATGAATTTCTTGCTTTATTAGGCTATGCTCTTTCTGGCACTTGACTTCATTTTATATGTTACATTTGCCATTTTTACTGTCACGGCATAAATCTGATCTGTGGCTTAAAATCAGTGTTTTTGGAGTAGGAAATTGCAGATAGTGCCAAGTGAAACCCTTTCCTCACTCGACAGGGGACAAAATGTTTGAATACTACGAAGTAATTCCCTCCTGCCTCCTCACAGCTGATTAATATAATTTCACGTTGCACCTGTCCCATGTTTTTTTAGCACAATTAAAACACGTATAATAACCTAAATTATAGACCTCCAATTTGCATAATATACTTCAGAAATACAGTGGTGTTTTACTGCATATTTTTGCGGCAGCCGCAGCTCTAACAACATCCTAATCACAACCTGCTGCGGCCAAACACGGGCTCGTGTGACGGTGAGTACGGTGGCAGCTGAGACAGCAGAAACATCTTTTCGACAGGTAGAGAAGGGAGAGGTGCGCCCCGTGAGCACAGCTAGCCGACCGGCGCGGCTGACGTTAAAAGCGAGGGAGAGACTGCGCTCGTTGCTTAGCGCAGGCACCGCGCAGCTTCACCTCCACGCTCCGACTCCACCGCAGCACGAAAACAAGACATCCTTCGCGCCCGCTCCGCGCTGGGCAGCCGCTGCGGGGTGACTCGGCCCCGGCTGCGCGCCCCGGCCCCGTCCCGGGCGCGGCCGCGTCCCGCCTCCCCCCGCCGCCCTTACGGGAAGCGCGGCCCCGCCCGGTCCCGGTCCCGCCTTTGCCGGCGGGGCGGAGCCGCTATAAGCGCGGCTCGGCCGCCGCCGCCCGCCAGTCCCCGCCGCCGCGCCGCCCGCTCAGCCCTGGACGTGCCCGTCGCCGCGCCTCCGCCCGCCGTTCTCCGCCGCCCGCCGCCCCGCGGCACCGCCATGATCGTGGACAGCAGCCGGGACTCGGCGCCCGACGGCGACGGCGGGGCTCTCAGCAGCCCCATTAACCTCGCCTATTTCTACGGCGCCTCGCCCCACTCCAGCGAGGGCAGCTGCTCGCCGGCGCACTCCGCCCCGGGCTCGCCGGGCTCGGACTCGGACCTCTCGGTGAGCAGCCGCGGCGGCCGGAGGGACGGCCGGGGAGGCGCCCGCCCCGCGCTGCAAGGTACGGCGGGGCCGGGGCTGCGGGGAGGGGACGTGGCGGCGGCCGCGGCTCCGCGCTCGGGTTCCTTTCCGGTCCTTTCGGCGGCGGGACGCTGGACCGGGCCTGATGTGGTTCTCGGCCGCGACATCGGGTGGCTTCCGCGGGCTCGTCGGCTTCTGCGAATGCCGACCCGCGGCTTAAGCGTCGTCTTCCGTGTGCTCTCTCGACAGCGGAGCAGCACATGGGGGGAGGAAAGCAGCACAGAGGGCCGTTCCAGGGGGTCCGCGTGAAGAACTCGGTGAAGGAGCTCCTGCTGCACTTCAGGAGCAGCAAGCAGATGTCCTCGGGCCCCGCTGCGGATGAAGGCAAGGTAATTTCAGGGCTGACATAATGGGCTTTAAACCGTGATTGAGGTGGGCGAAGGAAGGCACGCGATAAAGTTTCTGGTGTTACCTGATGGGGATGGAGTCGTAACTTCCTTTTCAATACGTGCCGTGGAAGAAGTGAGCTGGGCGAGACAGCTGCTGTGGCGGGCACCTGAACGTCCACTGAGCCCTGTTTTCTGAGGAGAGTTCAGATAAAGACGGGCTCGTGTCCTGTGCTTAGACGGCCCCTCTTAGACAGCTCCTTAGCTCACGCGAGGTCGTTTGTTTTAGGAGCAGAGCTTTCTCTGAGGAGAATTACTTAGCAGCCTATCGCATTTCTCCCGTGTAAAGGCAGACAGACTGCGGTCTGGAAAATAGGAAGATGTGAGAAACGCTGAGAGGCTCAGAGAGAGTTTTTCCTCACAGTCTGCCTTTTGACAGCGTGTCGGAGTTTCCTAGGCTAGTGTTGCCGCTGGAAACTTTTTTGCATAGAAAGGTTCACGGCATTAGAGATGGAGAAAATGAGCAGGCTAATCCACATTATTAAAAAAGATAAAAGCAAAATCTTGAGACCTCACCGGGGAATGTTGTCTTCTCCTACGTTTTCTTGAGTTCTGTGGTATTGTAACAAATAGCTTATTAAAAAAATCCTTAAGAAAAAAGGCAATTTTCATTTAAGTTGCTTAAAACTCTTTTATGTTTTCTAACCTCAATCAAAAACAATTAAATTAAGGCTTGACTGTCCTGTACTAGGATTATTCGAAGACATATTCTATATTTATAGAAACAAACCTCTGCGTCTGTTTGTTTTCATTTTCACTGGGATAGCATTATAATGATTGAATAATCTGTTCTTGTTGGGTTTTTTTCCCCTCAAAAGGCACAAGGAGGATTGGTGAGCTACGAATCGTACACAGGTAAGAAAAAAAAAAGTCTGAACATTTCTAAATACCCTGCAATGATACTTTAAAAGTAGATTGTAAGAATAATTGTTTATTTATTGATATGTTTGTTTATTTTAGCAGAGTTGAAGAGCGTTCTAGGTCAGGGTGGCAAAAGAAAGGCTCCTGAGCTCCTTTCTGATGGGCCTCCTTTCAAACGCCAAGTTAATGTTCACCCACACCTCCTGGTAAGCTTGAAGTAGTATTTTTTTCTGTGTCTGTTTCTCTGTAACCAGAAGGTATCTCCTAAAACAATACCTCTGACTCTGTGGGGCTTGTTTTGCTGCTTTTTCTGACAGACGCCACCTCAGACCCCAACTTCAATGGATAACATGGAAGAGACGCATAAAAACGAACCAAAGCATGACAGCAATTCTGATCTGCTTCAGAACATCATAAACATTAAGAACGAGTCCAGCCCTGTTTCCCTGAATACAGTGCAGGTTAGCTGGTTGCACGGTGTCTCCAGCCACAACTCACCTGGCGAACAATACCACGACGGTCCAGGAACACAGGCTTTCTCCCCACCCCAGAAGTACCAAGCATTCCAAGATCATGCCTCTCAGAATATGCTTGATCCTCCTCAACATTACCAGTTTCCTTCATCGCAGAACCAGGATTTGTCACAGAACTACGCTTCGGATGCATCTCTGGAGTACAGGCCATTTTCTGCCAATGACCAGTCTCCAGGCTACCACCAGCATGCCTTTGAGAGCCATGAACTTCAGTATTGCCCATCGCAAAGTTTCTCCTCCCTCCTGAACGATTCTGAAGGCTCGGAGAACATCTCTGCTCCCCTCCAGTCCTTGACTACTGCCCACCCCCAGGCTAATGTCAGCCCCCACGCTCAGAACTTCAGCCTGGCTCCCAATAATGTCTGCAGTAGTCTTGAACGCAGTGTCTCTTTGGCTACTTTAAATGTCTCTTTACCACCCCAAAGTGTTGCCAGAAACACAACGCAGCTGGGCAAGTCGTTTTTCCAGTGGCAAGTGGAGCAGGAGGAAAACAAATTGGCTAACATCTCTCAAGACCAGTTTCTAGCAAAAGACTCAGATGGAGACACGTGAGTAGCCCTTATCTCACTGTTTCTGAAGTAGTAGGTTGGAGAACACTTCTGTTCAGGGTTTGGCAGACCACTAAGTTGTAGTGAAAGCTGTTTCTTAGTGGTGCGTGTGCCATGAGTGCAGTAGTTTCACCAGCTGTGGTCTTGCTGATGGGCTGTGATGCATGCAGTTGCAGCTTATCTAGTAGATAAGATAGTTGTATCATCCTGTGTCAGGTACTTATTAGATTTTTATCTGGTAAATTGAGAGAAAGAAGATTCTAATTTAGATGCTTTAAATTGCCTTGGGAGGAAGGTGCCTGAGTTTCCATCTTACTCACTCAGATGAAGTCTGAAGCTGGCAGTATAAAGCTGTTCCCACAATGTACGTTTGGAATTGCACAGTGACTTGAGCCCCAGTCTGTGTGGCTGTCTAACTGTTTTCCCTCTTTATGCAGCTTCCTTCACATTGCTGTTGCCCAGGGCCGACGAGCTCTCTCCTACGTTCTTGCGAGGAAAATGGCTGCTCTGCATATGTTGGATATTAAAGAGCACAATGGCCAGGTGAGGTTGTCGAACTCTTCCCACCCGCTTTGTGCACCTGACTGCTCTGATGTCTGGACCCTGAGGAAAATGTGGTGAAATGCTTATTTAATATTAACCCTGAGATTTAGTCTGCATACTAATATTAACCTTGAGCTATTAATACTTCTTGGGATCACCTTGAGCTGGTAAAACTATATGCTCAACTTTTTGTCCTGGCTTCCTGGTATTCATAATCACTGCTTAAATAATACTGGGTAGCTAGGCTTTTTATTTGTTTTAGTTGCTCTTTCCTGTTAGAGATCAGATGACTAATAGTTGAAATTTTCTTCTCAATGTTTGCAGAGTGCTTTCCAGGTTGCTGTGGCTGCCAACCAGCATCTCATTGTGCAGGATTTGGTTAGCCTGGGGGCTCAAGTCAACACCACAGACTGCTGGGGTAGAACGCCATTGCATGTTTGTGCTGAGAAGGGGCATGCCCAGGTCCTTCAGGTGAGAATGAGGCAGACATAGCTCTGCCCTATCCATAATTCTGACTTGGTATTAGCAGTTTTGGAGGACCACAAAAATGCTGCACTTCTCCTTATCTTTTTCCTGTGTAGCCTTTTTGATATGTCTTAGACTCCACATTAATGGTTTAAAGTGAGGATGACTCTTGCTGTAAGATTCCCACCAGTGAGGAATTAGGTAGTGTAGTATATGGAAACAATAATTAAGTCTTAAGTGTTTAATACTATTCTTGACTGCAACTTTGTTGCAGGAAGACTGTGTACAAGCTTGAGGAAGCAGTATGTGGTTTGGGTAGACATAAATGCGTACCTCTTCCCACATTTGTAGGCAATCCAAAAGGGAGCCATGGGAAGCAATCAATATGTGGACCTTGAGGCAACAAACTATGACGGTGAGTAGTTTGGGGTTTATAACTTACAGTTTACTGGGTGATACAGGGTTTTATAGCTTCTGATGTGAATGGTATCCTGGGAAAAGAGCAATAAAATGGATTGTATCTTTGCCAGGTTCAAATTCACAACTAGAATTGAAATTGCATTACAGTTGGCATATCTGTCAGATAAAAGCACAGCTAGCCTCTGCCTGTTGAGATCTTTCTCTGTTCTCTCTTAAGTGTGATTGACGTGTTTGGCATGGAAAGGTTAGATGATAATAGGCTGTTGTTTAAAATGTGGGTGCCAGTGGCATATTGGTGGATACAGAATGCAATATCTCTAGCGCCAGAGAGTTGTTTTAATTGAACCTTATTTTCCATGCGGTAGATCTTCCTGAAGTACATTCTCTAAAGAAAAATTTTAACAGAGATCCTTGTGTGACTTGTCAGTTAGGGTGACTAACAGCCCAAATCTTGAGCCATTTTGGAGTAGTAGTCATTCTTTCTTAGAAATGTGGAAGCAAACAGCCAGTCAAGAATTTTGTATTACATTCATTCATTAATGTTGAATTTCTCATGTTAAGGTTTGACGGCCCTGCACTGTGCTGTTCTGGCCCATAATGCTGTACTGCATGAACTACAAAACTGTCAACCACCTCACTCCCCTGAGGTTCAGGAACTTCTGCTGAGAAACAAGAGCCTGGTCGAAACCATCAAGACTCTGATACAAATGGGAGCTTCTGTTGAAGCAAAAGTAAGTAGAACAATTTTTGTGTAAAATGCCAGATCCAAAGAAGGCATGGAAGCAGATCACACCCCTTTCTCCCACACCACATCTCAGCCCACTTAACAGGGAGGAAGTAGACTCATTTGAAAGCTTCCTAAGCAACCTACAGCTTAATTTACCTAAGTGGAATAAGAATGTTGCATTTATTAAGAACAAGGTATTATCAATGCAAATGAACCATGGGAAAAGGGAGGTGACAGTCTAATTTCTGGATTAAGAATGATACTATGTTGGTTGAAATCGGTTGTGCCTTAAATTTAAGAGTATGTCTGGAGTGTTGTAGTAATAGGGTGCTGATTATATATACTGCTTTTGAACTGTAAATTGTTGTCAAATACTGCTTCCTGTCCAGACAGACTTTCAGTGAAATAAGTACTGTTGCTCAGTGTTGTTTTCTTTTTTGGTAGGATCGCAAGAGCGGTCGCTCTGCTTTACATTTGGCAGCAGAGGAAGCGAATCTGGAGCTCATTCGTCTCTTCTTGGAACTGCCCAACTGCCTCTCTTTTGTTAATGCAAAGGTAGGTAGATATAATCCAGGATGTGTACACCTGTCACTGCGACTCATGTCCCTTGCTGTTTTTTTTCACGGCGTTACTTTGTCTTTTCCAGGCTTACAATGGCAACACAGCGCTCCATGTGGCTGCCAGCCTGCAGTATCGGGTGAGTCAGTTGGATGCAGTTCGCCTGCTAATGCGAAAGGGAGCTGATCCAAGTGCCAGGAATTTGGAAAATGAACAGCCAGTTCACTTGGTTCCTGATGGCCTTGTAGGAGAACAGGTAAAAAAAAAAAAAAAAAAAAAATTAAAAAAATTTTTAAAAAAATTAAAACAACCCACCCAAAAAATCCCCAAACTCTTAGCCCCTATCCTCCTGCACCAACACAGAAGTTATATTTCTCTGAAAATTTTCCAAGTTTTGAGCTCTTGTAACTTCTAGAGAGAAGTTCCTGCAGGTGGTGTTTTCTTGAGGGATCTCTTAGTATTAGGATCAGGAAGAATATGCGGAGATCCGAAACTACAGATTTAATTTGTAGCTTCTTCCCCATCTCTGAAGCTTTTTTCCCACGAAAATAATCTTTTAGAAGTATTTTCTCCATAAATGTGCAGCATATGGAAGGTCATCTCCTTTCTTGTGCTGATCTCAGTATGATGTAAGGTCGTGTTAGTAATTACAACAAGCAGTGAAAATGGCGGTTCTTAGGCTTGAATAACAGATGAAGAAATAGCAGTTGTATGAATATGTAACCAAAAAAGATGGCTCTTGAGCTAAGAAGCTCAATCTGAGTAATTCTGTTGGTTCAAATCTTGTAAAATTGGATCCATTCTGATATAACTGAACTTGGAAGCTAGGCTCAGATAAACGAGAAATGCATATTTAACAGAATCACAGAATGGCTCGGGTTGGAAGGGACCTCAAGGATCATGAAGCTCCAGCCTTCTCCCCTTCTCCCCACGTGCAGGGCCACCAACCTCCCCATTTAATACTAGACCGAGCTGCCCAGGGCCCCATCCAACCTGGCCTTGAACACCTCCAGGGATTGGGCATCCACAGCCTCTCTGGGCAGCCTGTTCCAGCACCTCACCACTCTCACAGTAAAGAACTTCTCCTGACATCTAACCTAAATCTTCCTTCAACTTTAAAAACCATTTCTCTTTGTCATGCCATTATCTATCCTTGTAAAGAGTTGAGTTGGACCTCTAGTGTTGTTTTTTTGTTTGTTTGTTTTAGATTGGTTCACATTGGTGGGATAATACATGCTAACAGTTTTGTCTTTTTGTCTTTTTCTTTTGTCTAGATAAGACGTATCCTAAAAGGGAAGACAGTTCAACAGAGAGCGTCGCTGTTTTGAGCTCCATGTTACTTGGAGTTACCGTACACTCACTGTCAGTCAGGCAGTCCTAATGTATCTGTAAATAGACCATTTGCCTGGTGTTGGCAAATGTTAGTTGTTTCTATGAAACAAAAGTATTTTGTTCACTATCATATAGTGGGTTATGTAAGTTTAGGGAAAAAAACAAAAACAAAAAAAAGCCATAAGAACCTAACAAACCAACAATTAAATTCCTCTGAGCAAATGGGAATGTTTCATTCCCAAGTATGTGGAACCTTTGCCTGGATACCTGGATTTCATAGCTATGACAAGCTAACTTCTGGACAAGGATGTTTCTACAGTCAGTCTTGTTTGGAGATGGCTGATACGTGACAACACTGCAGAGTTTTTTGTTTGTGATAACACTTACTATTAGAGTGTAAGAGAAATATTTTTTTCAAATGGAAATTTTATTTATATACCTTTGTGGCTTCCTTCCAGTATCCTGTGCATGATTGTATATAATCATTGACATTGTTGTACACTTGTATAGTTCTGAGCATCTATCAGTAGGTTGGGAATGAGCTGAAGAAGAAATGAGCTCGCTGATCTTGAACTCCTCAATCAAATATGAAATTCTAATACTATACTGGGGCAAAAAGAACAGTTAAGATGAATTGTCCATAGCACTGATGCGTTTGTGCTTTTGGAGCTGTTAATAAAACATGAGAGCCATGCTTGTTCAGGGGACAGCATTGGGTGGTTTTGTACCCAGCAGAGGGGTTTTCTTTTGTCTGGACAGCAGATTGAGGGAGAAGTATTGTGATTTACATAGTGTATATAACTTTGTCATATTTTAAGGATTGTGATCCTCATCTACTGGACATAATTAGCATGTACTTAGCTCTTGATGCATGTTGAAATCTCTCTTTGTTCGTTGTGATACTTAAATGTTTGCAAGCCCCGCAAGTGTCAGTAGAACTTGAGCACATGCCTAAGTTATCTGCTGAATTGGGCTTTAGTCAATTCTAGAGATTTAGCATTTTTCACCTAAGCAGAGTTAGTCCATTTATGGCTTTACCTTATAGGTATTGTAGAGAGCCAATTGAAACTAATGTTTTTCTATTTTTAATAATTATAAATATTAACGCAAAATGTGTACTAATTGCACTGTATACTTGTATTCTGTTGGAGAAAGCTTCCTTCTCTCGTCAGTTTCAGAACAATCCACGCTGGGCTGTAATCCCAGCAAAATGTTCTCCTAGTGGTCTTTGCTCTTATCCTGTTCTCACATCACACACAATTCTCTGTCATAGCCATTTAGTCTGATTGTGCTGTTGTGGCAAAGTATGTCTTGTGGGCAAGCTAAGTGGGGAAATCTAATATGCTGAGGCCGAGCTGTGATGTGTTTCTTGAAGGGTTTAATGTATCTTGTGTTTGAATAAACATGTTAATTACACGTTCTGGTGGTTACTGTCTGTGGTACGAATACTGATGGCAAACCAAGCTTGAGATAAAACTGATATGGCACAGCAATACTGCGAGACTGGTGAAGGTCCTTCTGTGAGGTATGAAATGGAGTCTCCCTTCTGTTCCACTGCTCATGCTTATTTTCCATGCTGTTTTTGTTTGTGGGTTACCCTAACATGTTTTGGGTCACACACTGCGTGATTGCCTGTGTATTTGGTAGCTGTGCCTCAAATAGGGGTTAGAATTTGTGCAATTTAGTGACTGAATTGTTACATGAACAATTTCTCTCACAGAGGATCTTTTATTCTTTTATTGTCCCTATATGAAAGAATTTCAATTCTGTAAAAAATCTCATGTTTTCCCTGTTATTTTTCTTGCCTGCCCTCTTTTTGGCAGCTCAGGTACAGTCAATTTAGCACTGAAAGTCCATACAAGTTATACGCTTGGGGAAAGACTGTTCTCATTTCACAAGTGAAAAGATGGGCTCTGAGCTGACTGCAACTGATCTTTCAGGAAGAGAACTATTATGGCAGACTGTCCCTTGCTGAGCACTGAGCTGGTAGACAGCAGCAGTCAAAAAACAGATGAACCATGTAGTCCCTGTCAGTAGGAGGTACTGAGGGGAACTAGATCATTTCTGTGCTACTTGAATAAACCCATTGTTTGCCTCCACCTCACTGTTGCATGCAGTTTGGGTGCCTGCTCGGGTAAGAGTGTTGGGACTGGAAGAGGCGTGGGTCTGTGGAAGAGCTTCCCTACAGAGAAGGGCAGAATACATGAGTACTCTTCCACTGACAGCCGATAGCACAGACCTGTGCTGTTGTCCAGCCAGAGAAACTGGACTGGGATTAGCTGCTCAGTGTGTGTTCCTTTGTACAAAAGCCAAACGCTACTAATGAAGGAATCAAGAGCACAAGGGACAAAAGGATGTGATTACTTGAGATGAAAAACATAGAAGCAAGGCATACAGTGATGTGGGGAGGGACTGTATACATATTTAGAAGACAAACCTCTGTGGAGGATTAGTGAGCAGATGAACCGTGTCAGTTCTCTCTGTGTTGAAGGGTGTTGAGAGAGTACTTGATGAAGTTCTGTAATATCGTACAAGCTTGCCCTGCTCTTTAATTTCTCCTGGGATTTTTCTAATGGTCACTCTTGCAGATATGATGCTGGAGTAGATTATACCCTCTCTCCAAGTCATTGCAGCTAGGGTCTTAGTGGTTGGTTTCTAGCTTCGGTCTGTATCTGTTGATTCCAGTTGCATCTTTGTGAGAGGAAAATCTGGGAAATTCATCCTGTAGTCCCTTGGCTTCAGGGGATGGCCAGCAGATCATTTGGTCTGCTCCTGCTCTGTGCAGAAAGCAGTCCATGGAGACCTCAAAAATAGCTTCTTGTGTTGAGAAATGGCAGAAAGAGGAGGCTGTGTGTTGTGTAGTAGTTAAGAGTATGAAATGATGATGGAGAGTGGAAATAGGACTGAATTTCTATTAGGTTATGGGAAGTTGAAATGGTACCTGTTTAGGTAAGCAACTAATTAGGCTGAGACTATATTGGATATGATGCCATCTGAATGCATCTATCATCTATCAACTGCTAGCAAAGTTGTCATTATTTTTTTATTTTTTTATTTTCCTTTGAGGAGCCAAACTGCAAGCTTTCTGCATTTTCATCTTCTTTATAAAAGGTGATTACAAAGGAAAAAAGTGCTGATGAGATTTTGTCCTTCACATCAGCCCAATCTGCCTGCTTGGCACTCCTTTTTGGGTGTTGTTGACTGAGTCATCTAACAAAGGGATAGAAGCACCTTGAGCTTCTGAGGGTAGCAGAGCATGAGTGTGTACTCTGTGCTTATGTATAAAATAGGTGCTGCTGGTGAGAGGCTTTTAACAGGTGGGGGCTGTTCTTTCAGTGATATTTGTGCTATTGATTTGTATTCTTGAAGGCACTCTGCATTTAAAATAAATATATTAAAAAAAAATAAAAAAAAATCCTGAGGTGGGACAGAAGTGTTTGGAACAAATTTGATCTGCACACAGTCTAATTCATTGTCTTGAGGTCAGTTGGTAATTTCACAAGAAAGCTTCCTCACCTCAAGTGTAACTGACTCATTTATCTGTCCTATAGTATTGCTAAGTTCTGACGTATCTGATGTGACATGAATAGTTATTTGAAATGATTCTTTTTTTTTTTATTTTACTGAAAGGCAAGTGATGTTAAATATTTAGCAGGCCAATAGTGTTTACCTGAAAACCTGTGGTGCTGGGAAAGTGCAGAATCGCTTTTATTGACTTGGATGCAGGCAGGCGTGCCATTTGTTTCTATAGTTACAATAGAGGCAAAAGAAACTGGCTTTGGTCTGAATAGAGATCTTAAGACGTAGGGAGCTTTGTTCCCAGGATGTCTCTGATTTGTTTGTCTAAGTAAGCCAAACCTCAGGAACAAGTTGCTTTTTGATTTTTGTGGACTACTCATCTGGCTGTAACTGTGGAAGGTGGCAATTCATGATTTACAAGAAATGCGTTCTGCTTCTGGGGATGGAAAAAGTACATTTCCCACATTCATTGCTCATTTTATATTTTTATCAGAAAAAGAAAACATGTCCAGGAAGTGCATTCTTAGAGAGGTTGGGTGTGGTGGAAGAGACTTCAAAGATGTAAGATGAAGTGCTTGTTCTTCTCGCCTGACTGTTTGCTTATCTGGTCGCCTCTCTTTAAAAAAACGTAAATGCTCTCCTCTGTAGGATGATTCAAGTGCCCTAAAAACGGAAGCTCAAGAACAGGTTCTTGCAATTAAATATCTGACAAGAATTGATCAAATCTCTTAGAGCATTCAAAGCAAGTTCTCCTATCATCCTGATCTACTACTTCTCTTGAGTGTTTAGCGGTGGTGTTGGTCCAAGGTACTGATGACTTGTACCTCTGGCTTCACATTGGGTTGGATAGTATCAGCCAGCATTGCGACACTGCTACCTATTACTTCGTGTAATTAGGACAAAGGACTGATGCTGCCAGTGATGAGAATGACCTGTGTTTGTTTTCCTAAGTGGCTCCACTGTTAGCCAGGGAGCCTTTCAACAACTGTCCCACCTCCTTTCCCCCTTATCTGTAGGGCTGAGTGAGGGCTTGCCTGGCTGTGTTCTTCCACTTTGAGAAGAGGCCTCTCTTAGCACCTTAGAACTTTTTCCAGAAAATAGTATGCTAATTTGAGAAGAAAAAGGTTTAGTTTGCTCAATGGTGGACTTACTGATATTGTTGCCTCTAAAGGAGGCAGATCTAGCCCCTAATTGAAATAGTTTGAAGCCAGTCTTGATATGGGGGAATGCTAATCTGTAGACAAAGCTCATGTAGCCAGCTGTATTTCCTGACAAAATTTACCCACTGTTGCTGACTAATGGAACCATGTTGAATCTTAGTGTTTTATTTTTGTTTATTTTCAGATTAGCCCACTCTTAGCAAAAACTCAAGACCTGATAAAAGACACTGATGAAATTGGGAACCACAGTAGTGTAGAAGTGCTATGTGAGGTTATCCCTTTTCAATTTGATTTGGAGATTTGTTTCAACTTTAGACACCTATCTCGGCTCTGTGAGGGAAAGGTTATATATCTGGGCCTGTGTTTGTGTAGTGTGTATTTTCAGCTCTTAGAACTGATTAAGAGGATGACTCAGTAGCTCTTTGGGTTTTACTTGGTAAACCTTCCTTTAGCTCTGAAAAATTGACCTAAGCTGTTTTTAGAAAATAGATTGGTTGGTGCAGCAACCACACTTGTCTTGTGGTTTTTCTCTTAGTTTCTGGTAAAATGTCTCCTCTCCCCTGCTAGTCAGGAAGCCCAAGGGATGATGAAGGCAGTGATTTTGATTTAAGAGTGGAAGCCCATTGCTTCTGTAAATTTGCCTAGGCTGTGATTTGGACTGACAGTGGATCTTGGTGGATTGTTTACATGGGTGCAATGCAGAGATGCTTTCACATATCCTTAATGAAAGTTTGTAGCCCTGTTCAGGTGGTCTCAGTCATGTATGTATAGTGATTGATACCAAATGCTGCCTGAGATTGGTTTTTAGGCCCCAGCTAAAAGATCTCATTGGCAGTGCTGAGCTCTCTCTATAGACTTACCTTTGGAAAGAGACAGTGCTTGCTTCATCTCAGTCTGTGGCTCCTTGGGGTGGCATTCAGTTGTTGCATATATGTCTCTTGGGGCCTTTCTGGAAAGGCCCAGAGCTGCCCTCGACTAAGAGAGACGGGGGAGTGCTTGCAATTCATAGATGTCAAACTCAGGCTTACCATATAATTGCCAAGAAGAGTGGGACTACATAAACAACCAATAAATCTTGCTGAACTTGGCAGGTACATGTTATTATCCTCAGACAGACCACAGGCCTTATCTCAACAACTTTAATTCCACTAAAAACAAGTGATGCCAATACATTTGTGGTTCCTGTAAGAAGAATTGGATATGTGAGGTCAACAGCAATGAAAGATTTTGAGAGAAGAGATGCTTACAGTGCTTGTCCTTTGCACTGTGTTGCAGTTTGCTGTAGCATGTAGGAGTAAGAATGGCTACCCTCCTGCATACATCTTGAGGGAAAGGTCTTTGGAGCAACTGGAGGAAAAGCAATCGATATAGCAACATGCTATTATTATCATTCATCAATAGATTTGCAGGTGGCTTCAAAGGGCAGCCAGACATTTATCCTATCACCTAGATAAGAAACCAGAAGTAGAGAGAAGAAGCTTGCCTGAAGATATTCAGAGAACCACAAGAACCTCATCTAAAGGCAGTGAAAGCTTGCAATTATTCCTGCAGTTGCCTGCTCTTTCAAAATTTGCAGTGAGCAATGACTGATCTGTCAGTCATTCACAATCTTTTATAAATAATTTAAGTTTAGTTCATGTGCCAATGTGAATTCTTCACTAGCTTTGAGAGACCCTGCTAGTGGTTGGATTTAGGTTGAATGTCAGGGGGAAGTTCTTTATAGAGAGAGTGGTGAGATGCTAGAACAGACTGCCCAGAGAGGTTGTGAATGCCCTGTCCCTGGAAGTGTTCAAGGCCAGGTTGGTTGGGGCTCTGGGCAACCCAGTCTAGTATTAAATGTGGAGTATTAAATGTGGCCCTGCCTGTGGCAGGGGGGTTGGAGCTTCATGATCCTTGAGGTCCCTTCCAACCCTGGCCATTCTGTGATTCTGTGTGATTCTGTGTGGCTGGGACTGCCAGACAGTTTGGATCAGCCACTGGTTAAAAGCTCAGGAGGGAGATGCAAACTTCTTCCAGAAGAGTTTCATCTTGTTAACTCTAGGCAGCTAGAACAGGAAGAATAAAAACAGACCTGGACCAGGAAAAAACAGACTGAAGCAAATGTAGTGTGCAACTGCTGCGGAGAACTCTGAGCTTTACCCATGTCTCTTGTTGCTGCATTTTGTGAATGTTGCGGGTGGAATTGTGAAAGCCTTCTCTCTTATGTAAGGTGAAATCATGTATTTGGACATGTCACTAAAGAAGGATACTGAGTTGCTTGAGTGTGTGCAGAGAAGGGCAACAAAGCTGATGAAAGGACTCAAAAACAAGACATGAGGAGCAGCTGAGGGAACTGGGATTGTAGTCTGCAAAAGAAGATGCTCAGGGAAGACCTTATCACTCTCCACAACTGCCTGAAAGAGGCTGCAGCAAGGTGGGGATTAGTCTCTTTTCTCAGGTGGCAAGTGATAGGGTGTGAGGAAATGGCCTCCAGTTCTTTGCACCGGAGGAGGTTTGGACTGGGTATTAGGAAGAATTTCTTCATGGAAAGGGAGAATAGGCTGCTACTTGGGGAAGCTGTGAATCACCATCCCAGGAGGTATTTAACAGATTGGTGGATGCGGCACTAGGACATGGTTTAGTGCTGGGATAGTGGTGTGAGGTGGATGATGGGACTTGATGATCTTAAAGATCTTTTCCAGCTTATATGTTTCTACGGTTTTAGTCATCGATGTATTTCTTAGAAAAGAATGGAGATGATTCAAATAGAAATAAATGTTTGTTTTGCTGATAGTTTTCATATGTGCTTAAAATATTGTCATGAATATTGCAACAGCTGTATAGTATAAGTCTTCCTTTTAGGGCAGGGGTGGCAAAATTCAGCTCAGGATGTGATTGACTCACTAAGTGGTGGAGACTGCTGCTTAGGATAGACAGAGCTCTCTTGACAAAATGATAAATAAAATAAGTGTCTTTAGCAGTTATCAGGTAGGAGAGGATGCTTTACTGCCTAGAGTATGCCGCTTTTATCCATCTCTGTCCTTGCCCCTGGCCCTAGTCACAGGCTGGTACAGTTCTTCAAACTTTCTCACGTATGTCTGAAGAAGAAAAATGCATATGTAGAGTACGTTTAGAATATGGATCAATTTATTTTTGTACTCTGTAAGAGAATTGTATGTATGTATGCATGCAAAATCTAAGTATGTAAAATGTATTGTGTGGGAGTGCATAAGGCAGCAAAACTCTTTCAAGAAGATTAATCTTTTAATCCAGGATTACTTCATTACTTCAGAAGTTTTTAAGTTCTTTTGTTAAAAATAGAAACTTTTCCCATACTATTCCCTTGAATTTGCAAATGGAGTATACTAGTAAAAACCTGTAGCAAAATAACAAAGCTCCACATGGAATAAAGTCAGGTTTTTAATGGATTTCTGTCCTGAGAATGAACGCCAACGTAGACTCTCCCATGCCTGACAAAGATGAAGAATGTCTGTTATGGCTTTTGAGGACCCTCGTGTCCTCCCTGTTTCCTTTTTGGTTGTGTCTCTCTCCATAAGTAGAGTAAGTCTGTGTGAGTTCGTAAACCTTGCTGTCTGTTCTCTCTGCTTCAGTGAGGAGAAGGAAGACCCTGGAAAAGGTGGTTTGCATGCATATTTGGGCTGGAGTGGTATGGCTGAGTCAAGATGGTGAGGGGCTGATGTGCTGCTTAGAACATGGCACAAAGTGCTTCAGAAGCTTCCAGTCATCATCCAGAACTGCAGCCTGCCCATGAACCAGTAGTGCAAAGGCAGATGGCTTTGTTCGCTGTGTCTGTAATAAAGTACAAAGAACTTTTATTTCTTCTTCCTTAGTTGTCATAATGAAATTATGTTACTAAAGTGGTTTTATCTGTCTCCTGATGAGCATGAATGTCGTTAGCCTCTTTCCCACGCTCTCTACAAGAGCGTCTTGGGACGTTTCCCTTGATTTTGAGGTAGCACTGCCTTTCCACGCCTGGTGGCCTCAGCCCTGTATTTGAGCAGAGCCTGGGCAGGGAGGGCTGGAGGGGAACCTGTCTGAGATGACTGGGCACTAATCAGCTCCATGTCTTGCTGCAGATGAGGATTTGCTGGGGCACAGCACAACCATTTGGTTGTCCTGACCATGAGGGCCAGCAGCGTGCCCTTTCCCAGTAAAAGGGACTTGCTGCAGGGTCACTGGCAGCCATCCCCTGTCAACATGGATGGGGCAGGGGTACTACTAACAAACTCTTTTTTTTTTTTTAAATCTTTTTTGCTTTTGAGGAGACTACCAGAAAAATAAAGCAAGAACTTTAGGAAAGGCAGTGTGGCCCTCTATGGAAGAAGCATGCACCTCTGTTCAGGGGCCTGCTGGTGCTGCCCACCCTTGCAAACTCCCACTGCCCCCACATTCTGCTGAGATTTTGTGACAGCCTCTGCCCTGAAGAGCTCCTGGTCTAGACGCTGCCACAAAGATGAGCATGCATCAAACAGATGAGTCTTCCCTGACTGTTTGCTTGACTCTTACAAAGGGCCTTCCGGCACACATGAGGAGGTTTGAATAAGGAAAGGGAGGAGGCCTGGCTACCCCATGGGGCCTCCATCAGCTTCTGGCTTGGTTTCTGTGCAGTCTGCATGCTGCTGTGCTGTGGTCCTTGTTATCATACTGATGGCTCTGGTTCTTGCTCTGCCTGTTTAGTTTTACTCCATTGTTGAATTTATTGCTCCTGGACTCTTTACTCTTGTTGGCTCCTGATAAATTGCTGCCTCTTATTAGCCTTAAATTACTGCCTCTTACCAACCTTTAATTATTTGCCATCATATCTTGGTGCCACATCCTCTTAATTATTGCTCTCGTACTGGTGTAGACTCCTCTTTGCCTTTGCTAAAGCCATTAGCTTTGCTTTCAGCTTGCTTGGGCTTCATCTCTCCCTGCCCTTCTTTCCACATCTCCCTGCGTTGATGCTATGCAGAGTATCGTGGAATCTTATCCCCATCCTTTCCAGAGGGCATTTCTGGTTTCACCGCGTCCCTACTCTCTCCTCTGCAGCCTGCACCCTACTGCCTTTTTCAGGGCTGCAGGGTACTGGTGGATTTATTTTGCTCTGTCTTCTCCATCTCTGCTTTCATGCAGATGTCCTCTGCCTGTCCAATTTCCTCCATCTCTCCTACCTCTCGTGTTGCCAGTGTGGTATTTTTCTTTGTTTTGTTTTGTTGTGTGCTGATCACTTTGGTGGAAATGCTTTGCAACTTTCTCCTCCCTTTTGCTGCCACACTTCATCTTGAGACTTGCTATTCTACTCAAGGCTGCTGCTGTCAGCTCCTTGGTGCCTCTTTTCCTGGGTAGCTTCCCAAGAGCTCTCTTGTTGCAGTCAGTCACATCTAACCATGGTACTTGCTTTTTCTCATCTCCTGCTCAGTCTCTTTGTAGTGCCGTGCCCTTGCTCATGTGGGCATGTTGCCTCTCATGTTGCCTTTGAGCTATTTACCTCTGCCTGTTGCTGGTTCCACTTGGGCGCTCATTAGACCCATTTATCCTCCTGTCCACCCCGCTTACCACCATTTGTTGCTATCTAAGGCTTTGCCTTGTCGCACTACCCCCTCTCTCATGCTCTGTGTCGCTGCTCCCTGCTCTATATGCTTTCTCAGCCTCACCTTTGGAGCTGTTTCCTCCCTTGTCCATTTTCCCTTTTGTGCATATCCTACTTTCCAGCACTGCCAATGCACTTCCTTTTGTGCCTGCTTCTATCAAAGTGTTGGCTGTGAGGAAGGGAACAGTGTTCAAAACTAGAATCATAGAATCATTAAGGTTAGAAAAGACCACTAAGACCATCTAGTCCAACTATCAGCCCATCTCTGCCATGCCCACTGACCATGTCCCTCAGTGCCTCATCTACACGATTCTGGAATACCTCCAGGGATGGCGCCTCCACCACCTCCCTGGGCAACCTGTGCCACTGCCTCACCACTCCTCATGAGAAGAAACAGCCAAACCTTGCTGATTTACCTAGCATTAATCTATCCTACTGCCTTACTCTCCTCTTCAAGTTCCTCTGGTCATAACTCATTGCTAAAAGATTGAGTGCCTGCTTCTGTGCTCAGTGGAGTCTAGCAGTTGCATTGACACTACCCTTTCTTTCCCTAATGTTGGCCAGTGAACACTGCCAGTTTTGCTGTGTGCACACCCAGAAGCACTTCTTTGCTATGTCGTGTCTTTATGGTCTGTGTTGTGCTCCTCATCAGTGATGTCAACGGAGACTGAGACCAGGGTGTCCCTTCAGTGCCAAACTCCTCCAAGGATTGAAGGTTGTACCTGGCCTGTACTGTTGGTTCTCAGGACTTGTCTGCTCGATTCAAGCCATCAGCAAGATTGAGGGAATGGTTCTGCCAAAGTAAGTCATTAGTTTAACTAATACTGTATCTCTTTATTGTAAAAATGTGCTTTGAGGTTGATTAATGAGGTGTGGGTGGAGATAAAATGAACTCTGGTTTTACAGGTGAAACATCATTCCTTAAAAAAAAAACAACTTGTAATGTTACAAAAAAATAAACCCACTTAAAACAAGCCTCTACTTCTTCCTGTGGGGATACTGTCTCCCACAGAACGTTATACTTTTTCCTGCCTCCCCTCCCACTTTTCATAAACAATGTATTCCCTTTATCTGTCTGCCCCTTTATCTGTCTGTCTTTGTTCTTCCTCTCTCCTGACTGCTAACATCCTGGGTCACCGGGTTGTGTCCAAGTCCCTTTGAGGTGCATCCACTGCCTGATATAAGGTGTAGAAACACTGCAATATCTCGGAGCAGGATGCACAATTTTCCAAAGCTTTTCTTCATGTGGTGCTGTACAGCTGCCATTGCAGGCCTTCAACTGGGCCAGCAGGGACCTTGCAGACTGCAGTGAGCCCAGGGAACCTCCCTCGGTGCAGTTCCTGGTTATTACATCCTTTACCGGGAAGCCATGGGGAAACCTGTGTTGGGATGTTCTCCTAAATAAAATTAATCTTCTATGTCTGTTGGTGCAGCTGGGAGCTTTTTTCCAAGCAGAGGTGCCTTGGGATAAACCAGCAGAGCCACCCCTGTAGCCAATTAGTAGTGCCACCAGCCTCTTCTGCTATGTTCCTTGATAAGGTTGCAGATGTATGGTGGAGGGTAGGAATCACCAGTCTACTTTTGTACAGCTTGCTACCACAATGATCTGCTCTCCAGTGATGTCCAGCTCTGTCTCTTACTGTCTCTCCTCTCCTGTTGACCAGGCAAGAAGGCCTCACAGAACAGTTTGGAAGCACCTGGTTTTGCAGATTGTGTGATATATAACCTCCTCAGAAAGAGCCACTTCTGAAGCAGCATGGTAAGGTGCCCCTTTGCACAGCTCCATATGTGGCTGAGGATGGAGCAGTGCTGAGGCTGACTGCCCTACTGCAGGAATGGGTGAGCTGAGTGTAAAAAACATCTTACATACCTGGCCTGAGCTTAGTGCCTTTGTGCTTAACATTCTGTGTGCTACAATAGCTGAAGAGCTGGATGGGCAAACTTGGGGAAATACATCTTGGCACTGTGGCCCTGTGCCTGGTGTGGCTTGGCTTGCTCTACCATGCCAGGCCTGAGCCCTATTCCCTGTGTTGCTCCTCTCATGTGTTGGTTTTCTTCACTTTTATAAACCATGCTTTGGAGGTGCATGGGATGGTGACTGATGCAAGAGGTCAAGTGTGGTGGAATTCATTACTCTTGGTGTCTCCAACCTGAGAGTTTTGGAAGAGTGCTTACCCCTGTGCTAACAGCAAACATGCAAACACATTGAGAGCCAACTCATGCTTAGGGCAGGGAACAAGTCTTCTTGCCAGGACAGCAGTGGCTAGGCTGTTGACTGCCTGTGTGAGGGCAGGAAATACCCCAGCATCAGCTCTGGTTCAGAAGGAAGACAAGAAGAACAGCTTTGTAACCATGAGCAGCCCTGCCCCATGCTGGCTCATCCCAATCTGGGTGGAAAAGAATGCTTTCCTGCACTGAAGGAGTGAGAGGGGAAAGGGGACTACCTGTCCCTGTCAGTCCATGTCCAATTTGCGGCGTGGAGATTACTGCAGGTGCAGCTGGCTGGTGGGAAAAGACATCTTAAATCAGTTCTACTGACATCTCTTACTACACCAGCCATTTCCTTAGCCTGATAGGTAGCTCAAAACTGGGCACAGGGCTCTGCCTCCATGGGAAAGGCTGAGGCCTCTGGGTGCTGGCCACACTCTCTCCATTGGGCTCTAGGCCTTTAGGGCCATCTGCTGCTCTTGGCAGACCTCTGATTCCTCACAGAGTACTGCAACCCTCTGAGTCTGGGATATGGTTGGAGATCTGCTTGTGATGTGGTGAAATCCAGAGGGAGCCATGTGGCTCCTCTGGGATGTGTAGAGGCTGTGGGCTGTTTGCAAGACAGTGAAGACCTTTATTTGCGCATCTGAGAGGTTATGGCATGTGCTAGCATTGAGCATGGCGAGATGAGGTTATAATTACAGCCTTCTGACCTCCTTGCCTTACCTAATTTCTCTTAAATTGAACCTTACATACACTTTCCTTTTCCTTACCCAAAGATAATTGCAAAGTAATGCAATTAGGTTCAGTGGAGAAACAATTATAGAAAACTGATCAGAGATAAGAATCTGGTGGTGATCTTTTTGTTGCTTCCTCATCCTGGCAAAACCTCAATTGTGAATTCCCTATCTGTCAATCAAAGCTATTGGTTCTCTTTAATTTTGATGCCCAGGCTCCCTTCCTGCCTGCTGTGCAGATGTACCCAATCTCTGCTCCAGCCCTGACTTCACAGAGGATTCCTGGTGGGGATGAAGTAGCCTTTTCTGTGTCCCAAAACCTGTGGTGGCACCAGTGCTATGGCTTCACATCCCTTGGTTCTGCAAAGTAGATCACAGGTCCTCTGCCCTAGTGTCTGGGGTCCAGATTAGCTCCCTACATGCAGAGAGGTGTTTTAACCCTGGGTTTTGTGCAGGGGAGACTTACTTGCCTACTTTGCTGGAGGGTCTCACAGGGAGCATTGGCTTAGATCAAAGGAGGCCAAAAATTGGCTAGGTACATCTTATGGTCACTCTACATAGAGGGAGAAATGAAATACTGCTTTGTGCAAGGATGCTGCACTTGGCAGTCTTGTTTTGTTTTCATTTTCCCCTATAAGCAATTACATTCAGTTTTGGGAAAAGTTCAGTCTTTCTGAAGCAGTATAAGTTGCTGTAGTCAGTGCACTCCTGTTGGTTTCCAACCCTTTGCGGATGCATGCAGGCTGTCAGGAAGAGCTGTCAGAGAAGAGGAATAAGTCAAATTTCTTATACTGGTGCTTTGTTACAAGTGTGCTGTTCAAAGAGCATCAGCTGGATGACATTTGCAGGGGGAGGTAACATCTTTTATTAGACTGACAGCTGTCACTGCAAAAAATTGAGATGGTTCTTTGGGAACAGAGCGATTTTTTGGTTTGGGACAGTAGGCACGAAAACTGTTTTTTTCTATCTGTTCCAATTAGTGGAATAAGTGAGAGACTTGTATGGTGGCTGTGTCAGTATGATTAGCACTACTATACGACAAAGAGGTTTACGGGCAGCACCTCAACAGAAGGAGCTCTGCAATGTACAGCCAACGTGTAAACCAGGCCAAAGAAATAAATTAACCTATCAAGTTCAGTAAATCAACAAAGCACACAGTCCAAAGTTCAGCTTTGTTTAGGCTTTATTGCACTCTCAAGACCGACCATTCCAGTAAATTCCGTTCGGGTTCGTTTTGAGTGTTACAGCAATGTTGTTTCAAAGAAGTAATAAAACTTCAAAACTGGACTTTGAGCTACATGGCTGTACTTGGGTCCTGGAGGTTTTGAAGCAGAATCTCTCTGTATCACCTGGTGGTGTTTGCCTGTTTGTGTGCGCAAGAGGGAGAGCGAGAGGAAGATCTTTACATATCTTTGTCATCTTGAATTTCAAAGGGCTTTACAAATCTCAGTCTTCCAAAATCTACTAAAAGGCCATGCTTTGCATATGATTATGCGAAGCTCATTAGTAAGAGTACTAATGAGACTCACACACCCGAGGCAGATAAATGGGGTTCCAGAGCAAAATGATTTGCTTAAGGTCAGACTCCTGCGAGCTGACTGCAGAGCTGGAAATAGAAACCATTGTTTCCCAGTGTCTTGCGCCATGTTCCCACGGAGGGAATGTTGTTTTTAAAGATGAAAACATCTCTGTTTGTTCAGGATCTTTTGCTTCTTCTGCTTTCAATGTAATCTTCACAAATGCAAATGTCCTGACCTAGAGCGATGTAAGGCCTTCATTAAAACCTCTCTACAGCATCAGGCCTCATGCAATTTTATGAGGCAGGAGGGATAGCACGACCTGACAATTCTCACGCCTTCTAAACGATTGCCCTCCTTTCTTTAAATTATATTCAAACCATAGCTCCTGATCACAATTTAAGGCGGAAGCCATGCTATTAATTGCCAATCTTCTGCCATCAGGGCAGTGAGTTACTGGAAAGCAGGCAAAACTGTGTTTGTCTTACATGCACTAATAGCCCACTTGGCTTGGTTTTTATCTTTATTTTTAGGCTGCGATGAAGCACGCTGACCTTGAACCTCTGCCTTGAGGAGCTGTGTTGGGAGTAGGATGGCTGCAGGTGCTGCAAAGCAGGCATGGCATTAGAGAAGCCCTGGGGTTGGCAATGGGGCTCTGCCTGGGGCACAGCACCCACTGCGATGCTCAGTGCCCATGCTGAAGTTGGGATCCTGTTCAAGGATCCG
Source organism: Perdix hodgsoniae (assembly GCA_035772895.1). Lineage (NCBI taxonomy): Eukaryota > Metazoa > Chordata > Aves > Galliformes > Phasianidae > Perdix > Perdix hodgsoniae. Next base: position 6,879,024 of record JAPSGF010000016.1, read on the forward strand.
GGGCAGGTGGTGTGAGGAGGAGGTTAGAAACTCCTGGTTGTTCCCTTCCAAGAGCACCACATCTCCATCACCCTGTGTTTAACCCATGGATAGTGAAATCTCTCCTGTGTGCTTGCCCTTCTCTCCATGTTTTTTTCTCCCTTCCCTCCTTTTGTACAGCATGCCTGTTTCTCATTTTCCTGTTATTTCTGGAATGCATCCCATTGTTGGTCTTGTTAACTACTTGGAACAGGTTTTTGGCAATTCCAGGCTTGCAGGGAAGACTTGTGGCCCAGAAAGAAAAAAAAAAATATATGCACACATATCTGCATATACATACACATATATAAACATATGTACATATACATGTGAGAGAAGGAGAGAGTCTGCCCACAAGCTTTCTGTGTGTGCATGCGTGTTTTTGGCAGGGCACCTGTGGATGTGCTGGCACTTCTTGTACCCCAAGCACCAGCTCTTATTCCTGCATCCTCCTGTAATCCTCAGTTCACCTGAAGCTGGGATGTTCACAGACAAGAATTCAGTCCTGCAGAATGGATGAGACACTGGGGAAGCTGTCTGTTTGTCCGTCCGTCTGTGCAGGCATTGCGCCTGACTGCGTGGCACATATTGCACAAATCCTTGCAAGGCAGATGCTGTTTTCCTTGTGAGTGCTCACCCTGGGGAATGCTGGCAAGGGGAGTAGAGTGAGCATGAGCAAACCATGTACTTGCTGCTTGTATAAACCAAGCAGATGAGCACACGGGTGCTCACCCTCCTGCTTATCTCGGTGTGACTGAACCAAGTGATGGCTAGGGAGTGCAAATACCTTGCGTTGATTAAAATCATTTTTTGGAGGTTACCTGGAAACTGCCTACATTTTCAATACGCTGAAACAATAGCAATAAAAGCTGTAAAACTGTGTTCTTCTTCTGGCACCAGCCCATTGTAAACAGCAAGCTACCAGGCTTAATTAGGCAATTCTGTGCCGTCGCTTTTAATAACTGAATGTTTGTCTCCCGGCTATTCAGGTGGGCTATTAGCGATATTTAATATTACTGGCAGTGTTGTTGCTTGCTCTGTGCCAGCTCTGGCAAGGAACAGCACGATTCTTCCAGATAACAAAACTGCAGTAGTATTTTTCTGGTTGTAACTGAGAGAAAGACCTTGCAGACTGGCTGCACACTCTTGTTCAGCTCCCCATTTTTTCTTCCAAGAGATTGAAAGGGTTAAGCAAAATAATTGCAAGAATAAGCATGTTGGTTCTAGCTTCTGTTATGGCAAACATCAGAATGTATTGACCTAAAAGGCAAATATTGATTGAAGTAAAAAACTGACGTCAAACAACCAAGCGCTCTGTATCTTGTTTGGCACGTGAATATAATTCTGTGTGTACTGTGTGAAATACTTAAATTTGTTGTAATTTGATCTGTGATAATCTGATGATCGTGGTTCTCTTTTCAAGTGTAACAATTTTCTGCAGGACTATTGCTTTTGAAAAGTAGAAACAGTCAGTAACAATCTGGAAAGTTGAGCTGTTATTCTACAAATGACACTGATGCTTTTTTTTTTTTTTTGGAGAATTTGGTCTGCCCGAATTCTTGAGGTGATTTTTTTTTCCGGGTGCTTTTTACCAATATTGTCTCCTCTCCTACAAATGTGGTGATGTGAAGCTCTTTATGGCTGAAGACTGAGACATCTGGTCTCAGTGATGACCTTTCCTCCCCACAGTTCTGGTGTAGCCACTGCTGAGACTTGACCTGGGCATGAATTCCAAAATAGCCATGAAGCTGCATGTTGTATGAATGTCCAAGAGGGCCCAATGCCATGTCAATGCTCTGAGTTATTTTCCTCTCTTCAGGAAGTGCCAGGATGACTGCAGGGCACTGACCATGCAGGTGATGCTGGCACCAAGCAGGAGGATGTAAGAATCTTGCACGTGAGCTGTGATGAAACCATCTTCTACAAGGAAATCTGTTTTTCTACAGCAACTATTTTTTTTTTTTTCTGTTCCTGAGCTCCTAGCTCTTCTCTATCTTCAGTTTTGTACCATATTAGATTATCTTTCAAGAATTATGTAGCTCTGGCCAAGCAGAAGGTGCCAGCAAGGTTTAGAATCACACAAGCATTTATATACCTCTGAAGACATTTTTTGACCAGGACCATTTTTCATAGAATCATTAAGGTTGGAAAAGAACACTAAGATCATCTGGTCCAACTGTCAGCCAAGCCATCACCACCATGCTCTCATATTTAGGAGACCAGGAAGGTGCTCCATGCCAAAGGAAGGCCATTTTAGCTTTCCATCAATGCATTGACTGGTAGATCCAACAGCAAGACTGACTGCTTACAAGACAGAGGTTGGTAGTATTTTGCCTCTCCAATAAGAGCCTTCTTGCAGAGACAGTCATGGCAGATAGTGCAAGGGACATGTATGCAGCTCTTGCTCCCCATGGTAAGAGACATGACCAGATCCCAGACGATGGAGTGGGGCATGAGTGTGAGGATATGGATAACAAGAGATGGCTAAGAACAGGAATGTTTTGCTCGAGGGACGCGAGGGTGGCACAAGATGGGATGGTGTGCCTGCAGCTCTGCCAGCGGCTATTCTGGAGCAAACTACGATTAGGATTAGACTTGCAAATCTCCTGAAAAGCCCTTGGGAAAGCACATGCTGTGATTCATAGGGCTGGTCCCTGTGTGCACTGCACAGTGGGCAAACCTTGACCAAAGCCCTCACTCCTGCTCTGGCAGGAAATAGGGAATCTGGGCCTTCAGCTAGTGGCTCTGCTGCTCAGCTTGGTGTCATATCTCAGCATGTCAAAGCCCTTATGTGTGGGCTTCAACTTTGCTCAACCTCTGTGCATTGTCTAAAGACTGTGTTCATTTTTCTGAGGTCCTGGTTGTGGATTATGCAGTTACACGCATCCTCCAAAGAAGCACCCAAAGAGAAAATGGCCAAGTGGAAGATGATAAAAATCAGCAGTTGGCTTCTTAAGGGAAATCTGACCAGGTACATAAGATCATTTTGGTTCCCCAATATAAATGGAAAACTTACTGGTCCCCCAGAGTGCTGCTTTCACCAACCCAGCACTAATCCATGGTTAACTTGAACTGAGGGGCTTAGAAGAATGGCTTCATCTGAAGGCAATTTGGAGCACTGTTTCTTCTTCTCTGCTTTTAGGGTGTTTCCACATCCTGCTTTCAAGCTCTGCTCTTTCAGAAACTCTAAAGGGAAGAAGCTTTGATTGGAATGTTTTAATTAAATATAAAAGATGACATTCTCAAGCTACAGCTCACTTCTGGCAGCTTGTATGTTAAGACAGAGATTACTGGGCAACATTAAAAACACATAGAATGTGCCTTTTGATTTGCTTGGAAAATCCTCAAGGACTTGATGAAGAATTAAGCACGTTGAATAGTTTTCCTTGAGACTTGGAGGATTACCTGTAAGTTAAAAAACAACAACAAAAAAAAGAACAGCACACACACACACAAAAAAAAAAAACAAAAAACACCAAGGGTAAGTGTTTTTCCAAGTATTTTCAGGTATTTGAGCTATGTAGTAAAACAAGGTTTTCAACAAGCACTTTCTTCTGTTTTGCAGGATTTCTTCTCTGTGTTAGGTCTACTGCCTTCAGGGAAAAACATGGCAGATAACATTGGCGTTTAGCAGCTGAAGGTAGCTGGAGAATCCCACTGCCTCCTCTTGTGGGGAAGAGCGAGAAGGACACTTGAGCTCAAAAGGAGCAAACTGGGGTACTTGCATTTTCCCTTCTCTTCCAGTTGACTTTAGGCATGAGATGTTTTCTGAAATCAATCTGTTAATTCAGGCCACTCCTCGTATATGTGGGTCTGGAGGTGAGCAAACCTGATGCTTCAGAGGAAATCTTATAATGTGTTGTAACCTGGTTTTGTAATGTGGCACACATAGGGTGAAGAAAATGGGAGAGCTTCTTTCCAAATCTACTGCATCTCTCATCCAAGGGCTGACCACCCATTTTGTTAAGAGGTTGTGTGATGTATTATTGTAATTTCTTAGTAGTGTGTAAAGCAGATATTTGGTCCATTGTGTTTTAATTGCAGGAGTACTGTGATTGCTTTGGTGTTTGAATACTGCAAGGTAAAAAGCAATAGGAGACAATAGAAGGAGCTGCTTTAAGTATAATTCAGTCAAAAATGAAAAGCTCTTTGCATGAGATACAGCTTTTGCTGTGTCACCAGGATCATCACATGTGAGCCCATTCCTGGTGCAGGGATGCTGGTGGGGAGGGGGTGATAATGGTCACAGGCTTTTCATAGTTCAACACGTGACTGCAAGTAGCCCAAGTGACTATGTTTTGTGTCCTGCTGGGACAAAGCAGGGCATTATGCCACAAGAGATCTCCGGAGTGTCCCACTGGCTTGTGCTGAATGGGGTAAACTGCCCAACTGAGGATACAGAGCACGCCCAGTTTGTCGCCCAGGCCTGGCTCTGTAAATACATCTTGGTCACCAAAGGCATCTGTTAAACTGTGACTCACCCCACAGATGAACAGCCTGCAGAGGAAAGGTAATTTTGCATCACTGTCACTCTGCAATAAAACCACACTTCAAGAAACCTTCCCACTGATGAGCTCACCAGCTCTGCACTGGTGATTCTTCACCTTGCAAATAGCGTGCAGGATGTTGGCCCCAATGGCAAGTGACTTGGTTGAAAGAAGAACAAGAATGCTTCTCACAATTTACCACTAAGCCAGGGTTTCAAGTACTTTGTTTACAGAGGAAGGAAGAGGTGACTCATCTTTCTCTGGGTAGGTGGGTGATGTTCCTCTTACCAGCCTGGGTATTCCCCTGCCTCCACCTACTTGTGCTGCAAGGAAGGCATTGCTCTTGAGGCTCCTTTTCATGCCCGTGCTTCCAGAGATCAGGTGGCAAATTTTGAGTGCCTCCAGCGATGCTTCTTGAGGTACAGCAGGCAGCAGCCACGCTATCTGCCCTGTGCCACCACTATGTGGCTCAAAAAGGGCTGAGGACCCTGCTCTGCTTCTGGCACAGAGGCCAGGTGCCAAGTTTCTGCTTGATCAGTGTGGCTTTGCCTTCCCTGCTCTGGCTGCTATGTACAGGTCACGTAGATGCTTCAGAAAGATGCATCTGAAATAATAGCTGGCTGACCAGTGAAATAGCAGGCCGCTTCATCACACTGGAGCACTGGCTCTGCCACTGACTGTGTGTCAGAGTTTTGTTTGGAACAATTCAGATGGAGCCAACGTATTTTGTACTTTGTAGCTGGTGTCAGTCACAGAGTGGAGGAGGTTGTGCGATGTCTTGCAGGGTGAACTTTTCTCATTTTGAGCAGTTCGGATGCGATCTTGCTCCATCTTCCTTCCGTGATGTCAAAGCCAGTGTTGCTGAATAGACCTGGAAAGGAGAATAGATGGCTTGACCTTGTTCTCCAGTTTGAAAGCAAATTGGTGCCTTCTAAGAATTCTTGCCATAGTATGAGTCCAGTTAATTTCTGTCTGTTCAAAATAATTCCTTATTAGCCTCAGGATTTCATCCATTATTGATTTGCTACACATTCATTTACAAGACTGATATCCATGTCTGGTTTTGCAGCTGGACAGCATATGGGTTCTGATCAAGGGAAAATATCCACTTGTATGGCTTATGAATAAACTCCATCTGTGCTCTGCAGCGGATGTTTCAATCAGCTCTTTAGCTGAAATAACATGCAATCAGTTAAATATTTGGGTTTTGCATAACATTTGTAATGGCAAAGAAACCGAGAGTCAGTAACACTGTTATACAATATATGAAACCAAGGTACATCTGCCATCTTGGGTACTGTGTTTATGTACACTTACACATATATATATTTGTATCCACATAGTTAACTCTTGAGGTGGAGCTATTACCCTGTGTCACATCTGCTTCTTAATAAGCTTTTTGGATTGAAGTGGAAGAAACCGCTCTATTACTTTGCTGAAAAAAATGTTGAATTAGCTGAAAAAGCTTCTCATTTGCTTCTCCAAAAACATATTGTGTGCTTTTTTGGACTTATGTAAGGTGGTGGTGTTTTTTTTTTTGAATTTTGTATCAAAAGATAGCTTCTGGCATAACTGTGCTTCCATTTTTCTTGGAAAATAGGGAGTTCTGGCAAAACCTTCCCTTTAGGTCACCTAAAAGGTCAGTTTATGCCACTAAAGACAATGTCAGTGCAGCCAGTGAGTGGGGTCAGCTGAGCAGAATAGAGTGTCCCTATTGCCTATAGTCCAGTGAATCCCAAAGAGCCCTAGCAGCTGTGCTGCTTCCCAAGGAGAGTCTGAGGCTGTTGACTTGGGTGCCTGTTATTCTGATTCTCGTGTAAGTTTCCTAATAAAAGTAGGGCCAGGCTCTGCAAATTAGTGGAAAGTCTGTTAACTGGACTTTTTTTTTTTGGTGCTGGCAACAGAGTGACTTGCTGGAGCCACAAGTGCTAACTTTGAAACTGCTCTTGTCATCATTCTCAAGGGACTCAGAATCACTTGTTGACGTAGAGTCCTCTCAGCCCCACATCCCCAGAGGGATGGAAAATAGAAATGAGAAACTATAGGTTAAAAAGCTAGAACTCTGTCTTCCTTTTTCACTTCTACCCCCTCCTTGAGGTCAGCAGTGATGAAAATAAAATAGATAAGAAGAAATTTTCAAAAGATTGTTTCGCTAGTGTCAATACGCAACCTTATCTAGAGGAAAAGGAAGCATGGGACATTTTAGTGATACTTGTGTTAGCCAGTTGCTTGGTGCTTCCTTTTATATATTTATTAATTTATTTATTTTTAATCTTGAGAGATTTCCTTCCGATTAGAGCCTTCCTCTTCCTTTCGTTCCATTTTTTCATTTCCTGCAGGGCTTTATTCCCAGCTGTGACGTGGTTTGATAATGGCTTATAGCTGTGGAATGGAAAAAAAGTCTGAGATGGGAAAATATTTCCCTAGACTGACCTTAGCTCTAGGCTCACAGCAAGCAGAAAAAATATCTAAAAGCTTTGAGATTGCTTTTAGAACATCTTACTCTGCTACTGAGGCTGACTGACTGACTAGGCTAAGTCTTGCCATTATGGGTTGATCCTTCCACGCTTGGAGAGATGTTCTCTGATAACTGTATATGACTTGATTCTTGACTCCAAGGATGTGTTCAGTGGTCTTCAGTATAATGGCAAGGTTCAGTTCTACTGCTAGATTTGTATTAGCCTTTCTCAAGTTACTGTAAGGGGGCTAGGGATTAAACTGATTATTTATATTTTCTGAGACTGGGTTTTCAGGGAAATGGTGCTATTAATCAGCATGTTTTTTTTTGTTTGTTTGTTTGTTTGTTTTGTTTTGTTTTTTCCTTTCTTTTGCTAGCAGGTTGCATAGATTTATACTCTTCAGTTTCCCAGATGTTGGCTTTTGTGATAGAAAAAGAACAGCAGTGATGTAAAGTTCTCTCAGGAAAAACAACCATATTACTGTCCAACTTCTCTCTATACTTTTCCATTCCTTTGCTGTGAGAAATGGCACAGAAGTAATTTTTACATCTCTACAAAACATCCTGACAATCTGCTAAGGCAAATACATAATTGCATGTGTACCTTATGGATCACAAAGCCTGCTTGGTACAGTCTTCCATCCTAGCTACTTATTTGCTATGGTTTTGCTGCCTTTACAAACTGAATTTGAATGTTATGACAATATAGTTTAGAGATGGCAAAGCAAAGAAAACAGCTTGTTTTAGCATTCTGGTTCCTGGAAGAGGGGTATGCAGAACAGAGGGAAGTGGGGATTTACCTAAAAACAGGTGGAAACCAAACCACGGCGTGTGTAGCTCCACTTAGCTACAAACTATTACATCAGCAGTGGATTTAATCCACAGAAGACATCTAAGGATTACATGTACGAGGCATCTAGAAATAATATGTGCACATTAATAGCAATTATTTTCTTCTGGTTTTGATTACTGGATAATGGTGGTGTTACTAAGTAGTTGTTCTCCCTTCCAGCTCTCTAGTATTTTTATTCCTCTGCCTGTCTTGCTGTTTTAGGAGGTTTTTTTTTAATCCTGGTTTTGTTTGTAAACAAGGAAGCGTATGCCAGGGCCTGAAACCTATTACAGATCTAGTCCAAAAGCCTTGAAAGGAGGTGATTATCTTGCCTTTGAGCTCAGCTGACTGTCAAGCAAATAGTTAGGAATAATTTTAAGCCTAACTCTTCCACACGTTCATATGGATGTTCTTTTTATCGGACAGAACAGCTGGTCCTTTGCTTCATCTCTTCCAGCAAAGGGTTTCTGAATGGCAGCAGTATAAAATTTTTAATGGGAAGCTGCAGTTGGTCTTCTCATCAACTTCTGATGTTTTGTTATCGAAGAAAAAAAGCACATGGAAAGCTCTAGTTTGTAAACTCTTCTGCATTCTACCTATTGAGAGCTGCTGTCCTTATCTTGCCTCATGTGATCATCACAACTCTTGAGTACCTTACATGAATGGCAATGCCACCATATCTGGTGCAGTAACTGGCCACACTTGACACCTAAAATTCTCTGAGTGACTCTTCTATACCTTCTCCCACTGTATGTCTTGATGTGTGTGGAAGTACTCCAATGTCCCCCCCCAGAGTTCAAAATGAATGTAAAACTCAACCCAGCAAAAAAGGTAACAACTGTTTGTTGCTAGTGATGATGAATTTTGATTTGGTTCATGCAAGTCTGTACAAAAAGAGAATGAGTGGAAACAGTAGTAGTATGTTTTCCTTCATTGTTTTTGAAATTGGACAAAAAATTGCCTATGTGTATAATTTAGAAATACTCATATAAGGTGAAGTCTGGAACTGTCTTTGAGAGAGCAATTGACGTTTGTGCATGTTGATATACCTATCTGATGCTAGAACAATGAGGCATTAAGAGCTGCTGAACTGAACAGAGAGGAACCACAGCTTGCAGATGTTATGTGTGTCTGCCCATTTGTAATACGTAATAGAAATGTTTCCCTTTGGATTTAGGGTGAGTCATGAAAATGTCTCACTGTACAAAATGTCAGAATACTTTCCGCAAAGGCCCCAATTTTGAGAAGTTACTGCTTTTTACACACTAAGAAATGGCTTTACAGCCACTTCGATTAGCAAAGTGCTAAAAATTCACCAGGCTGCAGCAATGACTTCTGTGACCACAATTCCCACTGACCTGACAGCACCAGCAAACTACTGGTGATGTGTCCACCACTGTGCTTCACCCTCTTTACTGACCTCCCTGGGCAGAGTGCCACCATGCCTGCACCTGTGCAGAGTGCTGGGAAGCACCTCAGCCTGATGTCCCTTCTGGGGCAGCAGCTCATCTCTGGAGGTGTCTTCCTCTGGCCACTGGATGCTTTGATGTGACAGAGTTCACCACAAAGCAACTCAATTGACAGCAGGAATGCAACAGACCTTATCCAGCCACCAGCATGTTCAGAAGCATTGGTGTATGACCTGAGTTACCTGAAGCAGTTCATAATTGTTTGATGGTGATGCAAACAGGATCCAGTTTCAGACATGCTGTTAGACCCGTGGGTTTTTTCATCCACCTCTATGAGAAGCCATGTTCTGAGGACCTGTCTGAGCACCATTTCACCTGCATGTGCCCTACACACTTTTGTTATCCAAAATTATGATGCTAAAATCCCAGTTGCTGACTTGAAGTCTCTCCTCCACATCCTGGCCTGACTCTCAGCAAACCCTCCATAATTGTTTTGTTACAAATCATGTTTCCCCACCGCTGTGTTGAACTGGGATTATTTTCTGTACCACTGGCAATACTTGTGGAAAACTGCTGTAATAGTAGAACTTGAGATGGTTTAATGTGTTTTTATGAGTGTTTTCATTGAGTTCCTTGCTGATGTGCTCATTTCTACCAACCACCACCCAATGTCATATACATGGTAGTCAAAGCACTGTGTGCTCTTGGGGACAGTGAGCAGAAGAGCTCGGCTGTGGCCCAGGCCTCTCATCCCATGGGGCTGTAGACTCCATGTGAGCCAGAGGCTGTGCCTCAGCCTCACCGTGCGTGACGGAACAGCAGCACGGGTGGATGGCAGAACTGGCAGGGCCTGTGGTTCTGGCATCACCCATCGGTCAGTTCTTGGTGCAAGGCCAAGACACGACATGGAGGACTCTAAGACTGCCACATGTGCTTGGGGTCAGCCCTTGCAGTGGGCAGTTAGGGAAAGGAACGTGGGATGAGAGGCTGGGGCTGACCAAAGCATCCCAAATAACTGCAGCAGGTATTTTCTGTATGGCCTGTTCACTTGCATTGTTATTCAGTTCTAAGCTCTTTGCAAAGGAAGTGAAGTGGAGGGAAAAGAAAAAGAGAAAAAAAAATAGGTCCTTGTTTCTAATGGTAGTGCTTAAAAATAATATAAAACCATCCTCAGTGGCCAAACCACAGAAATTGCCATGCAGATCCAAGAGCAGGTGTGCCTCCTGGAGCTATTGGAACAGCATCAGAAACCTGCTGGATCCCTGCTAGAAAGTGTCCTTTTAATTCTTGGTCAAATTCTGCTCCAAATGTGGTTGAAAGCAAAACTGCTATTTACTTTAATACTCACCAGCTTTCATCTGTTGTTTTTGGAATAAACTGAGTTCAGACGTGAGAAGTGCAATGTGCTGCTGTTAAGATGGTAAGTCGGTGCTGTGCTAGGAGAGGATGGGAATGCACTGCTTGGTACATCTGGGTCCAAGGGACAAGGCCTTTTAGGAGTAAGATGTGGCAAATGATACTCCTGGTCTTACCAGCATGAAGTTGAGGCTATGGCTTTCTATACTCCCCTCTTTTTCCTTAATTTCACTTGTAGGACCTTTGGGTAGCTGCAGCCAAATGATTATATTTATGCCCACTGTGATCATTTCCATATTTTTTTTAACTTGTTTCATTCTGCTATGCCTGCAGCTCTGGAGGAGCCATCCCTGTGCCCGCAGCTGCGGATATGACCAAGCTAGCAAAGCAGCTCTGCCATTGTGTTCCTGCATTACCCTGGTGCCACAGGTGGCCTCCACCAACACGGATAGGTGCTCATGCTTAGCTGGCCAGTGGAGCAGGGCTTTACACTCCACCAATGTGACACCAACAAGGTAGGGGTTCAGGCATTTTCAGTGCTATGGAAATCACCTCATTCCTTCAATAGCAGTAGGCTGGCTTGTACTGCTACAGAAATATGGAGAGAACAAGTTCTGTTGTGCGCATAGGAACACACAGGATGCATTTCTTAATTCAATTTCATAACCATACAGTCGGTCTGTTTTCTGGGTCAGAGTGGATATGAGGTGGTAACTCGCATTTAATGCAAACTTCCAAACAGATTGAAACCTTCCACAGTTCTTCTCTCAATTCATACTTATCAAAAACTTCCACATAAATAATTGATCTATTATTCAGTGGGAGAACTCCTCTCCCTCCCACTTTCCTCCCCCCTGTTTCCCAAACCATTCCGTCTCACTTAAAGCCTTCCAAAACATTTGAGACTTGATAGTCCAGCATGCCAAGCACCCTGGCCCTGATTCAGTAGAGCACTTAAACTAGTAATAATTTCATTTGAAGTCAATGAAATTATTTGCATGCTTTAGTTGCTTTGGAGTGAATTACTCCATATTCAGCTGGGTGGAGTCCATCCAGTCCTGTCCTGGTTGCACTGCTCGAATTTCCTAGACAGGGAGGAAAGCTGGAGCACTCCTTCTCAGTTCTTGTGCTGCTGGTGAACAAAGGGAAGCGGCATCTAGAAAGGGGATTTCTGGGCACGCTGGGGTTGTGGTTCACTAGTGCTGCATTGTAAAAGGCTTGTTCTCATTGTACTCTTATCAGAGCCTGGGAAATTACTCTTATCAGAACTTGTAACATTATTTTTATCAGCATGAAAGATGATTCTTTCATATCAGGGCAGCTGTGAGCCTTGTAAGGCCTCTTGCTTTATTTACTTCTCTGCTGTACCACTCTGCCTCTCACACATCAGTATTTGCCCTTTGATATGAAAGCTCACAGTTGACTGACTTTTAAACGTGCTACACTGAGATGGAGGCATTTTGCAGTGTAAAACAAATGGATATGTGATATAGACTACTGTCTCTCCATTGCCAGCTAAAAGTGTGGCTCAGGCTAGGCACCAGCATTTGCTTCCAACAGCACAAGCTGATGGCAGAACATGAGGGTATGCAGCAGCGATTTTATCTGTGCTGCCTCGAGCTGCTTGGGTGTGCTCTTGGATGAGCTCAGCAGCTCTCTGGGACAGGAACATCTTTGCTATTCAGTGTGGAGTCCACAGTAAGACCGGAGCTCCTGAATCCGCCTGGAAATACCATTTCTTAAATATAATGATAATAATAATAATAATTATTATTATTAATAATAATAATAATCAGTCATGTTTCACCTTCTGTGTCAACCTTGCCAGCTTGACCAAGATGCATGTTCTTGTATTTTGGTACGTTAGACTTGAAACCTCTCTTGGTCATAGGGTGACACCAGCAGACACTCCAGACCTTCTGTTTCAGTAGGATCTGGATTAAGCTTTTACAGTAGGTTATGTAGACTTTTAACAGAACCTTGAAGTCAATCTTGAAATGATGTTGCATATTGATGATATCCAAAAGGAAAGATGAAAAAAAAACCTGAAAATACCTCTTCAATCTCTAACCGTAATCTAAACCCTCCTCATCACCAGATTTTGCTGGGGCAGTGTTATCTATTGAATGTGCCATGCTTTTCAGCACATTTTGTGTCAGCCAGACATTCTAGTCCCTGACAGCAATTTTGGCAAAAGCCTGCAGTGTGTATCTGGCCTATATGATGCACAGCGAGGCATCTTGCCAGCAGAGATTTAGGAAGGTATTTGGGTCTGGATGAGTTTCACAATTTCTGGAAGCCCCTGGGCTGACAGGAGTGTTTACTGGGTGCTGCAAGGGAGCACAGCGCTCAGCAGCTTGCAGGGTGGAGCTCATCTTCTGCTTCCAAGCAGCTTGTCATGAATGCCCTAGTCTGAGAGAAAAGGGACAGTGGCGTTTCCCAGTGCTTGTACCCAGGGTAATAAGGGAAAGAGAGACTAGTGGGAGTCTTCAGAAGCCTCTAACTCACCATAGGAGCATAAATATCTTCAAGGGATTGCCCTGAGGTGCTTCTTAAAAAAGCAGCCGGGTTGAAGTAGCTTTGTAAAGTTTGTTCCCATGAATATGATTTTCCCCAGGCATACTTTTTACATATACTTGTTAGATAAAAGCTACCACACAGTAAAAAAAAAAAACAAAACAAAAAACAAAACCAGCATGCAACCTTCTTAATTAAAGATATGGGGTGAAGGAGGCTCCTCGTACAAACAAGAAAGAGATGTGATGGTTCTGGTTTAAAAATCTCTGAGAAATAAAGCTGCCACTGGCTGCTGATGGTGGCCCACCCAGACTTCTGCACGGTGACTGGCCTCAGCAATTACCTATGACCAAGGGATATCCAGATGACCCAGTAAGGCCTTACTAGCCTCCAGCCACCCCAACCAACCTCTAATTTCCTGGCAATAACAGGCATTGGGAAATCCTACTAGAAAGCTGCTCCTGTTGATTTCCTCTCCAGGGTTGGTCCCTCTGTCATACCTGGCCTTGGTCATCTGCCTGCCATCCAGATGATGCTGGGATTCTGATGTTCTCAAACTCCTGCAAGGTTTCGCAAGTACAAGACACATTTCAGAGATATGATTCTGCCATGTAAGCGATGATGGCATAATTCTGTTCGTGGACGTGATTGTAGTGCTAGTTGTCCCATTCCTGCTCTGTGCAGAGTTTCCTGGTGTTTTCCTTTCCCATTACCTAGTGAGGGTGGACTTTGAAATCCTTCTCTTTCAGAGATGTGACGCCTTGTGTGAGACGCAGTGATTTTTACATGGCTTTTTTCCATCTTGCCTGTCATGTGCTGCAGAAATGATCCCACAGTGCTCAGGTCCTAGGAGCAGTGGTTACTCACCCTCAAGGCTTGAGAGAGGAAATGAAAGCAATGACTTGTGCTGGTGGAAAAGCCAACAGCTGGATGTGCCTCTTTCGTGCAGGTAAATGCCATCATGCCAAAGACTTGCTTTGATGTAAATTCACTTTTGTGAACAAGCCTGTAATCTTCTATTTGAAAGCCAGGGAATTTCTGTTGTTGAAGATTTGGAAGCTTTAAATGCTTTTGTTGGTATGTGATGACAGAAAAGACACATGGGATATGTCCTTCTATACATATTGGTCTGAGACATTGTGGAGGGAGAGAAAAGATGAAAAGGGAGGAGAGCCTTCATCAGCTGGGAGTATGGAGCATTTGGTTTCGAATGTAGCTCAATAGATGAGCGCTCGTCATCTGATGGAAAGGGGCTTCACAGTGCTATCCCATCTACTGTGCTATAGCTAGTTCATGTACCTAGTACCCAGTTCACGTAGGTACTTTGGGAGCTCAGTGATGTGCTGAGCCCCTTCTGAGAGGACAATGTAATAGTAGGGGTACCAGGAGAAGTTGGGGCTGTGCACAGGGTGAGGGTGGCTGGCTGATGGGGAAGGATGGTCCTTCTGGGTCTGGATAGTGTGGCCACTGGATACTCTGCTAGTGGTGCAAGGCTGTGACTGTGACAGCAAAGCGAGGGAAGACAACCATGCCACAAGCTGCTGGGAAGTGTTCACCCATGGAGGAGTGTGTGGCCTTGGAGGCATACACATTGACCAAAGTGTCTGTGAGCAATACAAACGCAAGCATCAAGAAGTAGTCTGGCACCTCTGCAACGGAGTGGTAGAACTAATCGAACCAAGCAAATGCCAGTGGAAAACAGAGCTACAAAAATACTGTGAGATCTAGGGGATAGTCCAGACTTAGTAAACCACTGTGAGAGCGACAGCAGCAGTTTATCTAGCACTCCCATCAGTCTGTTCATGGGAACCCATGCAGTGAAGTGTTTATTCAGAGGGCTAGTTGTGTAGGTGGCCTAGCGTGTTATCACAGAAACAAAATGTTAGTCATGAGAGTATACTCGCCAGACATGCCTTCTGCATGCACCTTCTCGTGCAGCAGCCAGCTTTATTTGCTGGCAGCACACTGGTCCCTGCCAACTTGGCATGGGAACGTGGCAGGACGGGACTTGACGAGAAGCCTGGAAGACAAAGCTGCTCTGCCAGCACCAGGCACTGGGGCTGTATTTCCACGTCTGATCGGACTAATTCACATTTGAATTAATACAGCATATATGAAGAAGCTTATAGCTAACGAGCGATTGTGGTTTTGTTTTTCAAATCTTTATCTCGCTTTCTGATCAATGAAACTAACTCTGTGGCCTACAAACAGAAGTTAACACACTGAGGCTTTCCAAAATATGTAACTCCTATATTGGCTTGGTTTTTGGGTGCCTAACTTTAAACTTCAAATGACTTTTGGAAATGCAAATTCTGATAATGGAATTGAGTACAGCACAATAGAAGGTCCTAAATTACAAATGCCTTGGCTTAAAGTACTTAGATCTGGTCTTTCCTTGTGTGTGGAGGAAGACATTCTTAACAAGAGGTTATAGGACTCTACACAACTGCAAGCCCTAGTTTCATACAAGTGTAACTGAATCCAGAAATTTATTCTCTGAGAAATAATGAGCAGTATTCAGTCAATATATGTAAGATCATTTTTCCTCTTTTTGGCTGTTCCTGTAGTGTTAAAGCAGTATAATTCCTAGCATAGTCTTTTCTCTTGAATAATAGAAAGTGCTCTAAGGATTTTCTGCTTCAGAGAAGTTTTGCTATGTGGTAGAACTCTCTGGTCAGCATGCTCGGACATTATTTCTGCAGTTCTTCATTTCTCAGTTACTCTAATTATAATACGAATATCTTACCTTCAATGAGGAATGTCTTGAATTTTGAAAACAAAATAGAAGCAGATAAATACAAGAAAGTTGTATTTATCATGCAGTTGAGTCATAGAGGGGAGATGGCAGATGAAGGATTTTGACCATAGAAGACAAGCAACACGCTTTCAGGGATGGATGAAACCTCTGGTCTGGGGCTGTCCCTTGGGGCCATATTTGGTAGCCTTGCTTCACAGCAAAGTAGCTCACTAGCTTGTAATGAGCTCCATGCAACACAGCCTGAAGTGCCCAGAATATCCCTTAGTGCTGCCCATGACTGACTGCATGTGAGGCTGGGGAGTTTTCCTGTGTGTTACAGCAAGGAAGGAGTTAGCTCCATGCACTGCTAGCACATATTAGCAGGGTCCTCAATGAGGGCTTCATCTGTGCACATCTGCAACTTGTCATTCTTCCTGACTTGAACATTGCGGCACAGTTAATTAATGCCTTCCAGATATTGCAGAAGTATTGAGTGCTGCAGGGAGACTTGAAGGAGGAGGCTGTGGGACCCGTGGCAGGGACATATTAAGAAAGTAGAGGAGATTTTGGAGGGCAGTGAGCACCTGAGGCCTGGTTCCACCTTCACTCTAACTTGGGGAGGCAGTCTTATTGTCACCACACAATTAATTTACCTGCCCTGCAAGCTGCCAGTGTTTTTTAACTATCAATTTCTTGGTACTTACTGATTTTATTGTATTGCCTGAAGGCATATAAATAATTAGCAGAAGTCTTCCCATCGCATTTGCCATATAGTTAATTAGAGGTTTTATCCTATAGAATAGTCATGTGAGAAAAACTGTGCTTTAGCAACTCAAGCTTATGATTTTTCAACTGATGTGAAATAGCTTATCTCCACTAACTCCTACAGGCCCTCCTCGTTGTGCAGTAGCAGCAGAAAAATGGCTTGAAGTGTCACAGCAAACACCAAAGTCTTCTGTTTTGTGCATACTTGGAGGTTGTGCAGGTGCCCTAGGGACGCTCCTGCTGTTAAGCAGCTTGTTGGGGAATTAAGCCAACTTGTTGCACATCAGGGCACCGTTCCCTCAGTTTTCTTTCTATCACTGTGGGAGGGACCTGGCAGCTCTACAGTATTTCCACATTCTTCATGGTCATCTGGTGTTTAGGATACCAGTTTGCCCCAGACTCAGGACTCTGAGCCTTGCCATGGCAATATTAAATGCTGATGCCTGCACAGGAGGTGGCTAGCAGACTGTACATGCTCTGTCCATCCCTCTATGACAACCTCCATGCAGAGCATGGCCCATAGGCGAGATGGTGGCCTTGCACATTTGAATGTGGTTGGCGATCAGCGTGTGCACATAGCAGTGTTTCTCGTTGTGTCTGTTGATGGCAAACTTGATGCTAGGAGTGGCAGAAATGTGCTTTGGTGGCGTGCATCTGTGTTTGTGTGTACGCATGGCAGAGAGGAAAAAGAAACTTGCACATGCCAGCAGGTAATTTGACTATTGATAATGAATAGAGATTCATTCTCTTGTAACTGGGTGGCTTAAATCCAGCTCATGGCACAGGGAGAATAATGTTTATTCCTGAAACAAAGGCAGGATTTTCTGGCCATGGTTCAGTGCTGGATATCCATTTCTTAGATCAGAATAGATACACACGTGTTCCAGACAGGAAATGAGGCTGGTGGCTGCTGAAGGTGTAATCAATCTCATCTCCTCCTGAAAGGCATCTCCTATGAAGCAGGGAGGAAACGTGCTGGTCTCAGCAGACCTCTGTACTTTGGCCATCATGGCTCTCAAGAGGTGGTGTGCCACATGGCTGATGGTTCTCTGAAGCTCTCATGTTTAAGTGCTTGTTCCAACTTATGATGTGCAGAGATTGGTTGTGCTTTGTTGGGGAACACATTGGCCACAGCTGGTTTTTAGTTGAGTGGCACTGCTTTGTACTGAGAAGACAGGGCCTCAACACTCAGAAGAGTGATTGCATGTATAAGCTGGTGGGATTTCTTTGGAGAGGTCCTGATCAGCAAAGTGGGATGGGTGGAGGTGCAGAGCAAGACATCTTTCAGTGGCATCCCAGGGATGGCATCTGAGCAGAGACACGGATTTTGGCAGTTTCTGCTTTTGGGTTCTCTACTGGGAGATGCCGTAAGTGATGCACCTTTTATTTCTGCAGTCACTGCCCTACTTGCATGGCAAGCTCTTTGAGCCTGGGTTCTGCTTGACTTCCTGTTGTGCCCTGCAGCCTTGATTTGGTATAATGCTTTGCGGGCACCTGAGCTGACTGTGGGGTTGGGGGCCCAGATGGGAAGCCTGCCTGGGGCACACACCCTGAGCTGGAGGCTCTGGGGATATTAACTGCTTTCCAGTTACTCTGCTGACGACCCAGGGCTGGCATAAGCACCCAAGTTAGATGCCAAAAGCTAACCTAAGAGAGTGGTTCTGTCTTCATCCTCTCTCAATATGTGCATTTAACCCTTGAGCAAGTTATTATATGGCTGATGTCTGATTTTTCTCTGATCTTTTCAACCTGAAGGCCCTTCTATGTACAGTCAGTGTTGCACTGACCTTTGTCTGGAAAACAAAAACATGCTAAGCATTGTCCTCCAGCTATCTTTGTTGGATCCTGAAATTAGGCTCAACTACTGTTTGTGTGCCCCTGAACCGCAATTTAAAGTGTGTGTGCAGTGTGGATAGTAGAGAGTATTTAAAAATATAACTTCTCTAGGCCTTCCAAATGTTTCTGTTACATCAGTAGAAAAAGAGAAGTTCTGCTTGTGAAAAGCTTGCTTCCTCTTAGATAACTGTCCATACATTGCCTAGCACTGATAAAATACTCTCATCATAGCTCAAAGCTACTACTGTGTTAGAAGTGAACTTCCCATCTGAGTCTTGCATGAAAGAGCTTGTAACCTCAAAATAGCTGTAACAGAATGAGCAGCAGCTGGGCTATACATTGGTTGCTTCTTCAGAAATGTCTTTTATTATTTCTTCTTTAAATAGCTGGCCAAGCTATATTGCTCACTCCTTTTTAATTTAAGCCAAGTTCACTCTCAGCCAGCTTGCTAAAGGAAGACAATACCATCACCTGCCTGCTCGTTACTGCTTCTGTGCCTGAGAAAGGCAGCCATGAAAGTGTCAGACCTCTCCGGTGCATGGTGGAAGGATTCCTGTGAGTGTATCATGGACACAACCTGCCTGACTCCTGCCTCTGGGTGCCTTAGGTTTCACCCTCGGCACAAGTACACAATGAAAGTTACTGCATGGGGAGGCAATGCAAAACCCCGACTAGATCTGCCAGCAAAACTGCTTGTTATCTGCACCCTGATGGAGATGAAAGGAGCCTCATTTAGCTATTTAAACTTTTTGAATGAATGTGCTCTGACTGAAGTAAATGAAGAGGAAGCCAGGTTATGGGCACGTAAGGATGCTAAGCTGCTGAGCTGACAGTGAAATGTGGAAATCCCATCCACCCATGACTTCTCAATTAGAGCAGTATGTGTGGCTGTGAAATAACCCCCATTAATTTTGAGCTGGAAACAAGAAAGGCTGCTTACATCCCCAGCAATGGGAAGTTGCCCAATGGTATTTCTAAATGGTGGAGGATAGAGAGGGCAGCAAATGTCTGAGTATCTGCTGTGATTGAAGTTGTTCCTGAACCCTCAGATACTTTGAGTTGCAGAATGATGTGATGAGAAGCAGCACTGGACTCTGTGTTTGAATTTCAGTGGGCTTTTGTGGAAAGCCAGCCAAGGCCATTTTGAGTCTTGCTCATGATCTTTATGCATTAGAGCGATGCCTTGTTTTGGTGTCAAACAAGACATTTCACAGCTCAGAGTTGCTTATCTCATACATAGTAAAAGCAGAGATTCTGTTACTGGATAGTTTCTTATTATTGATTATATTATTCCTGGGGTTGATCTTCGAGCCTCTCTAAAGAACTCAGGAGCTACTGAAAGTTGAAGCTGACATTCTTCCCTATGGTGATTTTTTGATGAGGCTTCAATGGGTAGAATTCACCAGGAAGAAAGGAGGAGAAAAATTTTGATTTTCCCTCTGCAATTAACTGAGATCAGGACACAGCAGTCTACTTGCATGCCTACAGTTAACCTTCGGGTGAGAGGCTACTGGAATCCTTACCAATGAGCAGAAGGGGTGGCTGGAGTTCTGTCTTCATCTTAAGTGTCGTGTAGCAAGGGGTTTCCCTTCCAGCAGCTGCCCAGCATTTTGAAACACACTTTGAGGTATCTAGTTGTTATCACTGCAGAAAAATGTCTCACTCATTAATTTAATTTAGATGAATTCCTCAGTCCTCTTCAAACAGCACGAGGGAGAGGCTGAGCCAGCCGAAGCAGATTGCTGTTGTCTTCACTAGCTTAACACAGCCCTAATGAATTTCCAGCTTGAGGAAAGAATTCCTCTTAAAACATGGCTTTCTACAACTGTAAGCGTAGCCAGTAGAGAGGCTGGAATGCACTGCACTGCTTCAGATACAGATCTGCCTTGAAATAGCAGTCAGGGCCTGATTCTCCTTGTCAGGTCTTCCAGTGGCTTTAGCGTGTGCGTGAGCCATGGGGCTGTGCCCAAGCACAGGAGGAGGAATGAGCAGGAGCTGGCATCAGTAAGGGACAAGATAGGAAGAGGGGAGCCCACTGGGAAACCAAGCTCATCCCTGATCCATTTCTGTTGGAGATGGCATTTGTAGGGTTGTTGAGGGACCCCATGTCCTTCTCTGGGCGCCTGCAGAGTAAGCTGTGAGAGTTGCTGATTTGTATGAAGTCAGAAGATCTGTTCCTGACCCGAGGAATCCTTTCAAAAATCCTACTGGCTTTCTGAGGAAGTGAAAAGTGTACTCATGTAATCCAGATTGACATAAAAACAGGATCAGGTCTTGCAAAATATTTAGTTATTGCACCTGGTATGTCTGGGTAATTTGGTAGACAACAGCTGTATTCTCCCTCTAACAAGAGCTTCACTGATTGCCTAACTGGGCAGGGAGGAGAAACATGTGTAGCAGGGTGCCAGAGACTCCAGCTCCTGGAGCGGTGAAGACAGCAGTGCCAGGGAAAAAGGACAGGCATCCGTAACGTGGAGGGACAGCCCAAACCAGGGACTTAGAGCATCTCTGTCAGCTCCTGCTTCCATCTAACTTGCCTTAGCCACCAAGCAGACATGACGTACCTCTGGAAACCTGGGCTCCCTGTGTTGCACTGGGATGGAACCTACCTCTGGACAGTATGTGCTGGGGACTCCTTTTTGGAGCCATCAGCTTTTTCTCATTTCTCACACAAGAAAGGTTTTTACCCCCCATTTTCCCCTGTGGCAAGGTGCATGAAGAGCAGTTTCTATCTCCTTGTCGGAGTTGTTCTCAGGTTTTCCTGTTGTTCACCTTGAGACTGTTTTCTGCTGCAAGGCACCTCCCTCAAAAAATTGTAGTTTTGCCCCTCCACCTGTGATGGAGGTCCTGGTGCACCATTTGCAAGGTTTTGCCTTCAGCTGGGCTCTTTCCTTCAGCACGTAGGACCATACAGCCTTGATCAGGAGCATAGACCCTCCCCCACAGCTCATGCTGCTGCACCAGGGCTGGAGATGATGGCTGCTGTCTTGTGAGAGGGGCTCCTTGCCTGCTCTGTGGTGAGTGGAGAACAGGCAGGATGGGGTTTGGCATCTGCCCAAACGCTGCCATCTCCTCATGTGGGTGTGTGGAGCTGTTCCCACAGGTCTGCTGAGTCAGTCCTACTGGCAGCACTTGGCTGCTGGTGAACCTCTGCTTGAGGGCAAGAGACTGGTGTGACACTCAGGTGGGAGCAGAGGAGGAAGATCAGGTTGAACTCGGGGTTTTAACCTGGGCAGTGTGTTAAAAATGGTCTCCCACACTAGGAAGACAGGGCTCAGACACCACAGCCTCTAGCCCATAGACTAGTGGCACTATTTTGGACGCAGCACACTAAGGCTTGAGGCTGGGTGGTTCAAGGATATTTGTGTAGTGTTGCCCTTTCCACTGCCTTTTTTGTCTCACTACTGTGTTTCCCCCCAATGAGCTGGAGAAGCAGGTTGCACCTCTCATTTCAGGATGCTCAGATCACCTGATGATTCTTCTATTCTCCCAGCCCCAGCACCCTACTGGCAGTTTCTGTGAGAAAGAAAAGCACAAACTTCTGGGTTTTCCCTTTTAAAATAGGTCTTATGCTTCATTTTTTAAAATGAGTAAAGGCCTTCTAAGGGGGAAGTGACAAGTGAAAAGCAGAAACCAGTGACTGCCAGCTGAACCATTTGACCTACCTTTCTGGTTAGTTTCCTGCACTGCTAAAAACATAATAAATGTGTTTCAGAAAAAAAACAAAAACAAAAACAAACCCAAACAAACAAAAACGAGAGTGATCTCAATTTCTCTTTTTCTGTGAAAAACAGAAAGTGCATTTTGATGAGATCACCATATTGTATGACATTGGAGGCTCCATTGAGCTGTTTTCCTGCAAACTGATTAGAGGAAGAATTACTCAGTAGAAGTTCCCTTGAAATTGGTTGAGATCTATGCATGTTTCATCTGCTTCCTGAAAGCAAAATTAGGCTACACTGTGATTTAAAAAGACCTGGTATATTGTTTAGACTCTCCCTAGAGCTGAGCTACTCCAGTTCTCGCCTGCTAGAAGGTTACTTCTTTTGCTCAGAATTCAGGTTGGAGATAGGAAAAATGTCTTCTCAGGAAGAGTGGTGAGGCACTGGCACAGCCTGCCCAAGGAGGTGGTGGAGTCACAGGAGGTATTCAAGAGCCGTGTAGATGTGGCATGTGGTTAGTGGGCATGGTGGGGATGGGCTGGCAGTTGGTCTAGGTGATCTGAAAAGTCTCATCCTTAATGATTCTATGTTTCATCCTTAATGATTCTATGATTCTGTGACTTCATTCAGGCCAACAAAAGCTGAACTGCTGTGGCTGCAGTCCTGTGCAGGGGTTGTGCTCACTGTATAAAATACAGCACTAGTTCTGCTACGTGATGGATACAGAGAAACTGATGGTAATTCAGTGCTGCTAGTGAGCAACTGTAGTGAAGAGGGATCCTCTGTAATACAGGTCTGGTGGCACGTAGGTGTCATGCAGTCAATAAAGCCACCACCCTAGCTTGGCAGGAGTTGGGCTCTCAAGGAACAAGAGCGTGGGATTGTAGGCTGTTGGCCATCATCCATCACCTTTTCTTCTCTTCAAAAAGGGGACACAGGCAGGGTTTAGGTTTTGTTTTTGGGGTAGAGGCTAGTTGGAGTTTTGGCAGCTCATTTTCCAACCTGGAGCACTAGAGAGAAGCCCATATAGGGAGCGAGATGCTGCTGGGTATTTACTTCAAGGTCCTGCTGTTTTCTCCTGTGCAATTTTAGGCGTCTACACACAAGATGTACCCTGTGGACCTTACTGGTAATGCCACAGTTTTTGTGCATTCCCTTTCCAACGGTTGTCAGTATGAGTGCTTGGTGTGTAGTGGCTATCAGATTGCATTGGAGCTGTATGGAGGAATTCAAATTATCTCTGGTTTCCAGTAGCGTATGTCACAGTCATAGCCCTAATACCTGACATATCATTTGGTGGAACAGAAACTTTCCTGCAGCTGCTGCTCCACATGAAATGCTGAGAATAAGTCTGCCTCTGATTCACTACCTGTTGTCCCGTAGGCCAGGTTGTTCCCATCCAAAGGGGTCTGCCCTCTCTTGCAGCCCATCAGTGGAGTTCAAGAGAGCAATTGCCTGTAAAGAAGTGGAGTGGAAACAGTTCCCATAAATGCACTACAACTGAAATGGAAAGAATCAGAAGGACTCAAGGCTGAGTCAGAAAATGGAGAGTGTTCGAGGCTCAAAGCACGCATGGAAAGATTCCTTCAGACAGAAATGTTTACAGCTGATCACTGGCAAAAATTTGCTGTGTTATCCAGAATGTTTTCCCACTTATACTTTTAAGCCCGAGGCACTAGAAGATGGAAGTGAGGGATTAGTGTAGACACAAATAATATTCACTTCACTTGCACTAAGCCTACCAGATTTCACAGGAATTCTTGTAACAGTGAAGGAACTTTGAAAGGAGCCACCAGGTCCAGTAGTGTGGGGAAGTATTCCACATGTAGGAAGACACGGCGTAGACTATGTAAGCAAAAAAAAGGAGTTTCTATAATTATTTCTGTGGTCTTACTGGAGTAAGTAATTTCTATGCACTGACATTATTTTTTTCTTTTTGTTAAATCTTTATAATGAGTTAACAGACCTTGTACTTCAATTTGAAGTAACCCGTGCTGTTTTATTTTTAAACCCATACAAATATTTTTCCTGATCACTTGCTGAGTATCTCATAGTGTCATATACTTTGAATTTCAGGTATCACTAAAATGATTTCAGTTAAACTGTGAATGTAGAAATAAGGCAAAGCCTTCCTTGTATGCAAAGGAAAGACTTCAAAAAAGGACTTTCCCAGACTTTTTCTACTTCTTTGATGTCATTTCATCCGATATTTATTTGAAAATCTAAACATGAGAGCATGTGCACTTCCTGTGGCTGACACTGATTCTATTTCTGAAGTAAAGGAAATGATTATTTTCCTATTTGCTTACTTCTTTTGTACTGATTCAGACACAAATACTAGCTGACCTCAGCTGGATGCAGACCTATCCAGGCTTTTCTGTTCTGCTGCTTGTGAAACCTTGCATCTCTGCACGCATGCATCCTCTCTCAACTTTTTGGTTTCCCAATCTGTATTTTTGTTTACGGTCTGTAGCACACATTTCTGCTGTGAGCTCAGAAACCGCAGTGAGTGCAAGTGGGGAGTGATAGCAAACCACAGCATGCATGTGCTTATATTTTGATGAAGTTGGTATGGTCATTTTCAAGAACTCTTGCTGACAAAAGAGGGTGACATCTTATGTTGTGATCATACAAGAAATCCCCTGCTTTCTTTCAGTATGAATGATAGATATGCAAAACCTGCATCCCAGTGTCCATATGATGCAGCCAGATGAAGCTGTGTGGACGGTGTGTGGCTAATCGTTCAGCTTCCTGACCTGGTGCTTTTAAACAGATGAAGTAGCCTTCAAAGATACTTAGCAGCGTGCTTAACATTTTGTTCTGAAACTCGAGTATTTATATAACAAATAATTGTTCAAATTACTTCCCTCATTCTATTTTTTAGCTTGAGCTAATAGTTTAAGATTTGGTAATAGATCTCCAAGGCCTAAGAGGTGTAGATCTGAAACCCTGTTGCTCATTCCATGCCAAAAGTTAAACAGCTGGCCCATTTCTGTGGATATCTTGTTGAAGTGTATGCTTCTCTCTAACAAGTTATGTGGGAATGCCTACCAAAAGAATACAGGTATGTTTTATTGTGCATTTGTGGGAGCAGTTCCTCCTCTCCACAAAAAGCTTACATTCCTGCTGATTCATGCAGGGTAAGGAGCTGTCCCATAATTTTGGTGAAATTCTGTGCTATGCCAGCTATTACGGTTCAGAAAGGGTTCTTCTGATCCACTTTGTGATGGATCAGATGGGGTGGTAGGACTTACGTTGTAGAGGTGGTGCCACTCCCCTCTCTTCTTCTGTTTAGAATTAAGAGGATGATGCAGAACGGTTTGATTTCTGAAAGGAAGCTCTTAGATCTTTTCAGAACAGACAGCATGTTTTGGGACACTGGGATGCTTCTTGTTCTGTGAAGTGGTGCAAACAAAAAGAGTGTCTGCCTGTGGCCAGAGCTGCTCCTAATGTCTGTAATGTGATGCCATCCCCAGCATGGCAAGCAAGGATCAGGCATGCAAATAGCTGGTCTTCTGGGGTGCCAAGCACTGGCCTTTCCAGTGTATAGAGAACATAATTACATTTCTGCAAAGGATTATGGCAGGCAGCCCAAGGTCACAAAGAAGGCAGGGGCAAGAAAAAAAAGAGAAGTGAATCTAGATCTTAATGTACCATGTTCTTCCTCTCTTTCTCGGTTTGGATAATCTCACTTCTTCCTTTGTAGTTTAAAATGTCCTCTGTTGTTGCTGGCAGAGATAGTTTCATTCTGCATAGAGCTTCTGAAATAGTGGTATTGCTGATGCAGATCACTGAGCGATGCCTCTCCCCAGCTGGGTGAGGCTGCCCATGAGCACTCTCTTCTTTTCCACTGTAGGCCAAAAGGCTGAGAAGTGTCCCAGATTTGCTCCACGTCTATTTTGTGGTGAAGCTGATGTCAGCTGAATTCTGGCTGTTTATTTTACTAACTCCTCTGAAATCTGTATGTGGGAGAAGTCACAGCTAGAACTTTTCAGGAGGTCTCAATGAGCGAAAGGTAGGAAATGCCACAGGGCCTCCCCACAGTGAGCATAAGGGAAACTCCTGATGTAATAAAGAAAAATGTGAGCTCAGAGAGGGAGCAGCAGCTTCTTCCCTGAAGGCTGATGGAGGATTAGGAGTGCATGCATGCATGAGAGAGATGCTGTTTGGTAGTGTCTGTCTCACCTGTGACGCAAATCCACTGGGGCTAAATCTGTGTGTAGTGAAATTAAGCAGAGAGATAGGTGCTTCAGATGTCTCCCAGCAGCAACAGTCACCAGAGGCTGGCTCTGTGGTTTTAAATCTAAATACTCTCTACAGTGATGTGGTTGATCAGAAAGGAGAAATGAAGTGGCTTGTGGCCATCAGGAAGCCATGTCTGATCAAGGTTGCTGATGCCAGGTCAGCTCTCCTGGAGTTACAGCTTGCAGCCAGCAGGATTGCACAGTGCCTGGACAGAGAAGTGCTATGGCACGCCTCAGGCCTCTAGTCGTTGTTCTCCTACAGATAAATAACAGGGTTTGAGCTGCTGATGTTGCTTGTAACACTGTGAGTCAGGTTTTCCAAAAAGTATTGAGCATGATGTGCTGAGCTGGGGGAAAAACTGGCCTCTCATTTAGGTGCCTGCTGGCATGCCATGCTCTTGAGAACGCTCTTCTGCAGGAGGTACATTTATTTGGGTTCTATGGCTCATGTCTTCTGCTTGGGCCTGAAGCTAACACAGCCTGACCGGTCCTGTGCTGCTTCCCTGGATAGAATATCCCAGCTCTGTGTGGGACTGTGCTTGCCTCGTACCCCATCTTTGCGGATCTGCAGCCAGTCTTGTTCCTGCAGAGGCAAAAAGACCCCCTTGCCCTTTGCTTCCTTCTCTCATCTGGCTGTTCCTGCCCCCTTGAAGAGCCAGTCATTGCAAGTGGCATATTTAAAAATAATAGAGAAAAGTGTGGTTTTGTTCAGGGTTTTGCTCAGCCTTGGAACAAACAAACTCCATCAGAGGTTGTTACAAAGGCTACTCTGAAAGTAATGCCTCCAATTTTATTATGTTGGCTCATGACAACAGAGGTGGATGTTGCTGATATGGCAGTAGAGGTGGAACCTTCCCAACATATCCCCTTACATTTTGCTGCTGTGCAACTGATGGCAGCAGAGAGGCAGTCTGACAAAATGGCGTCTGGCGCAGAAGTGTGGATGAAGAAAAGGTGTGCCATTTAATTCTTCCATGCAGGAAAAACAGCACCCATTGACATTCGTTGATACTTGCTGAATGTTGATGGAGAGAGACCAAACTATGGATGTGAGCAAAGTGAGGCAGTGAGTGGTGCATTTTAGCAGTGGCAACAGTGGGTCACCTCCCCTTGTGCAGATTTTGATGAGCGTGGCATGCATTGCTGGTGAAAATGCATAGCTAGTGATGGTAACTATGTTGAAAAAGAGTATTTTGTAACTGAGAATTTGCTCTATCAAATAGTGTTACTCTACTCCTTGTACTGGTTGTTTCCTTGCAAATAAATAGGAGACATTACTTTTGAAGCAACCTGTGTAAATACACAGAAAGTACTGATGATGCAGGAGATCCCTAAGTTGTACAGTGGTGAAAAATGGGACTGTGCTCAGGGGAAACATTGTCATATGTCTGTGCTCCTCTGACACTCTTTTAAACTGGTGCATGGCTGGTTTTGGAGGGCAGAGGTGAAGCAGCATGGGCTTCAGTGCCATCTTGGGCCTCTGCTTCAGGCCTTGCAGGAGCAAATGGGTCTCCTGAGAGTGAAGGTAGCCCCTGAGGGGAAGCTGTGGCCCACCCAGCTAAGTGGAGAATGGTCAAGATCCATTCTCATCTGTCCTGGGCACATTCTGATTAGGGCCGTGTGTTTATTGTTATTAAAAAAAAAGAAGAAAAAAAAGAAAAAAAAAGGAAATTCAGTGCTACGTTTTCCTCACTGCATCAATACCAAGAAAAAACAGAGAAAAAACTCACGGGACAAACCCCAGACTTTCTCAAAATAATTCCAGCTGTGCTTCTTCTTCCTCTTTTTTTTTTTTTTTTCATATAATTGAGGGCTTCGCATTTTCACTGGTGTGTTGTTTTTTGTTTTTGTTTGTTTGCTTGCCTTAGGCCACAGACTGGACACAGAGTCAGAGACAAATATCAGGGTAAGCACTGTAAGCCCTGATGGCTCAGCTACCCCTCAGGTCACTTTGGCCTACTAAAGTGTTTTCCTTTCCCTGTATAATTTCTATTTCCCATTTTTCACTTATTTTTGCTGTAACTTTTATAATGTGAAGATTCCTCCTTTGCATTTTTTTTTTTTAAAACAGCATAACACGATTTGAAGGCTTGCCTCCCTGTTCTTTCTCTTGTCTAAGGCGATCTACAGTGCAGCTGGGGATTGGACGGTGGCTTTTATGGTAGCTAGAAACTCTGTGAAACCTGCAGAGACGTTACCAAAATCTCACTGTCCTTTGGAAACAGTTATCAGTGGTGACACACTTCAGGAAGCTGTAGGTCAGCTATGATGACAGCTCTGAGGCTCTCCTCATGGCCCATCTCTGCCCCCTGAGGCAGCGATAGCTCTAAGCACAAGCCATGGAGAGATTAATATTGGCATATCCAGCCCTCCCTTCTTCAGCAAAGCCTGTGCCACCTTGCAAGCTGTCTCTGAACCCATGTACTTGTATTTTTGGGCCACTTTCTTTTAGCTCTCTGAGGAAAATTCTGAAGTACACATGGAAGTGTTGTAAGGAAGCCAACAAGACCTTGCAATTTAAATGGAATTCCTGTATGTCTGGCTGCCAGGACAGCTGTTCCTTTGAAGCTGAAGCTCCTTTTGTGGAGGACAAAAAAAAAAAAGTGACCATAAGAAGGTCAGTAACTATACAAGGCACTTAACTATTTGGGATGCCAGCAGCTAGGGATGGAGAGCTGCCTGTACCTGTCTCCTATGTGATCTGCAGTCCCTACCTAGGGCCAGGCTGGACATCCAAATCCCACTGATGGGAAGTGTGAGAATTTTGATTGTTTGAGGTTTCTTTTTCCCCAAAGGTCAAAACTGTCTGAAAAACAAAGCTTCAGACCTTCGAATCCTTTCCTTCAAAGAAGGAAAATAAAATCCTTTACTACTGTTTGGATGGAGTAAATTGTTGTGGTTTTGGTTCTTTTGTTAAGATTTTGTATTTTACTGTAGCCTATTTCTACAAAATTAAAACATTGAAATATCATCACTGGAAAGGGGTAGATCCCTGATTTGCTGGTATGTGGGTACTCCTTTGCCTGAGTCAGTTTTACTTGACCCAGAAGATTACCAAAATTGATCCTGAGATGTTGGATGGAAAAGCAAACTCATTAAAATTTTCCAAACCAATCTTGTATTTATCTTTACAATGCAGGAGTGTGGGAAGGAGCGTTTGTCTTCTTATCTAATAGATTTAGCTTATAGGCTGTATGGTCAAGCCTGCAAGCTTACTTACGCACTTAACCCCCAGTGATTTCAATAAAAATGGCATGATGAAGCTTCATTGAATGCCAAGGCCTGATTTAGCTAAAAGGATGCAGAAAACTTCTGGCAGTGCCAGAAACTAACCATCCTCCCTGGTGAGAGATTCCAGGCAAGGCATGGCTGCAGTACTTGATAGCACCTGCAGCAGACTCTGAAATAGAAGGCATGGCTAGGGAGGGAATTTGTGATATGAGAACAGGTCGAACCAATGGGAAGTCATTTCAATTGCAAAAAAAAAAAAAAAATGCTGCTGAAAGATTGACAAGAGTAAAAGGTTTATAGGTTAAAATAGTACAGCACACTCCATAATTAAAAAATGTTTGAGTGGGAAATGTTGGTGAAAGGTGAAATTTGGAATAGAAAATACTGATTTATCCTGTTGTGAAAATCATGGAAACAAAATGTTCAGATGCTGGAGCTGCCACTAGCTGACCAACAGAGGTTCTGCCTAAGAACATCAGTGGAGATTGTCACAGCTCCCCAGTGCATGATGCATTCTGGCAGCACTCTGTGTTCTTATGAATCCAAGCTATTGCTTAAGCTATGGGAAACTATTTTATTTCCTTGGCAAGATGAAGTATTAAGCAGTGAAGCTTAGTATGCTGCTGATAGGGAAAGAAGCATTTCAGCCAAATTCATATTTTATTCTGTTGTTTGTTTCCAGAAAATGCATAAAGAAAGTTTAATTTGCAGGTTAAATGTTCAAGTTATACATATTTAGGAGGCATAATGCTCTTAAAACAAGGCACTTGTAAGTTTCGTGATTTTCCCTTATGTTATTTATAACATTTGATTGTCATGATATGATAACGTTTTTAAGATGCTCAGTTGCTCAGCCAGGAGGTTAAATCTAAAGAGATCGATTAGCCCTATCAGCCCCTACTCAGGAAGTAACCTCCTCTGCATCCTGTCAGTGTAAGTGATGCTAGCACAGAGTGTAATAGAATGCAATGGATAGACCATTAATGGAAAGAAATGTTATTTTCTCAATTGAACTTACTTTTGTGTTTGCATCTTCTCAGGTGATTCACTAAACCAACTTGTAATATGCTTACTTTTATGTCATGAAAAATTTAGAATAAGAATAAATATAGAGTATATGAAATTAAAATTACACTTTTTAAAAATAGATCAAAGCCAGAATTTGAAATATTTGATGTCGAGACAGGTTTATAGATGTAAACCAGAGAGAATAAAAGCAGCAGATTATTCTTTTTTTCTTTTACTTTTTTCCTTGCTGTGACTAGAATGTTGCAAGTATGGATTTACTTTTAAGGTAACAAGATCCCCATTAAAACAAGTGTTATAGAGGATTTGTGCTTCTCAGGGTGCATGTTATGCTATGCAATAGTAAAGCTATTTATATATGGGCAGAAGGGCACGTGGTGTTATTATGACTAGACTTTCATTCGACCTGCAGAGTCACATTGAGGACCTGATCCTCAGAAAGTGTTGGTACTGTTTAAACGTGGACCATGTCCTTTTAGTTCCTAATACTATGTGTTCGGCACTTGAAATTCTGGTTTCAGATATTTGTTTTCCCCTGTGGTTCTTGTTCTCATAGCTTCTTAATCATTCTCCTCTGCTTTGGCTTCCTGAAAGGAGCACATCTGTTCTCTCGCGCTGGTTTCAGTCTGTACTGAAACCACAATACTCAGATTAGACTCTTCAAAAGCCCTACCAGGCTTCAGGAACTCCTGAAGCAAATCTGGGCCCGTTTTCATGCAAATCCAAATACCTTTTATGGTTTCGTTTCAACTTGACATTTTGATTTTGAGATTTTGAGTTGCTCAGACCCTAGGGCTTTGTGTGAAACCCAAAGGGCATGAACTTACATGAACTAAAATGGAAAAACATTCAGATGAGCCCACTGAAGACTGAAACTATGTTCCCACAACTGTGCTTAATAAACCGCTTTGTTTCTTTCTTAATTGGAGAAGTGACAGCTTCTGTTCCACAGCTTGAAGTGCACAGAAACGCATAGTTTTCTTTTTATGTACACTGGATATTAATTAGACATCTCTGTAAATCATGGACTATTCATACCCTTCCAACTGGGAAGTTGGTAAAGGCAGTACCTTTTCCAACTCAGTGTGACCTGAGCAGCCAAAAACAATGTTTTCCCTTCTTCAGGTGTGCTAGCACAGGGGTTACAGAGTGCTTCTCATCATGGTGGGTCACCCACTCTGCCACTTCCAGGAAAGCTGCAGCTCCTCCTCCGTCTTGGCAAAGCCAAGAGCAGCACCGGCCAGTGCAGCCCCAACCGTGATGGGGAAGTCCTGGCTCTGCTCTAGGTAAACAATTAAAGCATCATTTCTTTTTCTACTGGCACTGGCCTGGTGGTCCCTGCTGACCCTGTACTGAATCCCTGGTGCGGTCACGTCACCATCTCCAGCCCCAGCAGCTCTGGGGACATGTGCTGCTGGCAGCAAGTGACTGCACTTGGGCATTTGTAGCTTGGTGCTATCTCTGCTTGCTCTTCTGCCTTCACTGCCTGCCTTGACAAGGGCCAGGAGGTCATGAGGATTGCCCCCAAGAACAAAATGGGAATGCAAGGGGAAAGTAGTAGGAGGAGATACTGTCTGACTCGGGTGCAGGATAGGGAGCAGTGTGTGATCCAAGGAAGCTTTAACAAACTGTTTGGACTTGGTTATCATGGTAATAGATAGTTGTGTCCAAACTCAAGCTTGTCTATTCCCAAGAGTGAGCCTACAAACAAAATTGCAAGGTCCTAGCATGACAAAATATTTTAGAAGTTATGAATGCTCTTAGGGAGTTATTCCTGAGACCTTCTCTGCAAGTCTGCATAGTTGGTACTTTTTTCCACCTTCCTTTAACTTAGCTTGTGAACCTCATCCATCTATGAAGACTCGAAGTCTGGTTGTCTAAGGAAACCCCCACAGAGGAGAGTTGGCAGCTCTTGGCACCCCAGCATTCTGTTCAGTCGTTTCATTGGACCCACTGTGCAGCGCTGGAAAGTCCATTCTGAGTTTTGCAGTATATGGCACTCATTCCCCACCCACGCCCAATGGTAGTAGGCTTCTGAAATATTGCTTAAAGTTTGAAAAAAAGTTGTGATATTGTGATGAACCTCTCTCTCTTTGTAATGAACCTTTCTTTCATTTTCTCCATGCTTCAGGTTGCTTTCTTTGCTGGACAGGGCAAAACCATGTCTCTGCAGAGGAAGCAAAATTAGAGAGCAAGCCTCAATGGCTGTCCTTGCTGTAGGGCTTGACTTCCATTCTGTCCCTGAGGTTTCAAACATGAGAGACCATGGTAGATGTTCCATTCAATGAAACATCTGGCAGTGATGGACTCTTAAATATATGTATGTTTAAGCCTTAATGGCAAAGCGGCTCTCAAGGCCCAGAAGAGAACTCCCACAGCCTGTGACACTTCCAGATACAGATGGCAGCTTATGGTGTTTTGGCACCATGTTCATCTTCAGAGGCTACTGACTAAGGAGAGTGATAAGACTATTGTGGAGCCATCACTGTGTAGGGTCATGTTCAGCCCCCGGTTTTCTCCATTTTAAGAAGGCGTGCAGGTGAAAGTAAAAATCTGCCAGTTCAAAGGTTGACTTTGATTTTGTATGTTTGTGCCTATAGGTGAAGTAAGCCAATCCACACCTAGGAAAATGAAGCCTTTTGAAATGAAGCTTTCAAAACCATCAGTTAAAACTTTTTATGTTAATTAAAAGATTAATATAATTGATTTAAAGAGCATGCACATCGTGGCATCCTATTAGGGATGTGCTATCTACAGTTTACATTTGGTTTACTCACTGCAAATACCACATGTGCAGTGAAGCAAAAAGGGTGAGGTTAACCATGAGTGGAGAGAAGCAAGTTGTCCTTGTTTAGTTATCTTGTGGTAAAAAACAAAACAACTTTATCTCCATTAGGATTTTACGATGAGCTTGCTAACGCTCAGTAACTAACTTGTTTTTATGTTCTCTTTCACTCCTCCCCCACCAATGTCTTCTTCATGAGAGGCTTCATTTCAGAGTTACCTGATTTCCACAATCACAATTTCAGCACACATAATTATTGCTGAGATGCACATATGGCTGGTGAGGGAGTCCACAACTCAGTGACTTTCTCGAGGAGACATGAAAAAGAAGCTGGAAATCGAATTAGGGCATTCCAATTTGACTGACTTGCTTAGAAGTTTTGTGGTGGTTTTTTTTTTTTTTTTTTCCTTCTTCTTCTTCTATTTAATCACTTTGAGGCTCTTTACGTTGGTCCAAGTGGTTAGTAAATCCTTCAGACCATTCTTTATGCTGTCCTCCCCCAAACACCCCAAACAGATGAAGTTAAAAAGAAATCAGTCTTCCATGGTGGGCACTAGTGACTCATGTCTCTACAGTAACTTAACTCTGAACAGAACTGACTGTAGCCTGCCTTTCCTTCTAAAAGATTTACAAACCTTTCATAAAGGTTGGGGACAGGTAGGTCTGTCTTGCTTTTAACTTTCTGTCGGTTATATTGATAAGAAAGGGCTTCCTTGAGAATATCTGCTGGTCTTTCATTCCTATTTCTATGTTGACCTTCTGTACTGAAAATGTGTTCTCCAAAGGTTTGTTGTCTACGAGAAAGCATACAAAGAATTTATTGAATAATCACTGACTCCTTATTGCTCAAAGCTTTCTGTACGGAAGAAGACCATTAAACTTGACTACTCTTCCTTTTACAAATATCATTGTTTTAATCAAAGTTGCAATGTTTCCTGGAAGCTTAGTGAAGAATAAAAGTCCTTCTGAACAGCAGTGACATAAAAATGGTGAGTAGCAGAAACTACGAGGATTTCAGGCATATGTGGTTGTCATAAACAACATCAGAACCATCATCATTGCCAGAGCTCAGAGAGCTAAAACATTCCGATAGGAATTTTATCCAGGAATTTTGAACTTTTTACTTTAGAATCATTTTGCAGAATTTGGATTTGTTGACACCAATAAGAACAGATTATTTGATTTTTTCTATAACCAAACTGATGGTGCTTCCCTACAGGTTCCACAGATACAGTGCGTGGAGATTTTGCTTGTGGAAAACTTGCAAATGGCAGCTTTGGGTGACTGAGCTTTAATGTTTTCTTTATGTGGCTGATCTCTATGAAATTAAAACTTCTTAAGCCACTAGTAATGTTTCCTGGCTTCTCTTCCCAGCCAAATCACATGGATGCTTTTCACCGTGGAGTTTAAAAAAATGATTAGAAAGATTGTTTCAAGAGATGTGCATTTAAAACACCATCCAACCATTTTTCATTTGCAAGAATGGCTGTAAAAATGTAGAAAACAGTGCAACTTTGCTCAGCTTAAAGTGTTTTGATTTTTTAATGAAGCCTTTTATTATCGTCTGGCTTGGGCTCAGAATGTGCTTGATAATGACAGACACTTTGTATAATGAGAAGGCTGTTAGACCTCAGAATGACAGGTCAGGATTGATTCTGTTGTCAAGTCATCCACATCACTCCCACGACAAAGGCCTCAGGGAAATGCTACGTAGGGCTGTTTCAAGAGGACATTCATCATGAATGATGAATGTGGCTCCAGTGTTTCTGCCAATTTAGAAATAGTGTTGATTAAGAGCTGAAAACAAAATCCAAGCATCCATCTTAAAAAAGAGTATACCATTCATTCTCTTGGTTCATTGTAACATAGTTCTGAGAGGCAAAACCTTGTCTTTTGAAGACTTCAGTGATCTCAAAACAATGGTATAGCTCCAAGTGACATTTTGTCCATAGAAAAGACCAAACAATTGACTTTTCAGCAGTTCTTTTAGTTGGGAGCAGTCTCAGAGCTGAAGACATATTTGCATTTGTGGGCCAAGACACTCTTGATTCTCAAAGAGTCAGTTGGGAAGTCAGATTCAGACATTGGAAAGCAGAGGGAGTGTTTAGATCTGAAATAAACACTCACTTGCGCACAGTGGTACAGCTTCTGTTTAACATTTTGTTATGATTTTGTTGTTTGTGGTTGCAACAAGAGGCCAGAGTTGTTTGTCTGTCATGAATAATGTGCACATCCTGTGACTGTTTATTGTAGCTGGCCTATCTGTATTCTCTGAGCAAATCAGAAGCAGCTGGAAAATAATAAACCACAGAAGCAGTTGTTGTAAGAGACGGAAATCTAATGCTTTCGGAAATGGAAAATGAAAACCTTCAGACAGTAATGGAAAGCATGCATAAGCTGGAACAGGAAAGAGCATTCGGATTCACATCGAGTTGACAAAAACTGCTTGAGATACTTACAAAGTCTTGTTTCTCCCCTCACTCCCAAACTGAGTACATTGGTTTTCACTCACTGAAGAAAAAGCAAAGAAGTGGAGCTCCATTACCTTTATGTGGTGGATACCTAGGTCTCTCTACCTTCCAAGAGCTGTTCTGTGTAGACCTGGTCTTTTGTTTCAGTGCAAACACTACAACAGGTTTTAAAACCCATATGGATGGTGAAGACTTATCATAGACATAACTTTCTGAGAACCTTTTATAATTTTAATATTCAGTAGTGGGTGCATTTTTTTTCACCTGACTAATACGAGCAATTCTGGCTCAGATTTCCAGACACTATTTTTGTAGGGAGTGGGTGGGGAGAAGAGAGAATTCATATAGTTCTTGAATTCTGATACTGACTGTTGTGCTGCAGCTGCCAGGCAAGATGTGTGATGGTTTCAGTCTGAGGTAGGCTCCCACCCTTAGTTGCATTCTCTCTGTGATCCACTCACCTTTCAGAAACTGCAAAGCCTTGTGTGCTGCTCTTGGCACCTCCTGGGATGGGGTCTTAACCAGTGATTAGGGACTTTTGCAGCCTGCACCGTGTATAGCAGTCACTCAGCCTCCTCCAAAACCTTTTCCAGGGTAACCTTTTTCTGTACAAGACTGTCTTTTCCCAGGAATACCTGTCCAGGCCTGCCCTTCTCTAGGCTGACGCTACATCTGACAGGCCTGAAGAGCAGCAAACTGGAAATTACTGTTTTAATAAGTGCCCCTCTGTAGTTTTTGTTACACTTCCTGTCAGAAAGCATTTCTCCTTCTTCCCACTTCTTTTCACTAAAATGATCAAGCACCATGTGATGTTCATACCGTTGGATGTATTCCTTCTCAAATGTGTCTTGGCATCCATCTTGCTGAGTTCTTGGTCACCTGGAGCAAGAAACAGAGTTCTCTAATTGTGGAGCAAACCTATCCTTTATCGCTGTGAGGCTATGCAAAGCCATGGCAGTGCAACCTCAGCAGCTGCTGCTGCCAATGCAGTCTACCTGCTGCACAGACACCTGCATATAGTGTGTGTGCAACCAGGTTGTGACCCACTTCTCTGTAACCCACTTCAGGAGTGAACACTTCTGAAAGTGGAGAGTGGACAAAACTTGGTTTCCTACAGCTCTGTGCCTTGTGGTTTACTTTGCTGGCACCAAAGACAGAGCAGACAACAAGTGACGTGGTTTCTGTGCTTGAGAGACATCATGAAAACCTGTGTGAACCTCTGTGTCGTTTCCCTTGGTGGTGGCTGCCTCTCTCCCTCCTGTTGCCAGCTGATGCCTTGAGAAACTTCTGGGAAATTGCTGTCTTTGAAATTTCTGAATTGGTGAAATGTGGCTCAGTGTGAGGATGGGGCACTGGGAGAATGATTACATGAAGCAGCTCAGAGAAAACTAATGATTGTGTAGGCCTCTTTTCCTTAGGAAACTAAAAAAAAATGGGCTAAATGCTATAGGTCACTATATATTGTTTTCCTCTGCATAGGCTCTCTCCATTTATAACAGCACCCAATTCTGTCTCTGTCAGCACACATGGAATTAAGATGCTAATCTGAAATTTCTCAATGAGGATATAGAGTCCTGGGGTACACTTTCAGAGAGAAGGCTGCCACCAACTGATTTGAAGGGAGGGGAGACATGTCAGCCTCACATATTAGTGCAGAAAATCCTCGTGTCAGCATCCTACAGGAAGGCCACCCAAGTGCCAGGTGGATGGACAGGGACAGAACATCCTTAATACCAGGCTTGTATGAAATTGAAATTGCTTCACAGGGTGCTCAGAAGCTTCTATGCAGCCAGGCATGAAGAGAAGTAGCTGCCCCTAGCAGGTCAGACTTTGCTTGCTTGTGTTCATCCAGTTTTCTTTCAGGCAAATGCCTGTATTTGTGTGGCAGCAAGCATTTATTTCCCTAATCACCAAGTGCAGCTATTTGTTGATTACTGTTCATATTTTTCCTTTTGGAGTATTTCAGTCACAGATTACAAAAGCAGATATAATGCCAGCATACAAAACAACTTTAACAAATTATAAACAGCTGAATGAAACTATTTGCAATGAACTTGGGTTAAAAGCTGTTTTGACACCCATCTGGTCATAGAAGCTGAAAGCCACACACATTCTTGGTAATCAAGGCTGTCTCACTAATGAACTACAGACTGCAAAATATTTGCAAACCTATTTCATTCACTCTTCTCAATAATTTTTTTCAAAAATCTCTATGGCCCTGCTTTATAGAACATCTACGACCTGAACTTGATGAGCACTTTTTGAGAATCCAGATGCATGTGGCTTAGGAGCAGATGATACGTAATTCAGTACAAGAACCACATTGGTGCATTTCTTGTGGTTTGGTCCCTTAGCCTAAGGCTCATGTAACTGTGCTTTTCCCACCATAACTGCTTCTACGCCAGCAGTTTAACTGTATTGGTACACATACAGTAACAGCAAAACCCTGCATGGCTCTCAGCAGAGGCCATCTCCCTTTTAGACAGGAGCCAGAAGTTCCTTTGAGTGAGGCTGGGATATTAGAATCACTTGAACCTGCAGCTTTCAAACTGTGGTTGTCTGTACTGCAGGTCCTGCAGCACTGTGTTTGACAATTGGAGACAGGAAAATAGATAAGCAAAGTACTTTCAGCTGGGAAATAGGCTTTACCAACTTAATTTCTTGTTTCAAGAGAAACCAACTTAATTTCTTGTTTCAAGAGAAATACACAAAGGGCTATTCTCATTTCTCTGTCTCAGGAGACAGAAGTTCAGAGAAAAACAGTGTGGTACCTTCTCATAGAAAAAACAAATACATTCTGTGGCTCAGGTTTGCCTATACTCTTGAGTATTTGTGT
Source organism: Perdix hodgsoniae (assembly GCA_035772895.1). NCBI lineage: Eukaryota > Metazoa > Chordata > Aves > Galliformes > Phasianidae > Perdix > Perdix hodgsoniae. Next base: position 6,917,694 of record JAPSGF010000016.1, read on the forward strand.
TGAAGAGAACTGTTCACATTCTTACATTCAAAACTCTGGCTAGATTACTAGACTGCATACAACATGATGTTAAAAAGGTTTTCTTTGCTTTCTATGCCTCATGAAGACTTACTTGCCACTATATGACATCAACTAAATTGCCAAGCTAATCAGCACTGAAAACCAGCAGCACCTGATGGGTAGGAAATGCGTACATTTTATAGATGAAGAGTTTTAAGTTCTTTTGCAGTGTTTTGATTGTGAACCTTCCTTATCCCTTTTGCTTTTGTGAGGTGGTTGCCCAGGGTGCTAGACTCTATATAAAGGCCACTTCAGCCAGGATTAATGTGAATTAGAAAAAAGGTAGGCTAGAAAAAGATGGGTGGCTTGCTCTAAATAAAGTTGTTTTTGTTATAAACTAAACTAACCAACTAAATAAATAAATAAAAGATTGCGGCAGTTGGGATCTCTAGCAATGCCTATCAGATATGACTCCTTTGATATACATGGAACGGTGCTAATCTACCTGAGGATCAGATACAGGGGTCCTTCTTCAATGCAACAATAATCCCATTATTTGTTGCTGCTGATTCCTGTGTTGTGGCCTAAACTCCTGTCAGATATTAAATTCTAGGAATATCTTCTCATTGTAGTTCTTTTCCTGTAACCTGTTTCCTTTTAACGGGGGATAATGGTGTAGATTAAATACTTTTGTGCTTATTATAATCATCTGTGTGCACCATTAAGGACGTATAGTGGTTGATTTGGTTTTTTAGCTTTGCGTAATTCATGTCTGATTTCCTCATATGAAAGCTAAAGTGGATATTATCTGGAGCACAGCAAAAATGAAATATTTGGGTATTACCCAGGAAAATTACTGACATTGCAAAACTCCTTGTAGTTATGATTGGAACTGAGTATTTTTGGCTTTCCCAATTTTGTTTCCTTTTGGAAAAAAAACAAAAAACAAAAAACAACAGCAACTTTCATTCACATTGCCATGAGTTGCATCAACCATAAAGCCACAAATCTTAACCGTGTTATTCATTTATTTTATTTTATTTTATTTTATTTTATTTTACAGAGAAGAATAACATCAGCTGATTTGGGGGAAAGCTGCTGGAAAAGACTTTGACCCTCTTTTTCATTTCTCTGCGTAGAATTCAGGCCAGAACAAAAAAAAAGCACTGTTTGTTCCCAGGCTAATAAAAATCTCCAGAGAGCCACTGATCTTTAATACATCCTGGTGGAAGCAGATGCAGTTAAGTAACATAAAATATGAAACCTCCAAAAGATGAACAGGAGGAACTTTTACTGGCACTGGTGCACTAAGGTAGAAAGAAGCTTCAATTTGTTAATAAGTACAAGGATGCCAAAAGTCACCACAAGGACACTGAGCTGGAAGGAAAGCAAGCGACAAACCTGGCTTACCAGGTGAGGGCTCTTCTATATAAAGGCGGGTATTGTACACTTCTACAGGTGTTTTTTAATTAAATATATAGCTTTGGTTACCTGTGCTCCTGAGGGATTAATGAGTTACACTGCAGCAGTTGCTAGTCATATGAGAATAACGACATTTCTTCCCGAGAAAGACTCATGAAAAGACACTGGTTTTGGAAAGAGAAAAATGAAAATTGGAATGAGATATGATGGCTCTTCATAAAAGTGTTTTGGAGAACAGGAAAAGGACAAAAATTGTGGAGGCAGAAGAGGTATTTAATTTAAATGACGCTACTGGCACAAACCCAATTGGCTAGAAATTGGTCATGAGGAAGTTTAGGTTTCAAACTAGTAAAACCATTCAAAGAATGAAGTTCTGGATCAGTCTCTCAGGCAGTGTTCTGAGGGGAAGGACCTGAATTGTTTTCTTTAAAAACAGAATGCACTGAGTTATTGATATGATTGTGAGGAGGAAAATTCTTAGTGAAGACAATAAGACATCCTCAGATAACAGCTAGCAAGTCCAAAGGGATTGGAAAGGTGACTGGCTATTCTCATTCTCCATTATTAAACCCATGCCTGGTTGCCTCTCTACAAAACAGAAGAATCCTTTCATCATGGGGAGTGTATGGCAAGGGGAAAATGTTTTTTTTTTCTTTCTTTTTTTTTTTTCCCCAGAATAGATGCTCTGATGACTTTTCCCAGGGAAACAAGCATTTAAGATATGAGGAATTAAGTTATTCAAATTATCAGTTTCCTTGACTATCAAAAGCTGCCATCAGCTCTGAGCTCATCAGTCTCTGACTTTGATGGGCATCAGGGAAGACTTTACTATCAACCTTTATGGAAGGAGAGCTAACATGAAAGCAGTTTTGTGTGTATGAGTCTACATGTGGCTAGCTTTGTCAAACAAGACAACAGTACTTGCAGCTTTCCTGAGATACGCTGATTTATACCATGATAAGTTGCCCAGTTAATTCAGGGACCTTTTACAGCACTTTCCTTATTTGATTATGATGATCTTACACATGTGAATGTTTGTGTGTGTACGTGACCTGCACGTGTAAGCATTTACTATGAGACAGCAAGAGGAAATGAATTTTGTTTGCCATTTAAAAGGGATTTATTTATTTTTTTCTCATAGAATATAATCTTGCTTTACAAACATTTTTCTTGTAATAATGCATGCTGGAAATGTTTATACTTTGCTTCCAAAAATAAGTACCAAGAATGTAGTATAAAAATCTTTAACTTCTGATGCAGTAACTGTTTCTGATATATCAGAGATGCGTGAGTGTGTTTTGATATCACTGCAGTTGAAAGTTAGTAGAAACAAGGAGATAACTTATATCTCAACTGTAGCAATGAGACAGAATTGTGAACTGAAGCAATCTGGAAGTCTCCCAAGGTTCTTTTATTACCTCTTCGCATTCATCTCCTATCTTTTCTGGAATAGGAGTAAGGTGTATTGTGAGAAAGCTGGCAGGAAATGGCCTCAGTCAACAATTAGCTTAGAAGTGAATTCATGAATTTGATGTGCAAAATAGCACATCACTGCCTTCTTTTAGATTTGGAGGCAGAATGGCAAATATGAAGTAATCTCCCGAGAGACACCACAGCTCATGTAGGCTAGTGCTGGAGATACTGCTTCTGACAAGCTGTAAAGGTATTCTTACCTACCAGAAAGAGTTTCCTTATTTTAGTATTCTTGTTTTGTTTTCTTTAACATAGCCTGCCAAAGTAGGAAGGAAATGCCTACTTTCATAAACAAAGTACATCCGTGAGTGAAATCTGTCCTTAAGCTGCTGATGTGTCAGTCACCTCCCCAGAAAAAATGACATGTTTGGTGTGGCTGACTGACAGATCCATCCAGGGTGTCAGAGTGTGTTTGAGCTGGGTCATGATGGGTTCAGCTGGGGAAGGGTGGGTGGAGAAGGACAAAAGCAAAGTTTCAGTCTTAGCTCAGTTGATATGTTAAATCAGAAGTTCAGCCTTGATTTGAAGCCATTGGTTGCAGTTGTGGTTGCTAGAATGATTGTTTAGCCCCTAAAATTAGAAGGTAGGATTAAATTGTAAGGACTTTAACCTGGCAGCAGACTGTCAGGGAGATGTGGTCTGTGTGCTGTCCATATCCAGTGCATGAGGGACCATCTACTTATGTCAGCAGCTGCTGCAGCTGCAATTGGGAGATCACTTAGGTGGATGCAGGGAGGGCTCCTATGCAGGCCTGCTGCTGCCTGGGATATTTCTCCCTGTGGAAATCTGAACTCCAGTGACACACTGGTGGAAAAGGGGAGTCTGGGTTTAAATCAGAGCTATGGGAAGGTTCTGCAGCCAGACCAAATACTGCTTACAAGTGAGGGTAGAATGGCAGTGCTCTTTAAGGGAGAATTTAGGCTGCCGTTGGCAGCCTCAGGGCTGTTAGCACAATGAAGTTACTTTATGCCCTTGCTGGAGATTTATAGTCCAACCTAGCAGTTAAATTGCAGAGGAAGCATTGCAGTGAAGGTTATAACAACACAGTGAAGATTTCAGTTTGACACCAACATATCTCTATCGTTTTCCACAAGATCCTATAAGCTTTCAACTTACACCTATAATCATGTCAAACTGATTTCGCTGTGTTGATCACTGCTGAAACAACTCAAACATTGTGCAACAACCTGGGTGTGTGTGAACTGAAGTGCTCTGAGTTTCTGAAGCAAAGAGCAGAGGAAGGGAAGGTGTTTTGGTGTGCCTGTGAGAGGCCCATTATGCTGACAGTTCACAGGGGCTGGGCCCTGACTGAGGGTGGCGGGCAAGCTGCCTCCACGGCTGCTCTCAGTGGAGGCTCCAGTCTGTCCCTGCAATGACCCAACAACTTTTTTTTTTGCTTACAGCTGTCAGCAGTGAAACAAGTTTCTATTTATAACTGTTTTCACACACTTCCCTGCCCAAGACTTTCTTATGTTTGCAGAACATGCAGACTGGACAGTGGTGATAAGTTACTGTTATTTTTGTCTGTGTTTTTTCACCTTCCTTACTACCAAGACATTACATGGCATGTTTGTGAACTACAGTGCTCAAAGGAATAAATCACCCTAGCCTCTCTCTGTGTTATCTCATATGCCAGGTAAATCAATAGATATTGACTTTGCAATCAAGCTCAGCCATAATGGTTTGCTTTAAAAAAAAACAAACAACAACAACCTAGAAGGCAACTACAGCTTGTCTGGAGCACTTTGGTTGTAGGGGGCTAGAATCTGTCCCAATGGGCTGTAGTGTCTGCAGAGCCAAGGGGACACAACTCACTTGTGCCGGGCAGCATCTCTCCCAGTGTCTCTGCTTGTACTTGCAGCCAGCCTGCAGAAAACTTCTTTGCATGACATGCCCTGATGTAAGAGATACGGAAAGTGTTGAGTCAGAGCTGCATTCAGTCTCGTAGACTGATGGTATCTAGTGCCCCGATGAGCCGCTTTTACACTCCTCAGGTGCATTTCAGATTGATAAAAGGGAAAAGGGAGAACTCTGCTTTGTCAGAGGCATGTTCAGTGGTAAACCTGCCCGCTATGGTAAAGGCGGTGAGAGAAGACAGCACTCTTGGTCAGTGCAAACCCACCTGGTGACTGGCACGTGCTCCCTGAAGCACTGCAAGTGTCTGAGCTGGGGCACTGGAACCAGACTTTCCAATCATGTGTGCCCCACTTCCTCTGCACGGTCATATGCTGATGTGTGGGAGAGCTGTGGGTGCTCGCACAACCCTTGCAGGGCTGTGTCATTGGGTCTACAAGTTTCAGTATGTCTCTAATGGTTGGCTCTCATATCTGCCAGAGCTCCTGATCATCAATCACATAGTTGGGGTGAGGATGAGGAAGCAGGTCCTTGGCCAGAGTTTCTGGACATGCTTGCAGCCAACTCTGTTGGTCTAATTGCTGTGGTTCAGAACAGACACTGGAGCTACAAAGATGGTGAAGGGTCTGGAGGGCTAGGTGCATGAGGAGCAGCTGAAGTCCCATGGTGTGTTCAGCCATGAGCAGAGGAGCTGAGGGGAGGCCTGACGGCAGCTGCAGCTCCTCACGTGGAGGGGCAGCGCTGAGCTCTGCTGTGTGTGACAGTGACAGGGCCCGAGGGAATGGCATGGAGCTGTGTCAGGGGAGGGGCAGCTGGGGGTTGGGGACAGGGTCTGCACCACAGGGCGGGCATGGAACGGGCTGCCCAGGGATGCAGACATGGCCCCAAGTGCCAGAGTTCAAGAAGTATCTGGACAGTTCTTGCAGACATACAGTGTGATTTTTCGGTGGTCCTTTGTGAAGCCAGGAGTTGGACTCCATGATCCTTGTTCAGGATATTCTATGATTCTGTGATCACCACAGAGTCCATATTTCCTACTGACTTGTAAAAGTGATCTTTCTGATCATTTTAGGTGTGAAAGATGCTGTTTCAATACAATATTTCTATTGTTTGTTTTATATTCACTTTTGTAAAACTGTAGTTTCCCTTTTGCAATCATTGGGCAGATAGCATTTATGATTTATGATTTTGGCTAACAAAAACCTTTATTGCGCTCAGGCACCAGTAACAAGGAGCTTACTCAGGACATGATTGGACCTGTGACTGAAATAATGTAAGTTAGAATGTTATGTAGTGATAAACACAACTAACTATACAGAGAACTAAAGAAACAGAAGGTCTCAGCTAGAATCCAGATTGCATCTCAGACAGTGCCTTCACTTCCAGGCCCTTTTCTATTTTCTCCTTTTGCTGCTGACTTGATGCAAGTTATTTCTGTGAGGAGATAGTGAGAAGGCAGATCTGTGCCTGCTCCTTCTTCAGTACTTAACTACTTTGAGCTAGCAGGATGGCTGCTTCCACCTCCTGCCCCGTGCTGGGAAAGGCAGCAGGAGCAGGGCTGTAATGAAGATACAGGGCAGGATGGGGTAAGAAGGCTGGATAGCAGTGTTCTGTGAGGGCTGCAGGCCAGGAGGTGCTGAAACCAACCACCTTCCCCCAGTGAGTCTCTCTTGTTATTTCTGGAGAATGGGCTGAAGGGGAGACTGGGGATTGTGCCTGCATGGCTGCCCCTTGGAAGCACACATGCTCCAGCACATCTCTATCAGCCTTCTCCTCTGTGCCATGCTAGCTTTATACTCATCTTGCGCATCTGTATTTCCCGGTCCCTTCAGGATTTTGTGCAACGTGGTCCCTCTGCAGAGAGTTTTGAAAGGATTTGGGTGCATGATTACCGCCCAGTCTCTTTAAAAAATAAGTAGTTATGCTGGCATGAAAAAGATGTTGGTGAGATACTCACAAACTGCACTTTGCCCTCTTGTAATGATATTTCCTTGTTTGTGCATATTTGGTTGACTGTCTGGTATCAGTGGCTGTGCCTCACAGCATGCCTATGAGCAGCTCCTGTTCACACTGATGGCATTCAATCAGGAAGCAGAAGTGGCAGCAGGCAATTTAGATAATCAGGTCACAACTTGAATTGTTTGTATGCCATTCAAAAAAATGTATGTGTAAACCAGAGGCCAAAATGTTTTTCACCTGGTTTATTGTTAGTTTGTCTTTATGAGTAGTGATTACGGAGCAAAAGACTTCTTAGTCAGACCAGGTCAATAAAAAAAGGAGTAATGTGCAAACTTTTCTATCTCAAATAATAAAAACAAGGGTTACAGAGCATTTTAAAATATCTTCTTCCCGAGCAAGTCTCAGTCTGTGGTATGGTGATCTGTGACTGCAGACAGTGGACATAAGAAAGTGACTTGTGAAAGGGCCAGAACATTTAGAAAATCTGGATAATAAGCACTGTGAAAAATACACTGTCCTCATTTGAGCAGGCAGATGATGAAACAGGAGGTGGAAGATTAAAGCAAGAATGACCACTGAAACTGGACCCAGTTTTGTTTGGCTTTAAAAGAAAGTATTGTATATCAGTGTGCAATATGCTCTACTGAGATTTGTATATTTGCTTTCACAAAGCCTAGGAAAGCCTTTGTGTTTGAAAAAGGTGGTAAGTGGTCAGTGTACTCTTTCAACTTCAGTAAGAATCTTAGAATGGCTTAGGTTGGAACAGAACATAAAGCCCACCCAGTTCCAGCCCTTGATGGATTGCCACTCACCAGCTCAGGCTGCCCAGGGCCCCATCCAACCTGGCCTTGGGCGCCTCCAGATATGGAGCACCACAGCTTCTCTGGGCAGCCTGTGCCAGTGCCTCTCCACTCTGAGTAAAGAGTTTCTTCCTAATATCTAACCTAAATCTCCTTCATCACTGCTTCCGCCTTTTCCTGAATGAAGCACAGCTTGCTCACTTGGCACCCACTGTCCCACTTCTAAGAAACAGCAAAGTTTCCTAGAGACTTATTAGCAAATAAACATAAGAGTGTAATAAGAGGAAAGAGAACCCAGAAACACTTAGATTCATATGTCATTCAAGATAATTCTTTTTTCTCTAAAATCAGAGGCTGCTCCTTGGTCTTTGCAGGAGGTGAGTCAGCCACCTCAAGCAGTATCCTGTTTTTCTGAGATCAACAATTCCAAGTCCACTGACTCCAACAGAAGCAGAATCAAGCTCTAAGGAAGTAGGCAATATGTTTCTTGATAATACACATTTATAACCCAAATAACACAAGCCTTCTAGTCCATGATTAACTACTATTCAAGTCTTCTCCCATCTCTGGGGCTTCAAATTAATGGTTGGAGTTATCAGTGTGGCTTGGGGAAGTCTGCTAGCAGCAATTAACCTCGGACACGTGCTCTCCCACAAACACACACTTATTGAACTGACAGGGCTTAGCATTGTGATGATAAATACTGAAACAATCAGCTATGACGAAGTAGTTTTTATATCTTTCTTAAGAAATAAACAGGGCTTCCAGGCACTGAGTGTCATATCAGATGTAGAAAACAAAGGTACTCATGACTAAAGCTCATGTCCACTAACTGGAAAGCATTAATAGCCAGCCACACCTGAAAACTGGGTTGGATAATAACGCACATAAATAATTACCCACAGATTCTCATACATGTCTGGCAAGTATCAAAGGTCTTGTGATTTTTACTATTTTTGTTAACACCGCCAAGTATAATACAATTAAGAAAATCTGGACTCTCATTAAAAAGAAATTAAGCTCCTGGTGCTTAGAAGTGCTTCAAAGCACTTATCTCTTAAGAGTCAAAATCAAAGTCATGTGAAGCCCGACCATGTAAAAACACATATGTTCAAGTCAATCTCAAATATGCATATGTTCAAATCAGTTTTAAGGTTTTAGAAGATAAACTATGAATTTGCATATGTATTGGTGTTGAACTACTGGATTATTGCAGCATCCTGAGATACAAACTCATCGCTGACAAAGCCTAGAACTAACACAGACATGAGTGAGAAAGTGTATACAACCTGCCAAAAAACAAAGCCAGAAATCTTTGTAAGAATAGCGCATTTGCAGGAAAACTTCACTAAAAACTATAATACTGAGAGGCCAGCTGTGCTCCCACACTAATTCTGGGAAATCCTAGGCATGGGTAGAAGGATGTGAGAAAAAAATAACAAAGCCCACAATGCACTGGTTGTTTAGGAGTTGTGAGTCAGCATGAAAAGTAATAGTAATGAGTACAAGCACAGAAGCACAAGTATGGCACAGGACTGCTAAATCCACTCAAATCTCAGTTTTGGTGCTACTAAGGGCTTGTGCTTGCCCAGATAATATGAAACTCTACTACTAACTGTGGAAGGCATTATAGTTCTCCAGCATTTTTCAGTACTTCTTCTTACATAAGGTCCACTATCTTCTCTAAAACCAGCTGGCAGGACAGACCTCTGCCTGTTCCGCCATACCCCTTCCATCAGCATCAGTCACTCACAGTGTGGAAATCAAAGGCTCTCTGGCTGGTAGCTCCATGCTGTGCCCCAGGCAGAACAGCCCTTGGTCCCAGCACCCAGCCCAGGCACATCTCCTCTTGTACAGCCCAGCTGGCGACATCTGGAAACCTGCGGAAAGCCTAAGAATGGGAAGCGTACAAAAGTTTACAAAAAGCCAAGGACACTTTGATTTCACTTCAAGCATGAATTTCTTCAGTTCATCTCAAACACTGCTGCAGTCATTAGAAACACAGCAGCAAATTCCTGTTGGGTCTTGTCTGCATTCCCAGGCACAAACTGGAAAAGGAGAGTTCTGCCCACCTAAAGTTGCTGTATGGCCCTCAGATGTTTATTTGTCTGAACTGTTTATTTTTTACCATAAACTTTGAAGGAGAATCAATCAATCAACACACCACACCACTTTGGCACCATTAGTACTTTCTCCCAATGTTTTTCCAGTCTTTTGTGAAAAGCCATAACAAAGGGAGCTTTTCCCTGGGATTCTGCTTTCCTGCAGCTGCCCCGTGCAATTTCCTTCAAGTATTTCACTATTCCCAACTGCACACTCCTTTGCTTCACAACACTGATCGTTTACCAGTGAATCGTGACTTTAGCAAACAACTTGCTGAACTACAAGTTTAGTTATTTGGGGAGAAGGGAATTACTCTTCTTTAAAGGTAATCTTTCAGACCCCCAAGCATTTCCAAGTTCTATCTTTTGGGTCTGCACAGAGAACTACGGTTATCAGCAGTTTTGGGTTATTTGGATCAGTGGAAGTAAAAGAGACAAGCAGAAAAACAGATAATGCTATACCTAAACATAAAATGTTTACAATAGCAGAAGAAAAAAAGAAAAAAAGAAGAAGAAAAAAAAAATATGTTGGAAATGCAGACCATGATCAGCCACATTGCTGCCTGGGGAATCTCAGGCATGAACAAGCACCAGCAATAGCACTGCAGCTGCACATCTGGGAGTCAGGAAACTCATAGCAGATGCAGAAACCTCCCTCATTTTGGGAAATCAAGTGCAACATGCTGCATTCTTACTCCAGGAGGGAGCCAGTTCACCTAGAGCAAGGACAGAAGGGGCAATGAGGCACTGGCACAGGCTACCCAGAGATGCTGTGGATGCTCCATCACTGGATGCATTCAAGGTCAGGTTGGATGGGGCCCTGGACAGTCTGATCTAGTGTTGGCAACTCTGCTTTCATGGCAGGGGGATTGGAATTTGATGATCTATAAGGTGCCTTAACCTAATCCATTGAAGGTCAACAGCACTGTACACAGCAAGACCTGCTACCATCTTATCCTGGACCTGTAGCACTGTCCATATGTTCTAGATGGTGCTTTGCCAGTGTCCCAGGGTAAAGAAGCAGCTCAGCAGGACCAGGGCTAATGCCTTAATCCCAGCTGTGGCTGGGGGATGCAGCAGAAAAAAATACAGCAGGATCACCACTCCCACATCCCTGTTTATTTTCAACACCAGTGACATGATGGTCAAAGTTTGTTTTCATTTAATTTCTCCACAGCACTGACAGCTCCTACTGCAGAGTGATGTAAAAGGGTGTTTCCAAGCTGCTGGCTCAGTCCCCTCCAGGCCAGTGTCACATGCTGACTGACATGTCCTCTGCCAAGCACAGCCGGGAAGCAGGGTTCAGCGCAGTGGGCAGCTGTGAGGCACCAGTGCTACCTGATGAACTCTTCCTTGGCTCCAGTTCTCAGCCTGATGTAGGGAAAAGGGGTGCCTTGTGCATCCGAGGACCAACAGCGTGCACAATGCTTAGCCCCCAGCAATGCTTTTCCCACACATAGAGCAGAGATGGGATTCAGCTGGAACCTCACAGGGTCTGGGACTAACCCCTGCCAGAGTTTGCTGGCTCCAAGAAGGCACCAGCTGTGTTTTATCCAACACCAGCTGCAAACAGACTTCAGCAGTGAGCATCAGACTTAATTACCAGCTGGCAAATCCCACACATGCAGTCCCATGCTAGGAGAAAGATGTGTGGGACAATTATGTTGTCAGTGTGTCTTAGTAATAAAGGCAGCAACACCCAGGGAAAGGAATTATGCCAGTAAGCCAGTGGTTCTGGAAAAAAAATGCTGGCAGTCTGACCCTGTGAGAAGGGTTTCAATACATGAATGTTTTTCGAGACGTAAACAAAGAAAACATGTTAGTGGTCTCATTGCCACAGAGACAATAAACTCTGAACGCTCCCAGATTTTAAGGAAGCTGGAATATGGCTTGAGATTTTATGACTCAGACTCTTTATTCCACCCTCAAACCCAAAATGAATAAACAGCACTTGCAGTTGCTATGCAAGATGGTGCATTTCCCTCACACGTCGCAGATAAAATCCACATGCTCAGAGGTTGGGAAATTCATGGTTAAGGGCAGTGTCATTGCAGTACTGGTCGTAACTTCACAGCATTTCGGTAAATTCAAAGAAACAATTTTCTAAGCCAAACATTGCATTAATGATTTCAGTGTATGGGGTAATAAATAGCTTCTGACATTTTATTATGTTCTAAATTGCTTAGAGTAGATGGTTGCTGCATACCAACAACAACATATTTATAAACACTTGCATCAAGTTACCAAAATGACTTCATTGTAGTCTGGATTGTTTTTTTAAAGGGGATTAAGTAGATGGAAATACATCACTTTCCATTGCTCGTGGCAATGAGAAGCACTGCAAACAAATAAACAAAGTGCTCTACTCTGACAAACTAACAAAACTGAGAAAAATCTTAATCCAACGAGTTCAAACCTATTCTTTTAAATTTCTGAACATATCTACACTAAGATCATGATTGATTTTTTTGGTTGGGTTTGTTTTGTTTTAAACTGTCCTGTCACTTAAACAGTTTTGGAGCCATTGTTTATCTCCTGGTAGAGTCAAATCAGCTGTGATCCTTCCAGTACTTGAAGGGAGCTCGTAAGCAGGAGGAAGACCAACTTTTTACACAGTCTGATAGTGATAGGACAAGGGGGAATGGCTTTAAGCTAAAACAGGAAAGTCATCTCTGAATGAGACTCGCCTGGGCTTTGAAGTCCTTCCCATGTAAAGGCCTGGAAAGGAGGTGCCTTATTTTCACTTTTATGTCTTGAGGAGCAGAAGAGAGCCAGGGAGCTATGATATCTCCTTAGCTGTAAAAGCAGGAAGCGACAAAAACAGTGACACCAAAAAGTACAGTTTTTCCTAGTTTTTCCAAGCATTCTCTAGAAAAAAATTGCCTTCTTTTGTGCTGCTGTTCCTTCTTTTTTTTTTTCTTTTTTTTCTTTTTTTTTTTTTTAAATGCAAGTGATAATTCAGTGAGGTTATGTGTTATGTTTAATTTTTTGTGTCTTTGGGGGTTGTTTGTGCTAACTTAACTACAGTTTCTTTAATGCCCTTGTTTTCTCTAAGATATCCATGAAGTAGTAAGTGAATTTATATCAGTGTAGTCTCTAGAGAAATATTTGCTAATTAATTGGAGGTGTATCTGCTGTTTGCCTATTCCTGGCAGTAGCTACGAACAGAGATAACTGCTATCACTAGGCAATTACAATTTTATTTCCTGACAAGAATTCCTGTTTTGAGATGTGCTTTTGAGTCTGGGTTTTTTTTCTGTGTGGAAAAGAAGATGCTTTTAAAACCAACTTAATGTGTGATATGATCCTAAGGAATGGTTAAGCCCAAAGAGGTGGTGGATGCCCCATCCCTGGAGACATCCAAGGTCAGGCTAGATGGGCTCTAGGCAACCTGATCTACCTGTAGGTTTCCCTGTTCATTGCAGGGAGTTGGCCCAGATGACCTTTAAATATCCCTTTCAACTCAAACAATTCTGTTCTACGAAGGTAGTGCATCTCTGTAGCTCTGTCTCAAGGCAGCGAGTTTCACTGATCATCCTGCATGAATGGGACTGATTCCCCCAAATCCCTCTGACTTGCAGGTTTGCTAGGCTTACTGACCTCCAAGTGTGTCTCTCAGGCCTTGGAATTGATTATCTGTAGGAGATAAACCTGTTTACTGAATGTCACTTGGCTAGCAGCTATGAGGAAACTATGCCTTTTTTGTGAGCAGAAGGTGATTGATTTACTCTTTCACCTAGTACATGCAGCCTTGCTATGTAGGATTTGTGACTGTTTAAAAAAGCAACTTTTGGTGCCTGATCTTACTGAGGCTCCTGCTCCTTCCCCTCTCCCAGGTACTCTCCTTCGCTTTCCAGTGTAAGCTCTTCTGCTGCTGTTTTCTTGCCTGAGGCTTTGTACATTATCCTATGAATATGATCTCAGTCTAAAATCCAAACCAAGGCATAAACACAACAGAAAGCAGCAGAACTGTTTGTTTTGCTTGCGTTGTCTTTTTCTGGAGAAATTACCACTGTGTTTAGCACTTTGTTTAAATTGCTGAGGTGTTCCCATGTCTTTGAAGGGTTACTCTGCACTTGCTTGTGGCATGCTTCTCCTAATCACCTCTGTTTATTGCTGACACATACTTGGCTTGTTTCACCTGTCTGTGATCTGGAGATGGGAGCAGGAGGAGGAAGCATGCTGATTTCCCAACCTAGGACCAGAGGTAGCAGTGCAGAGAGCCCTGGCTGTGTGTGGCAGTGACACACATAGGTGGGCTAATGAGTTGGGGGGGGAGGAGGAGGGCTAACAACTGCACTCTTGTTAAAGCCCTTCTTGGCAGTAACAAGGCACAGAAAACAAGGTCTGGATTATGTATGTACACTGCTGTCAGGTAGTCCAGGATGCTTTGGTCTGAGGTGCCCAGTGCTAGTGCTAGAAATGATATTCATCCCATGGTGGGCTCCTGATGCCAGCATGAGCAAGCTGGCTTTGCTCTTCTGGAGGCTTCTCAATTCCTGTCCTCCCTCTCCTTCCGCCTTCATAGAATCCAGGGTGGAAGCTGTCTGCACCATTCCCGACCGATACTCATGAAACAGCCGTCCTGGTGCAGGCAGAAGCCCTTGAGGAGCTGGGGCAAGCCTGAGGCATTGAAATGAGAACGTGTGTTGTTGCAACACCTCTTACACTGCTGTGGTTTCTGTTCTCGCACTCCTCCCATCCTCTCTGACTAATGCTGTAGGAACGTGACAAGCCAAACTCTGTGGGTTATTGTTTAAATTTCTCCCCTTGACTCTTTGAAAATAAGAAGCTAAAAAGAGGCACACAACATTCTGGCCTTCAAAATAAGGTAATACTGTGCTGCTGGAGGATTTTTAAAAATAAGTCATGGTCTGGGTCTTGTTAGAGGGAACTCCTTACCAGAGAGTGAGTGCTCAGCTCCTTTGACCTTGTGTCCCTGTGTCCCCCTACAATATATTCAGGAGAACAGCAAAAACAGTTTGCTCCCAAAAGCTTCACCTGTGAATTTAAGATGTCCTGCTCAAGAGGACAGGAAAATGAAAATAAAAATAAAAAAAAACAAAACAACTGTGTTGTTCATGATGCTAAAAACAAAAATACAAATAACACAGTGGTGGAAGCTTTCTTGAGGGAGATGGGGGGGAGAATTGCCATTCACACACTGTGCTCATCTTTGTGGTAATAGCTTTCAAAATTACTCTAGTGTTAGCCTGATTTGTTACTAAGCTCTCAGAGTGACAATGCAAAATGCTACTGTGGGCTTTCGTCCTGCCCCACCACTGGCTGATCAGAGATGAAGTCAAGTGAAGGGTGGGATTTCAAGCTCCAAAATGCATTTTTATGCTTCAGTAATCCCTTCTACTTTAAATATTTGTCTTCTGTAGCTTTGCTGTAATCTTTTCTTGCCTCATTCAACATAATCATTGAAGTAATGATGCTAAATTAGTTGTGATTCTGTAACTTGCAGCAGATTTTGTTCTCAAATGTGGTGCTGTGTCAGCACTGCAGAAAAGCTGTTTGCTGTTCTTGTTGGAATTTCTTCACTGACTTTTTCTTCCCCTTTTTTTTTTTTTTTTTTTTAATAGCACAAGTTGGGATGCTTTCTAAAACTAATGAAAGTAATTAGGATTGTAAGGTTTCCAGCTAAAGAAGGTAAAGGACAAAAGCCTGCCACTGAGTGGAGTTGTTAATTAACAACTACTTATTGAGCTATTCCCAATTTATGACTTAAACTATCATAACTTTCAGTATATCATCCTTGCTGATTATATACATGCCCACTGTGTAACCACGCAGTATTTACTGGCAAAACACCAAAAGAACACAGCAACTACAAATTAGTAGGGCATGCTCACAATCTGGATCAGATCAGAAAACATTTTCAGCAAGAATGGATGTGTGACATTTTATTGAAAAAAGAGGGTCTGATTGTAGTGCTGGGGATGGTTGGCTGAAGGGAATCTCTGTGATTGGGTCAGAAATCAGATGCATGTCTGGGGATGTTTCTTGCCTCCCCTTTAAAGCAGTACTGTCTGTAACTGAGCTGCAGGTTGGGGTGAGGGCTGCAGAGCTGTTGCTTTGCTGGATCAGCTAGGAAACAGCGTGCTGGGCAGGATGGGAGCCCTTCTGTGAAACCCCAGGAATCTTACAGTTGTGGCCACTTGTCTATTTTTATTTTGAAACAGTGCCATCCAGTTTGAATAAGAGACTGGACTTGAGAGTGATTTGGAGAGCATCTGC
The DNA here is from genome assembly GCA_035772895.1 of Perdix hodgsoniae. Classification (NCBI taxonomy): domain Eukaryota; kingdom Metazoa; phylum Chordata; class Aves; order Galliformes; family Phasianidae; genus Perdix; species Perdix hodgsoniae. The sequence continues at coordinate 6,933,547 of JAPSGF010000016.1, forward strand.
TTCCTAACTAGGTTTCAGACCTTAATCTATATCCACCCTTCATATGTTAGGCATTACAGGTGCTTGTGTTCCCTTTTGCAGGAGGGGGAACAAGGAAGAAAAACAAGTACAGAAGGTGAGCATGGAGTCAGGAAGGTGAAGACCAAATGGTTGGAACAAGTCCTGTTCACCTTCTGGTAGCTCGAACTTTTTTTTTGTGCAAGAATGAGCTCACAGTGCATGAGCCATATTTTAATAATAAATACAGTTTCAGTATGAGAGGCTGAAACATCATTAGAAATTGCTGCTAATTAGATAGTGGCTGCTTTATGAGAGTTCTGATCTCAGGTAGGATCCTGAAGATTCAGGAGGCAGAAGTCCCTATGGCCCTGATCAGCCTTATTACTCCCATCCTCATGGTGATTTGCCATCACTAATAACCTCATCACCTGCCTGTGAGGCATCATCTTCACCTTAAGGATTAGGAGCTGAAATGCAGCACAGATTAAATAACTTGCCCAAGGTCATGGAGGAAATTGGTGCCTGAGCCTCAAAATGAGTATTTCTGAGTTGTGACTGACATCGTGATACCAGCTTTGGTTTGGTTAAGGTTGAGTTCCCTGAGCAGAAGGAAAGAGTTAAATGGGGGGAGGAGGGGGGAGTTTGTGTTGATATTTTCTGTGAAATAGTACTGATTCTGACTGACTGTGATTCAAGTCTTTCTTCTACTCTCTGACCCTTCGTATCTCAGCTGTCAATGAAGGTAAAGAGCCTTTTTCAGTGTGCTTGCTTTGCCATGTTCCCCCTTATAGAGGCCTTCAGGTTCACAAACCGCTCATATTTGCTGCGTTCTGGGGTTTTCCTGTCTTTTGCTTCCTTTTGGAGGTGCTTTTCCTTTTCGTGTTGTTGCTGAAGTGCAGGTGTCAGAAGGAGTGGCCGCAGCAGCCCGCTGGGATGTGAGCAGCAAGGAGTTAAGTCATGCTCTGCCAGCACAGCTTCCCGTAACTGCTGCCTGCCCTGCCAGGAACAGCCTGTTGGATGGCAAGTCCTGAGAGCACAGCAGCCCAAGCTGGCCATCTATTGACCTGCATGGGGCTGTTAGAGAAAGCTTGTGTGCGTGCATGTGTTTTTCAAGGGAACTTATTAATTACGTATAATAATATCTAATTATCTAAGTAATAGGTAGCTGGGAGCTATGGGTGCCTGATGAAGCGTGTGTGAGAGGTTGAGGGTGCTGCTGTGTGTGGGGTGCAGTCAGGAAGGGACTCCCATAGAGTGAGCTCTGCAGGGCACTGTGACGCTGCCCCCCCCAGAGCATGGTGCTGGTGACCCTGTCAGCCTGCCTTACCCCTTATATATCCCTTGGTAAAGGGCATGATTCCCCCCCCCCCCCCCCCCCCCCACACACACACGCTTCTTTTCCACCTCCACTTTATTCTGAATCCAGCAGAGGTGGGCAACAAGGAGGTACGTGTGGTAGAGCTGAGGAGTTCTTCTAATGCCCGTGTGAATCATCTACTGGTTGAAGCTTCAGAACAATCTGAGCAGGCTGAGCACACTTTCTGATATCCCCAGGATTAGAAGCTTCCTCTGATATTCAGTAGTAGCTTAAAAAGAAAAGTGAATGTAACTCTAGGTATGTGTGTTCTTAGGAACAAGTTCAACTCCTTTTCCTTCAGTTCTTGCTTTGTAGCATTGTTTAAAACTTCCCAGACAAATGGTCTCCTGAATGAGATGCATCTCTACGTTCATCAACAGCAGCATTTTTACATCCCTATGTACTCTGATGTAGTCACCTCAATACCCATAGGCAATGTGGTCTAACAGCCATGAAGGATAGGTTCCCCTAAGTTTCCCTACTCCCCTAAGACAGGATATTTTTTCATTTAGGGTGAAAAAAAATTGTTTCAATAAACCCTGCTCCCCACCTATCTCTTTAGCTGGTCGAGGCAAAATCCTAAGACCTTATTTCTCCACTACTTATTCTCCTTCAGTTTGTGAATCTGTCTGTGTCTCCTTCTTGTCACAATGTCAGGGAAGCCTGGTGCTCTGAAGGTGACTGATCAAAGCTTATTGTACGTACTGATATTTAGACATATTTTTAAGTCTTCTACCAAAAAAGAACGTGACTCACGAATGTCTTATTTGTCCAGGGATGCTTTTCTTTAGCTTGTGTGTCTGCTCTGTTTCAGTTTATCTTCAAAAGGAGAGAAGGTCTGTAGTTAGCAGAAATTAGATGATAAAAACATCAGCATAGGGAGGCTGAAAGAGAATGCGAGAGGCGAGTGGGTCATCCTGAATCAGAGTGTGGAGGTCTCTGATCTCTGCCAATGTCTCCCATAGCCAGACAATAAAGTCATAATTCTTATCAGCTCTCCTGATGGGGAAAAAAGCATTTAAGCTCCTTTCTAAAGTAAAGAGGGAAGCTGTCTTTTCTCTGCTTGCTGTATGGAATTCAGGTGCTCTCCTTCTATTTTTCATTAAACACGCTATGATGTATTCATGTTGTTTAACTCTCCTCTAACCTAAGATGCTGTATAGATATAGTCCTCTGATGGCTTTTTCCTTGAGTTGGTATGGGAATTGAAGTACTAATGTGCTTTTTCCCTCAGAGGTATATTTTTTTAATTCATACACACTGTTTAAATAATACTTTAATTATCATTTTAAAGACATCTGTATACAGAAGTGTAACTATGGAAGAACTTTGCAGCAAAGTAAAAGCTTGTTCATGGACTGATCTGTTGTGATTTGTAGCATTTTAATCTATGGCAGTACTGCAGTGATTGTTCTCTTTTTTTCCATGACTGGGGTTCTTTACAAGGCTTTGCCATGTTGTATTTGTGTATGTGTTTTGTGTGCTGTAACTTGGCTTTAGGAAACTGGTGTTCTCAGTTCTTTGGGTATACAGTGTGACCACTTACACAGAGCTGATGTGAGGAGCAAATGAGTGCTTATGAAGTACTTTTGCTGCGCTAAGGAGTGGAGCCTTTCCACAAAACTGAGAGTATGGTCAGGGGGAAGAAGGGACAGATGTGGAAGGGCTTAGCTCAGGCAGGTTCTTGGAGCTCCCCCTTCTGCTTGTACAGACATAAACTAATGTGCCCCTGTAGATGACAAGGATTCAATCTGGGCCCCTGGTGTCTTAGCTAGTCTTGCTTTTGGCATGTGAATAAAGGAGCCTTGTGGAGATGATCTCTGAAATGATACCACAATTTTAAACATCTGTTTCCCCTGTTGTGGCTGCATGCATAGGCATCTTGTCTCTTCCTCTTTGGTGTCAGAGAGTAGAAAAGTTTACCAGAATTCAGTCTTATACAGATACTTAACATGGTTGCTCTGTAGCACTTGGAGTATCACAAACCTTCATTTTTACTGAGTGCTCTCAAACGGCTTGTACCAATGAAAAGCAATAATAGATTGTTTTTCTTGAACTACTTTTTTAAATTCAATCCATTAAAAACAAAACAAAAACAAAACAAAAAAAACCTAATCATCTTTGGTAATGAAAACCCAGGAATTTCTCAGAGCAGCTAATAGGAAGGGGGCAAAATACTTGACATACATGAGAAATTAATTATACTCCTGCTTCAAAAACCATACAAATCTGCAGTTCTAAAGCTGCAGAAAGAGCTCCACTCACTGGTGGGATGTGTTTCTCAGCTCACCAGCAAGGTGATTGGTCCTGAACTAAAAAGATCTCTTCCAGAGCCACAGTTCCTGATAATAATCTAACTGCCTCACTGAGAAATCCAGTGTTCAGTGTAGGCTACTTGTTTCCTTACGAAGCCAGCTCCAAATTGTTTCATGTTTCTTAGCTTTACGCATGGAAGTTACCATATGCACTGTGTTAGAGAAAGTGTACTTTTATGCAAGTAGAATAGGTCTAGAGTCTATCCAGAAGTTTGTCTAGTTCCTTCAGCATGGGTGGCTGTTGCACAAGATTGCGAGGGAAGTACGTAGCTTGGTTCCAACTATGATATAAAGAGGAAAAAAATCCGATTTTGACCAATACATTTTCCCCTTTTCCTGACACAGTCAGCACTTCTGCTTCCTGCTACGCTCCCTGTCTAGAGCAGGCCTGTCTACAAATGCCCTGGCAGTGTGCCATGCAGCTGCCTGCTCACGGCTGCTTGGTGTGGGCATCTCTCCTGTGGTGCTGGAACTGCTGGTATTGTGATTTTATTGTTCCAGTTGGCACCTATTAACACTTTAAAAGCGAATGTAGTGATGGCTTGGAGGCTCTCGTGACAGCAAAATGTAGATTTATTGTGGCTGCATCCTTCAGAGCTAGATCACAGCTCACAAATTGCTGTGTGTCCTACATCCGATGCAGGACCAGGCCTGCAGAGTTAGAGGCATGATGGGGCCAGGCATGTGGAGATGTCTTGTCTGGCTTTGCATGAGTCAGTGCTGGCAGCGGAGGCACTGCCATGGCATCAGTGTGGCAATGCCAGGGTGTACGTCTGCACATGTGAAGTTGGATGGCTTTCAAATCCCAGTGAGGCATGATCCGCACATATCCTTGAGGCTGTCTTGGCTTAATGGTCTCTGTGTTGCTTGTAAGTAGTGACAAGACTGTTTCTGAAAACAAAAAGTGCTTTGTGCCCATGCAATATGATTCCAGCTTGATGTGTTACCACCGGTATATTGCCTGGGCCTACTCAACTGACACTGACTATGGAAAATGTCCTTAGTTGTCTCCATCACTCTGGCTTTGCAGCTGCCTGGCTAGTGGGGAGGGGGATGAGAGGGAGTGTATGAGCACGTGGTGAGCTTACAAAGGCTGCTCTGAAAGTAATTCTTCCTATTTCATTATGCTGGCCCACGCCATTAGAGGTTGGTGGTGTGGCAATGGAAGTTGAACCTTCCCAACAATATTCTCTGGCTGTGTGAAAGCAGGGGGCAGTCTGACATGGGAGTGCACATGAAGCAAAAGTGTCATTGAACTCCTCCGTGATGAATAAGTGGCACTCACGCATCAGTGCTTGCTGAATGTTGCAAACAGTGAATGTGAGCGCACTGAGGCAGTGGGTGGTGCCTTTCAGCAGTGGCGACGGCAGATCAACTCTGCTGGTGCAGAGTTTACAAGCGCAGCATGCAGGCTCTTGTTCACCTCTGGTGAAAATCCACAGCTAATGGTATTACCTATGTTGAGAAATCGTGTTTTGTAGCTGAGAAATTTGTTATATTACATAGTGCTATTTTGATCTTTGTATCAACTGTAGTCTCCCTGGAAATAAATAGGAGCTGTAACTTTTGAAACAACCTACATACAAGATGCGGCGGTGGTATGACCCTGGGATACTTTGCTTCTTTTTGGGGCATCTGGAGTAGTAGTTCTGGCTGCATGACTACAGCAGTTGACACAGCCACACAAACATGTTTAGTGTAGACTGCACCTTTGCAGCTGAGCCTGATATGCCCAAGTTGTACTTCTGGAAAATATGCCCTATGAGAATAGACTGAACAAACTGGGGCTGTTTAGTCTAGGGAAAAGGAGGCTGAGGGGAGATGTTATTGCTCTCTTCAAATACCTGAAAGGTGCTTACAATGAGAGCAGGACTGGTCTCTTCTCACTGGTGACAGGATAAGGGGAAATGGCCTGAAGTTGCGCCAGGGTAAGTTTAGGTTGGATATCAGGAAAACCTTCTTTACAGAAAGGGTTGCTAAGCACTGGAATAGGCTCCCCAGGGAGGTGGTTGAGTCACCATCACTGGATGTGTTTAAAAATTGTTTCGATGTGGTGCTCAGAGACATGATTTAGTGGTGGGTTGTTAGAGTAGTATGGTTAGGTTGCTGTTGGACTTGATGATCTTGAAGGTCTTTTCCAACCTGAGCAATTCTGTGATTCTATGATTCTATGTCATGAATTTAAATTTCTTGGGTTTACTGCCAGTCCTAAGAACTGATTCCAGGCAGAGTAATCCATACTGTCTTTAATTGTCTCGAATGGCGTCAATGTATTCAAGACAGAACAGGTGTTAGTGCATGCCATACAAAAAAATTCTTTGATGCTAACTGAAGGTGCTGAGGGACCTAAGAATACAAATCAGTGTGTGCTTACTCAATCATGATTATAATATTATTTGACTGCAGTCCTGGAATGAAAAAGCCCACTCCACTGTGGCACATGATCTTCTCAGGACAGGTAGCTCTAGTCTGAGCAGGAGTGTTCTGTGTGTGCAGCTGTGTTACCTGGCTTGTGGTTGGAGTGCAACCTGTGCTGCTGCGTTGTGACCTGGATGCATCTGGAAGAGATGAGACTCTTTTAAGCCTTGAGACTTGTGTAACTTGTATCTGTTTAAAAATTCTCTGTCCATGTATTGTGTGCAGATTGGCTATTGGAAGCTCAGCTGAAGGTCAGGACTGGCAACTCTTCCTTCCATGCAGGTATCTCTCTTAATTTCAGGGTGAGCACATCTGAAGAGTTGTAGTGGCTTATTGGGCCCTGTGCTCTCTCAGGAGTGGCCATAAACAGGTATCCTGTTGGGGGGGAAGAGTGACACAAGTGTGTGTGATGCTGTTCCCAGTATCCTTGTAAAGAGTTGTCTGTAATAACCTGGTGTACTGAAAGTCACCCAGGAATTTCTGTTGTGTATATATTAAGGGTTTTTATGATCATATGCTCATGTGGTTTTACTGTCCTCTCTAGATGGACAGGAAACTCCCCATGAGTCAAGGGTTTAAAACAGCAAATAACTTCTGTGAGCAATATTGTGTTTCCAACTTCCCTTCTCTAAAGCCTTTGTGAGCCTCAACCCCTAGAGTTGGGCTAGATGTTAGGGAGAGAGCCCAGCTCCCAGCTCTCACTCAAGGTGGTTGCCAGCCTCGTGGCAGCTCAGTCCAGACTGCAATTGCTTTGAAGATGGTGGTGCTGCTGCTGCTTAGCACTATGGATCTGGGATATCACTGTGCTAAGTGATGTGCAAATGATTGTGGTCCCAGTTCCTGGAAGCCTGCATGCTAAATGAATATTGATCTGAACTCACACAGGAATCCATACAGACAGACCACATAGTTCTGGTCTTATTCATAAAGGCTTGTCAAGTCTTCTGTGAAAGAAAAGTAGTTTCTGCAGACTTTGCAAATCAGATTTAGCTGACTATCAGTTATTTTTGACAGGAAACTGAAATTGTCCTATGATATGGTGAGGGACACTACTCTCTTCCTATGCCAGTGTTGTCACATTTTACAAGCAATAGCCTTCTGCCACATGGCTGTATTAAAACATGTACATTTCACAAATGTTTGTGTGTAATAGATGATACCAACTTACCACAATCTTAAAACGTAGCTATCTGGACCAGAATAATTGTTGGAAAAACAAATCAGTTCAATTTCAGTGCTGTTGAGAGCCATAAATGCTTGAAATAATTTACTAAGTGGCATAGATGAGAAATCTGTTGCAAAGTTTTTTTAAGCCTCCTTCTGAAATAAGAGTGAATCCATTAGTACTAAAGATCTGCATTTCTTTGGCTTGAGGACTTTTATCCAATATCCAGGGGAAACTGAGGATTCTACATTTATTTCCTTTCTGAAAGAATAACTTGGTGAATTCATAGAAAAGCAGAAGTTAAGAGATATATCTGCTTCTACTGCTGGGGTTAATTAATGTGGTGAACAAAAGTTACCTGAAATTTCTTGTGCTATTTTCTTGCATTTCTTGGGTTTCTAGAAAAAGTGAAGTTTCATGTGAAGTGCAACTGAACTTAAATTCCTGCACATAACAGGATTGTTGTGACTGTTAATCAAAATTGCTTTTTTTTTTTTCTGAAAGAGCATACAAGTTTTCCAAGACATTCAATTTAAGATATGCTTTCTGCTCTTTGTTAAACAAATAATAAGCATGTTGACACTTGTATTATGTGCTCTCTCAGTTCTGATGCAAAACCCTTTTCTTTTTAGTATGTGCAACTTCCCAACATCCTTTGTAGTACTGAATCTTAGACAATAGACTTAAAATGATTGTAGTACTCTTGACAGACACCTGAATTATAAACCTTCTTTAGTCTTTTTATCTGCAGCAGAATCATCCAGTGTTGTTGAGAAAGTCTATCCTTCCTCTGGTTAAAAGACAAAGTTGTCTCAAAACGTAAGAGAATATTGTTGAGAAGGTCCAACCATTACAAAAGAAACATCCACTTCTGATGTCATGACCAGCATAATAAAATAAGAGACATTACTTTCAGAGTAGCCCTGGTATATTGCTAGAGTTCCCTGCATGGAGATTCAATCTAACTTTACTGAAGAATGTTCAGAGAGGAATATAGGTTCCTGTGTAATGTAGTGGGTACTTTGTCAGATGTGAGTGTTGTATATTTGTCCTCTAAAATGCAATGTTTTGAAGTACCACTGTTCTTTTATTACTGATTTACCAGTGCTTCTTTCTTGAAAGAGTTGGTGTGGTGTGGTACTTCTGATCTGTTTCAGTATGTCATGGCAAGGAATGAAGGCAGATGAAGCAGGACCCTCTGGAGGGGTGAGGGCAGAGAGACAAATGCAGCTGTCTGGAGCTGAGTGACAACTCAGACCCTGAAGGGAGGCTTTATTTTAATAAGACTATGTAACTCATCTGTCAGTCTGTGGGTGTTTTGAATGCACTCGTACAAAAATGTGATGGAACTCTTTCACCTGGAAATCGTGTATGTACAAGTGTGGGCATAGCGCACAAAACGCCTTTGTAAGAACTTTCTTAAAGTGTTACCCAGTACTTTAAAGAGGTGAGCTATCATTTTGCATCTGAAGCATCTTTATGATACTTAAGAGAAGGATGGAGTGCTGCATTTGCAAATCTTTTCAGTCTCCCCCCTGACCAGAAGAATTCAGCGTCTCAGAGCAATGAGACCAAATCATCAATGCTGGAAGATTTAGCTTTGCTTGGAGCTGTTGAGACTGTTGTGACTCACCCAGTGGGCAGTTTGTTTCACAGAGATGGCTGTTTCCTGAAAAACCACGTGCTGTTGCGTTTGTGGGAGTCAAAGGCCTGCAGATCACACTTTCCACTTGGTTTTTCTAAATGTTTTGAGCATAGCTGGAGGTCTTCCTGATGATCCTCTGTCAGTGCTTTCTTGCTTTTTTTAACATTTTCAACGCTGAAGAATTGTGTGCACATGCCACAGATCATAGAACATCTCATGGATGGAGGTAAAGGTGTCTCTGACATTTTTCATAGGGATTTCTTGCTTCAAAACTATTGGGTTTGGGGAAATATTCTGGGAAAGACTGTTGTAGAGAAACAAACACCCCTAATCTTCTTACTCTTCCTTGTGATCCTGATAAAAATTTGTAATGACCTGCAGTAATCCACTGAACATGAATTCAGAATTGCACTAAAATCAAATGTAAGTGGTGAAGTGACAGTGCTGTGGGAGTTCCTTGTGTGTAAAGAGAATCAGCCTGTGCTTTCTGCTTTTATGCAAAGGGGAAAGGAGGAACTAGCTTTGCTATGTTTAGGAACTGCAAGACTTGGTAAGATGATGATCTGCTAAGCACAGACTCAGTGAGATTCTACAGCACTTGAAAAGGTAAAAGGAGGACTTCATGCTCTTCACAGGGTGAATTATGTGAGCTGCAAAAAGGCTGGATGAGAAGGATGCAGCAGAATGAGAATGAGAGGGTGGGTGTGCAGATATTAAATTTGAAATCTGACAAGAATAGGCGAAAAAATCTGCTCATATTTCAGTTTAGACTAAAGAGCCTTCTCTTGATTCCCAGACAATGCTGGCATCATGTGGCCACTTTATTTAGCTTGCCTTGTATTAAAATATTGGAAAAATAGTTGAGTTGCTTTTTCTCTGTATCCTTCTGCATGGAAACCCTCAAAACTCACAAATGGAAAAAAAAAAAAAAAAAGACAAAAACCAGAAACAAACAAACAAAAAACCATCTGTTTCCTTTATCTGGATGTTCTGGGATATTTCCATTTTATAGAAGACACGAGGAGTCTTAACTGAAATTTTGTTCTTTTCACTTTCTAACTATACTTCACTTTGCCACAGTTTTCAGCCGTGCTTCATTTTTGAGCTTAAATGAGAGAAGGAAATTGCCTCTCTCATAGCAAGCAGGCTGTGCTTGTAAGGAGAGGGAAGCAGTGTTAGGGAACAGTGGGTTTGCAGGGACACAAAAGAAATGAAAGCAGAAATTTGCAAGGCAGGAACCAACCTAATTTTGTGAAGAGCTGGAAAATGAGAGATCCTGTAGTTGCTAAGAGATACCCACACAAGGTACAGATGTGGGAACAAGAAAAAATGGAAGTCGTAGTGTTGCTTTTCATGGGGCCCTTGAGAAAGAACAACTCCTTATAGAAGATTTTAGTAAAACAGACTTGAGTGACTTCTGGGCATCAGAGAAGGAAGCTGCATTTCTCATTCTGAATTGAGCTGGTTAGTTTAATAGGTCAGGCTATAGAAAAGAAAAGCAATTTGAAAGCATTCTACTGGTATTCCGAAAGGATGGAAACATGTGTAGAGAGACAATCTAGTATTAGTTGAAGTGGGATCCTGTTACACAGACTAAATTGACTTAAATAATTTTGCAGAAATTCCCCTAAAGCTCAAGTAAATAAAGCCTAGGTAGTAGAGCTTTAATCAATGGCATTAATAGCTTATTAGCCTCTATATGAAATGCCTGCCAAGAATAAAAATCAGAACCATTTAGGAGAGCACCTCTTTGAAGATCTGTACATTCAGGTAAAATAGAAAACTTGGCAAGAAACATAAAAAGCTGAAAAAGCCTTGTTTTCCCATCTGTTTCAGACTGAGAAACAGATGATACAGCATTCTGAAATACGACAGAACGTGTATTTCTACACACCTGTGTAAACATACATTCATGCTTACAAGCATTTGTATGTATAGAAAGGTACATAGCCACACTTCGCAGCAGACAGGTGCTTGGACATCTACGTTGCACTGAACTTAGTAATTTAACTGTTCCTGCATCTAGCTGAAAATCCTTGACACATTACTAAATTCTTTCTAAGTAATAATGAAAATTCAAGTGCAGTTTCCTGGGAAAGCTCCCTACTTTTACAGCAGACTCAGCAAAATCAGACTGACTGAAGTGAGTACTGCAGACGATGAATGCAAATTCTTTGCCCTTCTATGGTACTTTTTCCCTTCAGCTTCTATCCAAAAAGGGAAGAGATTTATTCTTTATATATGATTAAAGAGAAATATATACATATACCTGCTCTGTATATGATTTGCTAGACAATTTCTTTCTAAAGACTGCTTTTCCATGCTGATTCTCACAGACGTGCTTATAAAAAGAAAGAGAAAATAGTGTTCTGTTCTGTTTTTCCACTGTAATGTTAGGCAGGAAACTGCTTGCATCATTAAAGTTGTTGGGCTGCATGCAGATTGAACTACCCAATATCTAAAGAGCCCACTGGAGCAGAACTCACTGCAAAACTTAACTAGTTATTTATTTTCTTGACTGTGTTGTAAGGGGGTGAATGGATGGAGAAGGAAAATATGAAAATGAGTGAGGAAAAGACTACAGATTCTTAGCTTTGTTGGAGGTAGGGAAAAAGTGAGACTTTGTTGGAGGTTACTTTTTCTTAAATCTGCTTTCTCATTTCTCCTGGCTGAGAGAATAAGTTCCTTAATATATAATCTTAGAAATTTTTGTCTAGTTCTTTGGGTGAAGAGCAGAGCCTGTTACTAGTGGTGATAAATCATTTTGGGCCATGATGGCAGAGACAGTTTTTCTGAGCTGGATCCATAGTGAGCGGGTGCTGGAAGACAAGTGGAAACACATCTTTAAAAGCTGAATATGGCCTGCATCTTTTGATGCTATGGGATAAAATTTACCTTGACTGTGATGGAAAAAGTGAGCAGATAGATTCTTTTCTAAGCTTTACATCACCCTTTCACACTCATTTTTCAGTGAAATTAATACTAGCAAGTAAAATCACTAAATATGCCAGCACGGCATGCTGCGTGCTCTCATAGAATCAGAGAATGGCTTGGTTGGGTTGGAAGGGACCTCAAGGATCATCAAGTTACAACCCCCCTGCCATAAACAGTTCCATCTGTGCCTTGGCTTTCCTAATCCCATCTCTGCAAGTCCAGACAGCATCCTATATTCTTCCCAGGTGGTATGCCCTTGCTTTCACTGTCTGTACTTGCCCTTCTTCTCCCTCAGTTTGACCAGCAGATCCTTGCCAAGCCATGCTGGTTTCCTGCCTCCTCTTCCTGTTTTCTTATTCTGAGGGATGGAGAGCTCTTGTTCTCAGAATGGCATCCTCAAAGAGTAGCCAGCTTTGTTCCACAGCTTTGTCTCTAAGGACTAAGCACTGGAACAGGCTGCCCAGGGAGATTGTGGAGTCTCCTTCTCTGGAGATATTCAAGACCCACCTGGGCACCTACTTGTGTTACCTGGTGTAGGGAACCTGCTTTGGAAGCGGGGTTGGACTCGATGACCTCTGAAGGTCCCTTGCAACCCCTACGATTCTGTGATTCTGTGACTTCTTCCTGGGAGGCAGGAGGAAATGTGGCAGATGCTGAGGAAAAAAAGCACATCATTAAAACCTAGTTTCTTTGCGTGACAAGTAATTTCATATGGAAAGATAAGTGCTGAAGTTAATAGGAGACAACACATTGAAGTGATACTTAGCAGCAGCCATTTCAACATGCAACAAGGAATGACGCCCATTGTTTAATTAAGAAGGTGCTTATTAATCTAAGCTGTAGTTTATAATTAGACAATAGATAAAGTGAATCTGTGTTGGCATCATCTTACATCACAGATGAATCTTGGTCCCACTATCTAACATAAACCACTGAACATACAATGTACATTAATTAAGCACCAAGCATACAGTTCCTTATTCTATTTTCTGTAACACTTAAAGATTATCTTGGGCACTTCAAAAAACAACAACAAAAAAAGCTATGTTGAGAATGGATAGGAAAAAGCAGAAAGGCTATCCCAAGTATTGTGGAATACTCTTGGGTGGGGGGTTTTAATTGGCAAAAGAGCTGACTGCTGGAAGATACTCCATAAAAACGAAGTGTATTAAACAAACCAAAGCACAGAACTCTCCACATAGCTACCTATGGACTGTGGACTAAATGAACTGTATTTTTTTTTTCCTTCTGTCATCTTTTATCTAGGTCCAGGCTGCATTTTAGCTGTCTGTGGCCATAAAAGGGAAATAAGAGGTCTAGAAAACTTCTAGAAACTAGAAAAAAAGCCTAGGGCAGTGGTCCTTCATACAGTTGCCATTTGCTCCCTGGGCCAAGCATAGAGACATAGCTGTCTCTCCCTGGGGGTAGGCACTAGCCAAGGCCCTTTCCAGTTTGTTTTATTTGCTCACTTGGGATCTGTTCAAAAGTTGGAGCTAGTCCTGTAGCAAAGACAGGCAGTATATCCTGGAAGAAGAATGAGGACAGGACTTATCACAATGCATATCTGATGTACTCTGCTTGAGCAGGCAAATGGACAAATTGCTGCAACTGGGTCTAAGCTGTGGATTTTCATGTCAATGAAAGCTGATTCCGTAACCGACCATTGTGTGAGCCCTTGTCCTCCTGATCTAGCAGATATGATTTCCCCTTCTCCCATTGCAGTGACTCCAACCCCAGAGCCCTGACTTGACTCTGGCATGTTGTCTTTGGTCTCATATCTACTACCTATCCATAGCACTGGCTGGTGTGGCCCATGTGGTAGGGTCACAGGATCACCCAAATAAAGCTGATTTCTGTGCATCTGCCAAGACTCTCATTGCTCTCTTGCTTTACAGTAGGTCCTCTGGGACTGGTAGTATAGAGCTGGCAGTCCTTTAAACATCCAAGCATGATGCTGGGCTAGAGTGTATCCCCAAAAGAATAGGGGAAGACTGCAACAATTTGGTCCTGCTGAGTATCTCTCAGTGTTTGATATGTTTAGGACCTATTCCCTTCCGCTTTATCTGAGAAGGCACATTTTACCTGCAGGACCTATATTAGGGCTCTGGGAACTTCTGCTAAGGACAGTGAGTGGACAGGGTGCTTTGTGGGGTTTGCTGGGCTGTAGGAAGTGGAAGAGGGCAGGTTTTGGCATGGGGTGAGATGGACAGTAGTGAGGGTGACCAAAGGTTTCCCTTGTAGCTCAGCTGAGCTCCCAGTCACCTAGCCCAGGTGAGTATTGGAGCTGTATCTGTTTTACATAATGTATGGGTAAATAAATACTGTCTCTAACAGGGAAGGATTTTTTTGTTTCTCAGGCAGTGCAAGGCTACCTAGAGAGCCAAGTCTGGCCTCTAGTGGTTTGTTTTAATTGAGATTTTTCGAATTTGAAAGAAAAAGGACCATCGGAGGAGTAGATGAGTGTACAGATGAGCCATGACTTTCAGAATCTGATGCAAAGAAAGTGATTAACATAGAGCTGTGGTAATTAGGTTACTTGCAGTCATACAACAGCTCAGATGAGATGAAACATCCGTGGGCATCTGTATTCTGCACTAGAAGAGCTGTCATTATAAGGAGTGCTCTATTTTTTTTTTTAAATGGTGTACAATTGAATCATCAATCACAATTATTGTTGATGTGTTGGGGCTTTTATTACATATACAGTATAATCTTCAGGTAAACAAAGCTCTAATAGGGGAGATTTTTTTCATACAAGGACAAAGTAAACATTAGATTGTAGTACCTTTATTAATATTTGTGTACTTCTGTAATTTGTAAAGCTCTGTTGCAGAGACTTTGGCCCCCTGTGCATCTGAGATGCTCTCCTACAACTTGAATCTCAGCTTTGTAGCTGTAGTGCAGTATTATCTCATTTGGCTTATAGCAAGATCAGGAACAAAACCTCATCTATGAAATGCTGTGTACCAAATACTGTGTACCCTGGAGACCATCAGTTCCCTGGAGTAAAGACTTAATAACAGCAAGCAATAAGAGTGCTAACAATAAACTCATGTATTTATCTGTGATCCTTAATTTTAATCTTGAGTAGAATAAGTATCAAATGGGCAAGGTGGAGCAAGTGGTGCTTCTTCCTATTTTTGGTTTCTGGTGTGTGTGTGCATGATATGTGTGTGAATGCATCCTCATCATCAATGCACCTGCCCACAACCTGTGAAGTTCTTATCTATCTTGAGCTCCTTGGAGAAAAGTTATTACTAGTGCTCACTAAGTGCAAAATGTTCTTTGCACTGAGACATGTTCTTGATCAGTGGTCTGACTCAAACATGAGCAAGATGTAAAATTGCGTGGGTGCAAAGTGTGCCTTTCATGCCTGCCCATCATGCCCCTTACTCACAGGTTTTTCCCTCTGAGGCTTCTGGCTCTGCTTCGGCAGTGACTCAACTGTTTGTGACCCTGACCGACACAAATATCATCCTGGCATATGAAGGAAAGTTGAAACTTGTCCTGATTTTAATTAGTTAAGCAGCTACTTTGTGAGCACCTGAGTGATCCCTAAATCTGGGCCAGGGAAGTATGAAGTAACTGGGAATAACACCTTCCACAGACTGTGCTCTTCTTTCCCAACCAGAGCCCTCCATCCTTTCAGAAGCTTGGTGGCTAGGGAGAGCCTTCCTTACCCTGGGAGAGAGAAAAACCTGGGAAATAAAGAAGAGTTTAACTCTCCTTCTGTGTCTGTTGTAGTGACTTAGGTTTGAGCATGAATTAGAACTCCAGGTTTCCTGCTTGCAGAGGTTTCTCGGATGTGATTGTGCTCAACAACAAATGCCTGTAAGATCATTGCAAGACTGGTTAGGAAACAGGCAGGTTTTCAGCAGTACATAAAACACATTCAATAACATTGGTTCTTCTAAAACTTGCCTTTCAAGCATCACTCTTTCAAGCTTTTCACAAGGTAAATTGATTTTTTTTTTTAATATTCATAAAATAACTGCAGGATTTTTAGTAAGTTTTTTTTTTTAAGTCTATATTAAAATGAACCCGTTCTTTGTTGTGAGTTTACTCAGGTGATGTAAGAACTCTTTGAGGTAGTAGAGAATATAATGGTCACTTGTTATTTTTTTATTTTATATAATGGTCACTTGTTATTTTTCATTGTTTGGGGATACAAGACTTAATTTTCAGACTGGAGGACTCTCATCCCTGCTCTTTAAGTTATGGTGAGCTGAGTGCTGAGAAAGGCAAAACTCATAGTTATCCTGCTTTTATCCTGTATTCTAGCCCCC